>JARQOC010000007.1:16511225-17041225 GCA_033576535.1 Allobates femoralis | reverse complement strand
ATTTATATATGTATATATATATATATATATATAATATATATATATATATAGATATATATATAGAGAGAGAGAGAGAGACATGCCATATTATATATATGTATAGGATTATTATCATATAGATCAATAAGCTATTTAATACCAATATATACAATATATTTTATAAATAATATCCTAAAAATATATCCAAAAACTATATTATATATATTATTAACTTAAATAAATTATGTATATTATATATTACAATTTATTATAATGTATATATATATATATATATATATATATTACATATCTATATATATTATATATATATAATTATATATATATATATATATAGATATACATATATAGATTAAGATAATATATATATATATATATATATATATATATATATATATTGTATATTAATCTATATATGTATATGTATATATATATATCTATTTATATATATCTAATATATATAGATATGTGATATATATATATCTATACATTATAATAAATTGTAATATATAATATACATAATTTTTTAAAGTTAATAATATATATAATATATTTTTTGGATATATTTTTAGGATATTATTTATAAAATATATTGTATATATTGATATTAAATAGATTATTGATCTATATGATACACAATTATATAAATCTTTTTCAGCCTTATATTAAATTTTGGTCTGAAATTATGCCAGTGCCTCAATATTTAATGTATATAAGCTTTGTAAAAAACATTAGTCATCTATATGTAAATAATGTTCCTTACTTCATTAACTTCTTTGGTGACTTATTTTGATTATTATTTTATTCTTGCCTTTGAGACCTTTCACAATACCTTTTTATCAGGAATTTGTGGGAAAAATAATCGCTTCTGCACGTTCCGCATAATGGCTCACATGTGGCATAAATGCGCCATTCAAATGTATTTTTCCTTTTAATTTGCAGTAATTTGTGGAACTTGCACAACTTGCGGCGCGGTGGCGGTTTGTGCCATGCAAAGTATAGGTGCAGTTGCGCCAAATGCAGTTTTGAACTTATGGTAGGTGTGGCCGCAAAAAAAAAACCCGTCAGCTGAGTTTTTTTTCACAGCCTCACCTGCTGCAAGTGCAAAATTGCAATTGCTGCACCTGCTGCAAGTAAGTCTATACTTTGCATGGCAAAAAACGCAAGCGCACCATAAGTGTAACGGTAATGTGGCTAACGCGGCAGATGTGGTTCTTTTACTGCATCTCCTGCAAATTACGAAAAATGCTGATGTTATTTTTTTGGATATATTTTTATGATATAATTTATATATAAAAATATATTGGATATAATAACAATTATCAATATAAATATTACTACTTTGACTATATTGCTATGCAGAATGTATATTGATTGCTTCCTTAAATAATATACTGTAGCTATTATTGCATACATTTTGCTGTAGTGTGCTCAATATGAGCTCTGACAAACCAAAAAGCTCTGTTAGAGCTAAGAATGCTGCACGTCAGCGCAAGAAGCGTGAGCAGGAAGATCCGGAAAAAAGATGTCTCCGTTTGGTTAAGCTCAAGGAGGATATGAATAAAAGAATTGCAAAGGAGTCTGCTGAAAAAAGAAGCAGTCGGTTGGCCAAAAAAGCTGAGGTGGAACGAAAAAGACGCAAAAAACAACAGGTGAAGGTGCAAGGAGAAGCATCTACCTCTGATATGGCGTCTATATCTGTGTCTCCAACACCTTTGGAAACTCAACTGCCTACAACATCTGGCCGCAAAAAAAAAAAGGTGAAGGTGCAAGGAAAACCATCTACCTCTGATATGGCGTCTATATCTGTGTCTCCAACACTTTTGGAAACTCAACTGCCTACAACATCTGGCACGGGTAAAGTGAAGTGCAAAGGTTCTTCTAAAACAAGAACAGACAAGACTGCTTCTGCCATCACAAGACACAAATTGGCTAAAGTCAAGCGTTTACAAATTATGTCACCTACCTCAAAACAACGCCGTTTGGCCCATTTGGCTGCCTCACAGCGTCAATTACGCCAAAAAAAAAACCTCAGGAATAAGTCTTCAGTCACTACTTCTTTTCTTGAATGTGTTCAAACTTCTACACAGCTACGCCTTATTTTTTTAGGCATCTACAAAAAACGTCATCGGTTGCTCACTTCACCAACGTCATTAATCCCTATTGGCTTTACTGATGATGATAGCAGTATTTTAGAACATACCTGTGGGCCCATGAATGTGTTATGTGAACATTGTGAAGCACAACATTTTGAGGCTGAAAGGCCATCTGATGGACAGTTCTCCCTTTGTTGTCACAAGGGTAAAGTTAAGGTACCATTACCTCAGTACCCTGAGCTCTTCACTACTTTACTAAAAGGAGACAGCCCATATAGTAAAAATCTCATGGAGAATATCAGGAGCATTAATAGTTCCTTTGCATTTGCTTCGATGGGTGCAAGTGTTTCGCAACCACCTGGACACGGTCCTTATTGTTTCCGGATTCACGGCCAAATTTACCATAGAACTGGAACTCTCCACCCCGCTGAAGGTCAAGTTCCAGCATATGCACAGCTCTATATTTTGGATAGTGCTACTGCTACTGAACAACGCCTACAGTCTCCAGAAAATCTCAAGTGTAATCCAGCCTTGATGAGAATTATTGCTGAGCAATTGGAAGGTATCAATCCCTTTGTTTCAGCCTACAAAATGTTACGGCAAGTGGAGGAAGAGGAAGAACAGAAAGCATTTGAACATGGCACAAAAATGCCTAATATCATCATGGCAATTAAACAAGACAGAGAGCAAGACCCAAGACGGTATAACAACCCTACTGTCCATGAAGTTGCAGTCATCTTTGAAAATGCTGATGGAGAGCCACCATTTAATAGAGACATTTTAATACATCTAAAACCAGACACAAATAATCCGTTGGCCCCCAAAACACAGCAAATAAGTATTTTACACAGTAATTTGGATGCATTACTGTATCCATTGTTTTTCCCTCATGGAGAGCAAGGGTGGCATGAATCACTCATACACCAAGGCCAAAATCCTCGCAGGGTGACACAGCTGCAGTATTACTGTTATTTGCTGTCAGTACGGGCAGAATTCAATCCTGTCCTTAATGGAGGAAAACTGACACAGCAGTACTTGGTGGATGCCTATGTTAAGATCGAGGCCAATCGTTTAAATTTTATACGACAACACCAGAAAGATTTGAAGGTGGAAGATTATTGTCTCCTTCAAGAACATTTGCTGAGAAAATCCGTAGAAAAAGGAATCCCCATTGGCAAAACCGTAATTTTACCATCTTCCTTTGAGGGAAGTCCCCGAAACATGCAGCAGAGGTATCAAGATGCCATGGCGATTGTAACTAAATTTGGAAGACCAGATCTTTTTATAACGATGACCTGCAATCCAAAATGGAGTGAAATTGTAACCAATTTACAGCCATGGCAGCGTGCTGAACATCGCCCGGATTTAGTGGCACGTGTATTCAGGATTAAACTTGAAGCCCTTTTGAAAGATATTAATTCTGGATTATTTGGCAAGGTTTGTGCTATGGTTCATGTGATAGAATTTCAAAAGCGAGGCCTACCACATGCTCACATTCTAATTATTCTGGATGCCAACTCAAAACTAAGAACTGAGGTGGAAGTGGACAATACTGTTTGGGCTGAAATTCCTGATCCATCACATTACCCTCTGCTCCATCAAATTGTCATGCAACACATGATCCATGGCCCCTGTGGACAACACAATCCCAATTCGCCATGTATGGAGAATGGAAAGTGTAAAAAAAATTTTCCAAAACAGTTTCAAACAAAAACTGTTATACCTGAGGATGCATATCCAAGTTATCAAAGAAACGAAGGACCTTCTTTTCCACACCATTCCAAGATGATTGATAATTCTTGGGTGGTTCCATATAACCCTTTCCTTCTATTAAAATATAAGTGCCATATCAATGTGGAAGTATGTGCTTCCATTCAGAGCGTAAAATACCTCTTCAAATATGTGTACAAAGGTCATGACAAAGCCAATGTGGAAATTTGTGAAACCAACATCAGACACGATGAAACTCATAAATTCATGGATTCCAGATATGTCAGTGCACCAGAGGCAGCTTGGCGAATCTTTGCTTTTCAAATGCATAGACAATCTCACAGCATTAGTCGTCTTGCAGTACATCTGCCTCATTCACAATCACTTTTTTTTCACGAGGGTGATTCTGCGGACAACATCAGTTATTCAATGGACAGACAATCAACACTCATGGCCTACTTTACCCTCAATGAGAATGATCCCAAAGCTCGGGAGTACTTATATCGTCAAATTCCTGAGCATTATGTTTGGAAAGAAGGTGCATGGGAAGTTAGAAGGAGAAGAGGTGCTTCAGTCATTGGTAGGCTCTACACTGTTAGTATTCAAGAACAAGAACGTTATTTTTTAAGGCTGTTGTTACTCCATGTTAAAGGAGCTACAAGTTTTGATAACCTTAAGACTGTTAAGGAAGTCACATACCCAACGTTTAAAGAGGCAGCATTAGCCCTTGGATTGCTCTTCGATGACAGTGTTTGGAGAAAAACTTTATTGGATGCCTGTGTTCTCAATATGCCTGCACAGCTCCGTGAAATGTTTGCGTATATATGTGTCTTTGGTCCTCCTAATCATCCTCTGGAGTTGTGGCAAGAATTTAAACAACACTTCATTCAAGATTACTGCCATGCCTACCACCCTGACACTGATGATTGTGAACATTGTGAAGGATACGCCATGACTGATGTTGAACATGTTTTAAAATTTCATGCTAAACATTTCATTGATTTTAATCTGCCACGCCCAAAAAGAAAACCACACATTCGTCCTCAATACAACAAAGAAGAAGAGTTAGTAAGAGCACATGAAATGAAAGCCACCTTAAATGATCAACAACGTTTGGCCTATACTGCAATCCATAAAGCTTTAGAGGATACAAGTGATAAGCCAAAGTGCTTTTTCCTTGATGGTCCCGGTGGAAGTGGGAAAACATATCTGTATCATCTATTGATTCATGAACTGAGAGGAGAAGGAGAAGTTGTCTCACCTGCAGCCAGTACAGGGATTGCTGCTAATCTATTGCAAGGAGGAAGAACTATCCATTCACTGTATGGCATACCAATACCAATTAATGAGACATCCGTTTCAAGAATCAAAAATGATACTGATGCGGCCCAACATTTGAAGACTACCAAACTCTTCATCATCGATGAGTCTACTATGTTGTCAAAATACGCTTTGCATGTAATTGATCAATTATTACGGGATGTCATGACAACTGATGTCTTCAACAAAAATAAATTACCCTTTGGAGGGAAAGTCATTGTTCTGGGAGGAGACTTTCGGCAGTGTCTTCCTATCATCTCCCACGGAACAAGGACAGACATTGTAGAGAGCTGCATTAAATATTCACGACAATGGCAGCTTTTCAATCAATTGCCGCTCATTAACAACATGCGCTCCATTGATTCTGAATATAGCAATTGGTTAATTCAATTGGGAAATGGAGAATTGTCCAATGATTACAACCTTGGTGATGATGTCATTGAGATCCCGCAAGACATGATCTGCACTGGCTCTTTAATCTTGGACATATTTGGTGAAAACATTGTCATTGATGTGAATAATGATGAAAGTATTCAGAATGCTGCATCACATGCCATTCTTTGTCCCAAAAATGACGCTGTGGATTTGATCAATTCTAAAGTGATGGATTGTATTCCTGGAGAATACATGGAATATATGAGCCATGATTCCATTGATCCAGATGAGACGGAAAATCCTGAACAATATCCTGTGGAATTTCTAAATTCTCTAACACCAACAGGAATGCCTTCTCATCTCCTGAAATTAAAAGTTGGTACAATTATAATGCTTTTGCGTAATTTTAACAGCAGAAAAGGACTTTGCAACGGGACTCGGATGATTATTATTGCTTTGTTTGACAACTTGATACAAGCAAAAGTAATTTCTGGCTCGGATGAAGGAAATGTAGTCTTCATTCCAAGAATTGATCTCTGTCCATCAGAGACTGGATTGCCTTTCAAACTAAGACGTCGGCAATTTCCCGTGAAGCCTGCCTTTGCCATGACCATAAATAAATCTCAAGGACAAACTTTGGAGAAAGTGGGGATTTATTTGCCAGAACCTGTTTTTGGCCATGGACAATTATATGTGGCTTTCTCACGTGTGAAGAGACGATGCAATGTGAAGGTGAAAGTGGTGGATTCATGCATTCAAGGGAAATTGGTGCCTAACTGTGAGAAAGTCTTCACCAAAAATATTGTCTATCGGAATATTTTGGGATGAACTTTTGCATATTTTATATTTTTACCTTTTCTATTTAAAAAAAAAAAAAAAAAAAAAAAAAAAAAATTAGTTTAGTCTTTTCAATTTCAGTTTTTTATGTGCATAGTTTATACAATGTTTGTGGAAAAACACATTTTAGATTTCATTGGAGATGTGTATCATTCTGATTTTATCACAGGGTGATAGAAACCACTATTTAAAGCTCCAGTACACTACGTGCTGAGAGATTTGATTCTTATTCTTTAAAGGGAGAGGTTTTTGTGAACAGCTAAGAGACGGGTGGGACGGCTGTTCACACACATCTCATTACCAAGGTGTGTTCCACATGTTTAGATAGATAGGGACAAACATAAATTATTAATTAGATTCTACCACGACATTTTTCTTAGATTTTTTCACTTTGTTGAGGAATATACTAAATGATAATAATTGTACATGAAGGACTTATCAAGAACATACTTGCTGTAATTTTCATAATTGCATATATGTAATTTGTACTTAATTTGCAGTTTGTGCAGACAACATAGTTGTGGCAGTGTCATCCACATCAACTGCAGTCACCTGTGGTTAGTTAGTGGATGCATCTTATGCATCTGCTGAAGCTATGTTAACTCCATTTACTGTAGGTTAATTACAAGTTTTTTTGTTATTGCACGGATATTGCTGCAAGTCTGTAGTTGGTAACTCCTTCTGTATCAATTTACAAAATTTTATTATTTACATCACAATCCTCAAAAAATCTAAGAAAAATCCAGCAATTAAAAATATCTAAATTATATCAATTCGGATTTAGTTAGAGTAGGTCCCACCAGGCGTAAGGGCATCTTGACGCGATTGGTGGGCTGACACAAAGTGGCTGATACATATATTAGTACTGTTAATTCATCAATTCAAAAAATTGACATATTAAGAAGTATTGGTACTTTGTGTTCTAAGACCCTTACAACATAATAGTTCAATTTTCCTTAAATGATATCAACCATACTAATATATGTAGTTGGTGTAAAGATGTCATTGGAATAATTGGATTATTATTTGAAAATCTAAAAAAAACATTAAAAATATTCTAGACACCCGATGCATTTGCATCGGGCTCACAGCTAGTATATATATATACATACTAGATGTGAGCCCGATTCTAAAGAATCGGGAGTCTAGAATCCGTATATAGTTTATTTATTAAGAATTAAAAACAATAAAATTATTCAATGATATCTTTACATGAACTACATATGTTCGTATGGTCAATATCATTAGTGGAAAATTAAATTATTGTATCGTAAGGGTCTTGGAACACAAAGTGAGCTATACTTGTTACAGAGGAAATAGCTTGATTTTGAAAAGCAATATTAGTATTCTGCGTATTCGCCAGTTTGTGCTTGCCCACCAACCATGTCAAGGTGCCCTTACATCTGATGGGTCCCTAATCTAACTAATTCCTATTTATTAAGACTAAGACTTCTTTTACAGCAGCATTTTTCTGCAATGTGTAGAAGGTGGGGATGTAAAAAATTAAATTTCTGCACTTGGCACCCAAGGGCCTTACTGCAGCACACATGCAGCAAGTGCCATGCAATGTATATAGAACTTAGGGTTAACCTGGGGTAAATGCGGCAAATGTGGCTTCAGCAGGTGCACCAAATGCAGGCAGTAAAAAACCGCAGGTTACTGAGGTTTTTGCCGCCGAAACTGCTGTAACTACGTGTGGTGCACCTGCTGCCAGTGAAGGATAAATTCAATATACATTGCATGCAACTTATGGCAAATGTGCCATAAGTGAGCCGTTAGTCAGCAAGTGCAGAAATTGTGCTTTTTCCACCAAAACTTCCACAAATAGGCAAAAACTGCTGGTGTAAAAGCTAAATCTGTATTTTGCTATCTATGTAATTCCTTATCTATCTATTTCCCTATCTATCTAACTTTAGAGAACACACCTTAAGATGGAGATGTGTGTGAACAGCCATCCCACCCGTGTCTTAGCTGTTCACAAAAACCTCTCCCTGTTTAAAAAGAAAAGTAAATTTCTCAGCACCTATAATGCTGGACCTTTGTATTGTGGTTGATATCACCAAATAATAAAATTTGAGTGATACACATCTATCACCTTTAAGTAAATGTGTGTTCATATATCTATTATATAATTGCCGTAGGCACGTTTGTGTCGGACCCCGGCACGCCGTGGCTATGTCACTATGTGACGTCACCACGTGCGAGGCATTGCCCGCGTAGCGGGCATTGCGACTCCTCGCCGCTGTCATCCCGCTCCAGAGCAGCTGCTGTCAGCACATGCTGACACAGTGCTCCGGAGCCTGTGCCCCTGTGCCCGTGATCCCGCTCCGGAGCAGCTGCTGTCAGCACATGCTGACACAGTGCTCCGGAGCCTGTGCCCCTCTGCCCCCGCTCTGGAGCAGCTGCTGTCAGCACATGCTGACACAGTGCTCCGGAGCCTGTGCCCCTGTGCCCGTGATCCCGCTCCGGAGCAGCTGCTGTCAGCACATGCTGACACAGTGCTCCGGAGCCTGTGCCCCTGTGCCCGTGATCCCGCTCCGGAGCTGCTGCTGTCAGCACATGCTGACACAGTGCTCCGGAGCCTGTGCCCCTGTGCCCCCGCTCCGGAGCAGCTGCTGTCAGCACATGCTGACACAGTGCTCCGGAGCCTGTGCCCCTGTGCCCGTGATCCCGCTCCGGAGCAGCTGCTGTCAGCACATGCTGACACAGTGCTCCGGAGCCTGTGCCCCTGTGCCCGTGATCCCACTCCGGAGCAGCTGCTGTCAGCACATGCTGACACAGTGCTCCGGAGCCTGTGCCCCTGTGCCCCCGCTCTGGAGCAGCTGCTGTCAGCACATGCTGACACAGTGCTCCGGAGCCTGTGCCCCTGTGCCCGTGATCCCGCTCCGGAGCTGCTGCTGTCAGCACATGCTGACACAGTGCTCCGGAGCCTGTGCCCCTGTGCCCCCGCTCTGGAGCAGCTGCTGTCAGCACATGCTGACACAGTGCTCCGGAGCCTGTGCCCCTGTGCCCCCGCTCCGGAGCAGCTGCTGTCAGCACATGCTGACACAGTGCTCCGGAGCCTGTGCCCCTGTGATCCCGCTCCGGAGCAGCTGCTGTCAGCACATGCTGACACAGTGCTCCGGAGCCTGTGCCCCTGTGCCCCGTCATACTTACCACCAGATCGCACCCGCCTCCGTCTTCCGCCCGCTATCTTCTATGTCGCCGCCCCGTACATATTGAAACCAAGATGGCGGCCGGGAAGTATCACGAGAGTTCCCGGCCGCCATCTTGGTTTCGCCCTGTTCACAGTGGCGACATGCAAGATGGCGATGGAAGTAAGTATTTCGCCGCCACTCTGCCCCCCCCGGCCTCCACTGACCACTCTGCCCCCCGGCCTCTGCTGACCACTCTGTCCCCCTTGATCTCCGCTGACCACTTTGCCCCCCTGGCCGCTGCTGACCACTCTGCCCCCCCTTCCCTCCACTGACCACTCTGCCC
Source organism: Allobates femoralis (assembly GCA_033576535.1). NCBI lineage: Eukaryota > Metazoa > Chordata > Amphibia > Anura > Aromobatidae > Allobates > Allobates femoralis. The sequence continues at coordinate 17,031,410 of JARQOC010000007.1, read as the reverse complement.
CCCCACCCTCAGCTGACCACTCTGCCCCCAACTGCCCTCCGCTGACCACTCTGCCCCCCCAGCCTCTGCTGATCACCCTGCCCTCCGACCTTCGCTGACCACTCTGCCCCCCCCTTGGGCCTACGCTGACCACTCTGCCCCCCACGTTCTCTGCTGACCACTCTGCCTTCCGTCCTCCGCTGATAAACTCTGCCCTCCGTCCTCCGCTGACCACTCTGCCCTCCGTCCTCCGCTGACCACTGAGCCACTGTACAGTGCTGACCACTGAGCCACCGTGCAGTGCTGACCACTGAGCCACTGTACAGTGCTGACCACTGAGCCACCGTACAGTGCTGACCACTGAGCCACCATACAGTGCTGACCACTGAGCCACCGTACAGTGCTGACCACTGAACCACCGTACAGTGCTGACCACTGAGCCACCGTACAGTGCTGACCACTGAGCCACCGTACAGTGCTGACCACTGAGCCACCATATACAGTGCTAACCACTGAGCCACCATATACAGTGCTAACCACTGAGCCACTGTACAGTGCTGACCACTGAGCCACCGTACAGTGATGACCACTGAGCCACCGTAGAGTGCTGACCACTGATCCACCATATACAGTGCAAACCACTGAGCCACCATATACAGTGCTAACCACTGAGCCACTGTACAGTCCTGACCACTGAGCCACCGTGCAGTGCTGACCACTGAGCCACCGTACAGTGCTGACCACTGAGCCACCGTACAGTGCTAACCACTGAGCCACCATATACAGTGCTAACCACTGAGCCACCATATACCGTGCTAACCACTGAGCCACCGTACAGTGCTAACCACTGAGCCACCGTACAGTGCTAACTACTGAGCCACTATAAATCTAATTTATAATTGCCTTAGCGCACTTCCGGCATTTTCGGGTCAACTTCTGTTGTCATGGACGTGGCTGCAGCAAGGTAGCCACGCCACACACGAAGCAGTGGCCGCGTAGCGGCCATTGCGAGCCGTAGCAATGCGCGAGCAATGGCCGCGAGGCCATTGCGAGCCGTTTCCGGATGTCTCTGTGCCTCTATCATACTTACCACCAGATCGCACCCGCCTCCGTCTTCCTGCATGTTCCTCTGTCCTCCATCTTCCGCCCGCTATCTTCTATGTCGCCGCCCCGTACTCTGCTGACCACTCTGTCCCCCTTGATCTCCGCTGACCACTCTGCCCCCCTGGCCGCCACTGACCACTCTGCCCCCCCCCTTCCCTCCACTGACCACTCTGCCCCCCCACCCTCCGCTGACCACTCTGCCCCCCCAGCCTCCGCTGATCACTCTGCCCCCCGACCTTCGCTGACCACTCTGCCCCCCCTTCGGCCTCCGCTGACCACTCTGCCCTCCCCCCCCGTTCTCTGCTGACCACTCTGCCCTCCGTCCTCCGCTGACCACTCTGCCCTCCGTCCTCCGCTGACCACTGAGCCACCGAACAGTGCTGACCACTGAGCCACCGTGCAGTGCTGACCACTGAGCCACCGTACAGTGCTGACCACTGAGCCACCGTACAGTGTTGACCACTGAGCCACCGTACAGTGCTGACCACAGAGCCACCGTACAGTGCTGACCACTGAACCACCGTACAGTGCTGACCACTGAGCCACCGTATAGTGCTGACCACTGAGCCACCGTAGAGTGCTGACCACTGAGCCACCATATACAGTGCTAACCACTGAGCCACCATACACACTGCTAACCACTGAGCCACTGTACAGTGCTGACCACTGAGCCACCGTGCAGTGCTGACCACTGAGCCACCGTACAGTGCTGACCACTGAGCCACCGTACAGTGCTGACCACTGAGCCACCGTACAGTGCTAACCACTGAGCCACCATATACAGTGCTAACCACTGAGCCACCATATACAGTGCTAAACATTGAGCCACCGTACAGTGCTAACCACTGAGCCACCGTACAGTGCTAACCACTGAGCCACCATACAGGGCTAACCACTGAGCCACCGTACAGTGCTGACCACTGAGCCACCACACAGTGCTAACCACTGAGCCACCGTACAGTGTTAACCATTGAGCCACCGTACAGTGCTAACCACTGAGCCACCGTACAGTGCTAACCACTGAGCCACCATAAAGTGCTAACCACTGACTCACCGTATACAATGTTAAACACTCAGCCACCATACAGTGCTAATCACTCAGCCACCTTATACAGTGCTAACCACTGAGCCACCTTATACAGTGCTAACCACTGACCCACCATACTGTGCTAACCAATGAGCCTCCATACAAAGTTAAGCACTCTGCCTCCATATAGTGCTAACCACTGAGCGGCCGTATACTGTGCTACCCACTGAGTCACCCATACTTTGCTAAACACTAAGCCACCGCGCAGTGCTAACCACTGAGCCACCGCGCTGTGCTAACCACTGAACCACCATACTGTGCTAACCACTAAGCCACCGTACAATGCTAACCACTGAGCCACCATACTGTCCTAACTACAGAGCCACCGTGCAGTGCTAAACATTGATCCACCATACAGTGCTAACCACTGAGCCACCGTACAGTGCTGACCACTGAGCCACCTTACAGTGCTAACCACTGAGCCACTGTACAGTGCTAACCACTGAGCCAACATACAGTGCTAACCACTGAGCCACCATATACAGTGCCAACCACTGAGGCACCATACAGTGCTAATCACCGAGTCACCGTATACAGTGCTAACCACTGAGTCACATTACTGCTCTAATTATTGAGCCACCATATACAGTGCCAACCATTGAGCCACCATAGAGTGCTAACCACTGAGGCTCAGTTTACAGTGCTAACTATTGAGCCAGCGTATACTGTGCTAACCACTGAGACCCGGTATACTCTGCTAACCACTCAGCCGCCGTATACTCTGCTAACCACTGAGCCGCTTAAAGTCTGCTAACCACTGAGTTGCTGTAAACTCTGCTACGCACAGTGCTGCGGGCAGGAGAGGGCCGGGGGACAGCGGCCGGGTGCGGCCAGGAAGGCCCCCCCGCCCCTACTGCCCGCACCCGGCCGCTGTTCCCCGACCCCCTCCTGCACGCACCCGGCCGCTCTTCCTCGGCCACCTCCTGCCCACACATGGCCGTTGTTCCCCTGCCCCCTTCTGCCCGCTGTTCCCCGGACCCCTCCTGCCCGCACATGGCCGCTGTCCCCCTGACCCCCTCCTGCCGCACCCGATCACTGTCTCCTTGCCTCCCTCCTGCCCGCATCCGGCCACTGTCCCCCGGCCCCCTCCTGCACGCACCTGGCCGCTCTTCCTCAGCCTCCTCCTGCCCACACATGGCTGTTATTCCACCAGCCCCCTTCTGCCCGCTGTTCCCCGGCTTGCTCCTGAACGCACCCGGCCACTGTCCCCCAGCCCCCCTGACTGCACCTGCCTGCTGTCTCTTCCTGGACTCCCGCACTGCTGCACACTGGCACCGCTGCACACCGGTACTGCTGTATGTATTCTATCTACTATATAATTGCCGTAGGCACTTCCGTGTCGGACCCCACAAAAGACCGTGCCTTTGTCACTCTGTGACGTCACCACGTGCGAAGCATTGCCCGCGTAGCGGGCATTGCGACCCCTCGCCGCTGTCAGCACACACCCCCAACCCCTGTCACCACACACCCCCCATATGTCCTCACCCCCCCCATATGTCCGCACACCCTTGCTCCGATCCCGCTCCGGAGCCGCTGACACAGTGCTCCGGAGCCTCTCCTGTAACCACACTCCCCGATGTCCACACACCCCCCCCCCCCCCCGCTGTCACCACACACCCCCCATATGTCCGCATACCATATGTCCGCCAAAATCGCGGCAGATGCGGTGAAAAAAACCGCATCTGCCGCGATTGCCGCATAACCGCTGCACTTGCGGCGCGGTTGCGGTAATCCCCATAGAAAGTATAGGGGGACTTGCGGCAGGTGCGGCAAGTGCGGTTTTGCACTTGCGGCAGGTGCGGCCGCGAAAAAACCGCGGTCAGCCGTGGTTTATTTCGCGGCCGCACCTGCCGCAAGTGCAAAACCGCACCTGCCGCAAGTCCCCCTATACTTTCTATGGGGATTATTTGAAAATGTTAAAAAAAATTTAAAAATATTCTAGACACCCGATGCATTTGCATCGGGCTCACAGCTAGTATATATATATATATATATATATATACTATGAAGTATCTAAATGAAGGATTTAAGATCCAAAAATAAGGACTATATATGTTACATGGCTATTTGGTAAATAAGTAGTTGAAATCTATATATCTATGGCTAAACAATGTTTTTTTTTTTTTCGTATATATCTAAGACTAAAATAATATTTTTGTATTTTTGATTTTTTGTATTCCTATACATGTAAGACTAAACTAATTTTTTTGTAATTTTTGTTTAATATAAAAAAAACTATGTACACTTAACTATCTATTTTTACCTAACTATCTATGAACAGAATTTAAGGTAAAATATTTTTATAAACAATATTTTTAGTGAACACTTTGGTACTATTGGGAAGTAATTTGCCTTGAGCTGGTGTATCAACAACGTGAACTTTAACATTACAGCGTTGCCTGACGCAAGAAAAGGCGACATACAGTTGACCATGGCCAAATGCTGGTTCAGGTAGAAAGATACCAACTCGATGGAGTGTCTGGCCTTGAGATTTATTAATGGTCATGGCAAACGCTGGCTTTACGGGAAACTGGCGGCGTCTTAATTTAAATGGTAATCCTGTGTCAGATGGACATAAATCGATACGTGGAATAAAAACAATATTTCCAGCTGCTGATCCAGTGATGACTTTAGCTTCTATAATGTTGGGAAGCAAAGCAGTAACAATCAAGCGAGTACCGTTGCACAGACCTTTTTTTGTGTGGACTTCTCTCACTTTCTGCATATCATGGCGAATGGTGGATATCTCCATTTTTAAGGATACAAAGTGGCCAGCAAGCTCAGTGTTCCCTTTAGCAATAGCTTTAAGGACATCTCTAAGTGTGGGCTCACCCTCATCACTAGCTTCATCATGTGTGCTGACAGTCTCTGAGCCCTCAGGTTCCACATCATCATGAGCTGCATCCCCATTGCTGCACAGCTTTCTCCCTCTCTCCTGCAGGGGCTCCCCATCATCAATACCCATTGTCCCTGGGTTATACACCGGATTATTGTCATTTGGGGCTTGTGAGGCACCTGGCTGCTGCTTCCTAGCGAATTGCTGTAATTTGGCCGCCACTTCCAGCCGCTTCTCCCTCTGTCGCGGGGTCTCTCCTTCCTGGAAGCCTCCCTCGGCGCGATCTGCCGCGCGCCATGCGGCGCTCCCCCAGCCGCCGGTCGCAGCCGTCCATCCCGCCGTGACATTGCAAAGACCGAGGGTCCCACAGCGCTCACCGTGTTCCGGGAGGTCACCCCCAGCAGTTAAACGGCTCAGAGAAGCTTTATTCCTCAGGCAAGAGGATTATATTGAGCGGGGCCGCAGGAGCTCTTCAGCCGTGCGACCGCTCACATAGCACGCTAGCAAAAAACAATTCCTTCCTGACTCCAGATATGGCAATCAGACTAGTTTCCTGGATCAACACCCTATCAAAGAATCTAGTATATATGACTGGTAATATTATAGTTTTCAAGAAAGGCATTCAGGCCCTTCTTAAATGTTAGTAGTGAGTCACTCATTACAACATCATGTGGCAGAGAGTTCCATAGTCTCAATGCTCTTACAGTAAAGAATCCACGTCTGTGATTATGATTAAACCTTCTTTCCTCCAGATGTAGAGGATGCCCCCTTGTCCCAGTCTCAGGCCTAAGAGTAAAGAGATCATTAGAAAGGTCTCTGTACTGTCCCCTCATACAGTATACTTATACATTATTATAAGGTCACCCCTAAGCTTTCATTTTTCCAAGCTAAATAACCCCAAGTTTAATAACCTGTCTTGGTATAGCAGACCCCTCAGTCCTCTAATAACCTTGGTCGCTCTTCTCTGCACCCGCTCTAGTTCAGCTATATCTTTCTTATACACCGGAGACCAGAATTGTACACAGTATTCTAAATGTGGTCACACTAGTGACTTGTATAGAGGTAAAATTATGTTCTCCTCATGAGCATCTATGCCTCTTTTAATGAATCCAATTATTTTATTTTCCTTTGCAGCAGCTGCCTGACACTGGCCACTAAATGTGAGTTTGTCATCTACCCATACACCCAGGTCTTTTTCATTGATAGTTTTGCCCAATGTTTTACAATTAAGCACATAATTATACCTTTTGTTTCCTCTGCCCAAGGGCATGACCTTACATTTATCCCCATTAAAGCTCATTTGCCATTTATCAGCCCAAGCCTCTAGTTTACATAAATCCTCCTGTAATATAAAATTGTCCTCCTCTGTATTGATTACTCTGCAGAGTTTAGTGTCATCTGCAAATATTGAGATTCTACTCTGTATGCCCCTTACAAGGTCATTAATAAATATATTAAAAAGAAGCGGGCCCAACACTGACCCCTGTAGTACCCCACTGTTAACTGTGACCCATTCTGAGTGTGTTCCATTAATGACCACCCTTTGTTTCCTATCACTAAGCCAGTTCTTAACCCACGTACACATATTTTCCCCTATCCCCATTGCTCTCATTTTATGTATCAACCTTTTGTGTGGCACCGTATCAAAAGCTTTTGAAAAGTCCATATACACCACAGCCACTGCATTTCTTTGGTCCAGTCCAAAACTTACTTCTTCATAGAAGCTTATCAGATTAGTTTGACAGGAACGGTCCCTCGTAAAATCATGTTGATATTAGATCATGAGGTTATTTTTCTTCAGATACTCCACTATAGCATCTCTTAGAAAACCCTCTAGGATTTTACCCACAGTAGAGGTTAAGCTTACTGGCCTATAATTTCCAAGTTCAGTTTTTGTCCCCTTTTTGAATATTGGCACCATATTTGCTATACGCCAGTCCTGTGGTACAGACCCTGTTATTATGGAATCTTTAAATATTAAAAATAATGGTCTATCTATGACAGTACTTAATTCCTGCAGCACTCTGGGGTGTATCCCATCCGGGCCCGGGGATTTGTCAATTTTAGTGATTTTTAGACGATGCCATACTTCCTTCTGGGTTAAGCAGGTGACATTTAATTGAGAGTTTTTATTATCACTGATCATATTGTCTGTCATGGGATTTTCTTGTGTAAATACTGTTGAAAAAAAGTCATTTAGCATATTGGCTTTTTCCTCATTCTCATCCACCATTTCACCCAGACTATTTTTAAAGGGGCCAACACAATCATTTTTTAGTTTCTTACTATTTATATAGTTAAAAAATATTTTGGGATTATTTGTACTTTCTCTGGCAATGAGTCTCTCTGTCTCAATCTTTGCTGCCTTGATTTGCTTTTTACAGATGTTATTTACTTTTCTGTATTTATTTAATGCTTCATCACTACCTACTTGCTTTAATTCCCTAAATGCTTTCTTTTTGTCACTTATTGCGCCCCTTACAGCCTCATTTAGCCATAGTGGTTTCCTCCTATTTCTAGCATGCTTATTCCCATACGGTATATATTGTGCACAGGCCCTATTCAGGATGCTAATAAACGTCTCAACTTTGCTTTGTGTACTTTTATGTCTCAGGACATCGTCCCAGTTTATTGCACTAAGATCATCTCTCAACCGTTGGAAATTTGCCTGAAGTGTAGTGTCCTTGTAGCCCCTCTACTACACATCTTATTAAAGGATATTTGAAAACGTATTATTTTGTGATCACTATTACCCAAGTGACCTCAAAGCCGTATATTTGATATGCGGTATGGCCTGTTGGTTAATATTAGGTTCAGCAGTGCCCCCCTTCTTGTTGGGTCCTGAACCAGTTGTGAAAGGTAATTGTCTCTCATAGTTGTCAAAAACCTATTACCTTTGCTAGAACTGCAGGTTTCTGTTCCCCAATGTATTTCAGGGTAGTTGAAGTCCCCCATAATAATGACTTCTCCCTGAGTCACTGCTTTATCTATTTGCTTTATGAGGATATTCTCCTCCACTTCTATTATTGTTGGGGACTTATAACAAACCCCTATCAGTAATTTATTATTTTTCCCCCTCCCCTTATCTCTACCCACAGAGACTCTACATTACCATTAGATTCACCTATATTATCACGCAGGATGGGTTTTAAGGATGATTTTACGTATAAACATACACCTCCCCCTCGCTTATTTGTACGGTCATTTCTGAACAGACTATACCCCTGTAAATTAACAGCCCAGTCATGGCTCTCGTCCAGCCATGTCTCCGATATCCCCACCATGTCATAATTATTTTCCAACAAAATCAATTCTAATTCCCCCATTTTGTTCGTGAGGCTTCTGGCATTAGTGTACATGCACTTCATGCATCTCTCTTTACCTCTATTCCTTCCTACTATATTGACTGTTCTAACCGCACCCCCCATGCCACCCCCAATTTTATTACTTGTGCCCAGGTTACTCTTTACACTATCTTCCCCTCCTGTACAATGAATACCCTCCCCCCAATCCCTAGTTTAAACACTTCTCCAACCTTCTAGCCATGTTTCCCCCAGCACAGCTGCACCCTCCCCATTGAGGTGCAGCCCGTCCCTAGCATAGAACCTGTAGCCAACAGAGAAGTCGGCCCAGTTCTCCAGGAACCCAAACCCCTCCTACCTACACCAATTCCTGAGCCACGTATTTATCTCCCTAATCTCCAGTTGCCTCTCTGGTGTGGCACGTGGTATTGGCAGTATTTCAGAGAATACTACCTTGGAGGTCCTTGCCTTAAACTTGCAGCCTAATTCCCTGAAATCATCTTTAAGGACCTTCCACCTACCTCTAACTTTGTCATTTGTGCCAATGTGCAGCATGACCGCTGGGTCCTCACCAGCCCCTCCCAGTAATCTGTCAACCCGATCAGTGATGTATATAGTATACTGTAATAATGCAGCCTCATAGCATATAGCATACATCCTCCCCACACACATACACACACACACACAGGTACACGGACATACACACAGGGACATGGACACACACACAGGGACACAGACACACACACACAGGGACATGGACACACACACACAGGGACACAGACACACACACAGGGGGACAAACACACACAGGGGGACACACACACAGGGACACACACACAGGGGGACATACACACACAGGGGGACATACACACACAGGGACACACACACACAGGGACACACACACTGGGGACACACACACACACCGGGACACACACACACACCGGTGCATCCATGTGAAGTGGGGGCCTGACGCTGCGATCGGCGGTCGCAAGGGGCTGCAGGCGACCCAGACCCCTTATAGGTCTTGGCCCCGTCGTACTCACGACCCCTGTGACCGCGATCATTACGCCACTGGAAACGATGCTGCGTCCAGAACGCTGGCACTCCTGATCATGGGCACTGTAACTTATAAATTTAGGGTTGTGCCCTAAATATACAAATGCTTTACATATAATCACAATACACTATTACATACACATATATAACAAACATACATACAACTCCAGACACATGGACATGTAAACATACAGGAAGAAGATGTGAACACATACATATACAGACACGAACATGGATATATTCACATTACAGCATATATATGCATATGAACACATATTGACATACAGTTAGGGCCAGAAATATTTGGACAGTGACACAAGTTTTGTTATTTTAGCTGTTTACAAAAACATGTTCAGAAATACAATTATATATATAATATGGGCTGAAAGTGCACACTCCCAGCTGCAATATGAGAGTTTCCACATCCAAATCGGAGAAAGGGTTTAGGAATCATAGCTCTGTAATGCATAGCCTCCTCTTTTTCAAGGGACCAAAAGTAATTGGACAATGGACTCTAAGGGCTGCCATTAACTCTGAAGTCGTCTCCCTCGTTAACTTGTAATCAATGAAGTAGTTAAAAGGTCAGGGGTGGATTACAGTTGTGTGGTTTTGCATTTGGAAGCTGTTGCTGTGACCAGACAACATGCGGTCAAAGGAACTCTCAATTGAGGTGAAGCAGAACATCCTGAGGCTGAAAAAAAAGAAAAAATCCATCAGAGAGATAGCAGACATGCTTGGAGTAGCAAAATCAACAGTTGGGTACATTCTGACAAAAAAGGAATTGACTGGTGAGCTTGGGAACTGTAAAAGGCCTGGGCGTCCACGGATGACAACAGTGGTGGATGATCGCCGCATACTTTATTTGGTGAAGAAGAACCCGTTCACAACATCAACTGAAGTCCAGAACACTCTCAGTGAAGTAGGTGTATCTGTCTCTAAGTCAACAGTAAAGAGAAGACTCCATGACAGTAAATACAAAGGGTTCACATCTAGATGCAAACCATTCATCAATTCCAAAAATAGACAGGCCAGAGTTGAATTTGCTGAAAAACACCTCAAGAAGCAAGCTCAGTTCTGGAAAAGTATTCTATGGACAGATGAGACAAAGATCAACCTGTACCAGAATGATGGGAAGAAAAAAGTTTGGAGAAGAAAGGGAACGGCACATGATCCAAGGCACACCACATCCTCTGTAAAACATGGTGGAGGCAACGTGATGGCATGGGCATGCATGGCTTTCAATGGCACTGGGTCACTTGTGTTTATTGATGACATAACAGCAGACAAGAGTAGCCGGATGAATTCTGAAGTGTACCGGGATATACTTTCAGCCCAGATTCAGCCAAATGCTGCAAAGTTGATTGGACGGCGCTTCATAGTACAGATGGACAATGACCCCAAGCATACAGCCAAAGCTACCCAGGAGTTCATGAGTGCAAAAAAGTGGAACATTCTGCAATGGCCAAGTCAATCACCAGATTGAGCATGCATTTCACTTGCTCAAATCCAGAAATAAGACGGAAAGACCCACAAACAAGCAAGACCTGAAGGCTGCGGCTGTAAAGGCCTGGCAAAGCATTAAGAAGGAGGAAACCCAGCGTTTAGTGATGTCCATGGGTTCCAGACTTAAGGCAGTGATTGCCTCCAAAGGATTCGCCACAAAATATTGAAAATAAAAATATTTTGTTTGGGTTATGTTTATTTGTCCAATTACTTTTGACCTCCTAAAATGTGGAGTGTTTGTAAAGAAATGTGTACAATTCCTACATTTTCTATCAGATATTTTTGTTCAACCCTTCAAATTAAACGTTACAATCTGCACTTGAATTCTGTTGTAGAGGTTTCATTTCAAATCCAATGTGGTGGCATGCAGAGCCCAACTCGCGAAAATTGTGTCACTGTCCAAATATTTCTGGCCCTAACTGTATAAATAAACATGCATACACACTTGTTTGTATATGATTGTGTATGTCTGTATATGATTGTATGACTGTAAATGATTGTGTATATGATTATGTATATGATTCTCTGTGTGTGTACATGATTATGTATGTGTGTATGATTGTGTGAATATGATCATGTATGTGTGCATATGATCATTTATGTGTGTATATGACTGTGTATGATTGTATGTATTTATCATTGTGTATATAATTGTGTGTATATGACTGCATGATTGTTTATGGCCCGTTTCACATCTATGCGTCCTGTGTTTTTGGCTGCCCAGCCTTCCTCGCGCTATTGCAAATGCAAGTGCAGGGTCATTTAGGGGCTTGGGCAGACTAGTGCAGGGACACATAGATGCCCTGCATTTGTGCTCAGGTGCGCTTGGTACCCCCATTATATCCTATGGCCGAGCACGGCCGAGCACAGCCGAGCGCGCGCTCTGGAAACTCTGAATCGCAAGTGAAACTGGCAGATGCCACAGCGCATGCGCCTGGTCAGACGCACCCGGAAAACATCACTTTACGCGTTTCAGGGCGCTACATCACAGGCGCATGCACTGTGGCGTTTGCCAGTTTCACTTGCGATTCAGAGTTTCCAGAGCGCGCAGGGCATCTATGCATCCGTGCGCTAGGCTGCCCAAGCCCCTAAATGCCCCTGCGCTTGCATTTGTGATAGCGCGGGGCAGGCTGTTCAGCCAAACACACAGGACACATAGATGTGAAACAGGCCTATGTGTGTATATGATTGGGTATATGATGGTATGTGTGTATGATTGTATATGAGTATATGATTGTGTGTATATGACTGTATAATTGTATGTATATGATTGATTGTGTATCTGTATATATGACAGAATCATACACACATACACAATTGTATACCCACATGCAAATCATATACCTACATGCATAAGCATGTACACAGACGAATACAATCATATGCAGACATTTACAATTATATACACACGTGCACTGTCATATACACACTTACACAATCAATCATATGCACAGACATACACAATCATATATACTCACAATCAATTATACACACACACATACAATCATATCATATACACACATACACAATCACTTACAGACATACAGACATTGGGGTTCTTTTTACTTTTGATGATTCTGGCAGATATTCTATCTCCTGTCCCACACACATAGGTCACCGTCTTCAGCAGGAAGGAGGCCAGGTACACTGTGTGACCTCCTATCACACATGACCACACACAGCAACTGTTCTCGGCCCTCTGTTGCTCTCTGCTGTACTGTGATGCAGGGGAGGGGGCGGACCTTCACTGCACAAGTAAATGTGTCAGTGTGGCCAGCCAGTTCACAGTCTGTACAGCAGAGAGCAGAGCTGCAAGCAGTTTACTGTGTGCGACATTAGCGGCTACATGCAGTACACGGCCCGCCCTGCACAGCCGCTGGGAGAGCAGCGGCCTGAGTCATTACATACTTCCGCATGTTGGCCGCCGACCCATCAGAAGACTCGGAGGCGCACAGTATGTGCGCTTTGTATGATAATCACTGATGGTCCTCCGGCGGCCCTGAGAAGCAGACTGGGAACCAGCCTGGGGGGCAAATGCCTCCCTGCCCCCCGGCCCAGTCCGCCCCTGGGCAAGGTAAAGCGCTGTGTGAGACAACCTGGAAAGGTGGAAAGAAGGGGTGGCGGTTATGTATCATCCTCCTACCCGGAAGTAGCTGGATCCCTACCTCTGTGATCGAGTCCTCAGCGGGCTGCTGCACAAGAGACTGTGAGTAAAGAACCAAAGACTGCAGCCCACCGTGTCTGTGAACTTACTTAATGCGTCTAAAGCACCAGAAAAACTACTACCAACTCACTAAGGTATCTTTGGCCACCCTAGGGGTCAGACCTACCGGTAGAGGGCTTAAGAACATTGCTGCCTTCCAACCATCGACCCCTAGGAGGACTGTCGAAGAGCGGCGGTTGGCGTCATGTAAAAACACTAGTATCCCCAGTTCACTGTGATCCCTGTGAAGGTGAAGCCTCAAGGTTCCAAGTATCCTAAGGCCCTAGAGGGGCGTGTCATGAACATCCTAGAACTACAGTGTATAGCTCAGCTTTATTATGTAGGAGGGCAGGGACAGTATAAAAAATTATCTCCCTGGAGTTCCCCTTTAATCAGAAGCTAGGCAACAAGATTGGGCAAACAATTAAATCCTGCAAGCAATTGAGTCCTGGCGCTGGAAGAGGTGGGGGGACCCTATGCAAAGAAAGACAGTAAACCATGGAGGCCTGCATCATCTTGGGTTTCCTGTATAATGCAGTAACAATGTGCTTCCATGTGCCTGCAGTCCATACTTTGGAGACTTAATGGATCCACCCCAAGAGATGCCTGCTCTGGAGGATGTGATATTCCCCACCACACCAGAGGCCGAGGGTGCTTCACCAGAACCAGAACAACTCATAGAGGAGATGCCTACACATGTGAGCTGGAGTACAACTGCGCTCCCTGCTTTGAGCCTGATATACAACGAGCTCAAAATACAGTTCTAATCCTGCACAGTGGCGTATCTAGGCTGGTACAGCCGGATCCTTTGCCACGGGTGCATCTCAGAGCGGGTGCCAGCGCAAAAAGTGTGAAAGAAGGACTGGGTGTGGCCGGAGGGATGATGTCACATGAGCAGCCGCAGTGAGGACACGCTCTACCCGTCATCTCTATGATAAGTGTCCGGGGTGGGTGGGCGTGTGAGAGCGATATCCGCCATCTTACTGGAGGCAGAAGATCAACTGACGGGAGAGGACGCTCTCAGGTGAGGAGATATAGCCAGAGAGGACAGGGAAACACGGGGGACGGTAATGAGTGTGACACACGGGGATGAGGGGACGGTAATGAGTGCGACACACGGGGGATGAGGGGACTATAATGAGTGTTACACACGGGGGAATGAGGGGACTGTAATGAGTGTGACACAAGGGAGATGAGGGGACGGTAATGAGTGACACACACGGAGGATGAGGAGACGGGAATGAGTGTGACACACGGGGGATGGGAAGACGGGAGTGAGTGTGATGGGGGTGGGAGGGCGCCAAAATAAATCTTTGCCCCGGGTGCCAGAAAACCTAGTTACACCGCTGACCCCGCATACCTGAAAAGGTCCCACGGGAACAAAGCTCACAGACAGGAGGTCAGATGTTCTGCATGCCAGCCGGGAGTCAGACCACCACAGGTCAGAAGCAGGGTCCTGCAAGTTGCTTGGCCTTATTGAACCTGCAGTGGATCGGCAAATCAAGGAGGACAAAGAGGAGGTAGTAGTGGCAGAAGCCCAGGTTTTTCTGCCTTCTGTAACACCCCACCAGAGGCCTGGACTAGGCAATACCCTGTGGGGTCCAACAACTATCCTTACAGGCATGAGCCACCCTGGGCCTTGTCACGTCTGAAAGAAATGAGGCTCTCAGATGCCCTCACCTGATAGTGGTTGCAGGGGCCTAAGTGTAACACCTTTGAGGATCAATGTAACCAGGGACAGGTGGCAACCTTCTTCCACAAGAGAGGGTCTGGATTCCTAGCCAAATATGGGACTGCTGAAAGATTCTACGTAAACTGGTCCACCATACTGCATGACTATTTGCCTTCATGACTGTGCACCATCTATGTTGGGGAGGTGGACACCTTCATAAAGATGAAGGGCAGGAAGGGGTGGTATGCAGTAGGTATCAGTTAGGTCACCACCGCAGAGGAATTCCAAAACTGGAAGCAGGAGGCCTACATGGAGAGGATTCTAAGAAAGGGGTGAGAATGCGCAAAATAGGGTCTTATCCTTAGGAGACAGGTTATGACGGTGTAACTTAGGAACTGCTCACCTGATAGGGTTGTGTAGCACACAACCAGCGTGAGCGCTCAGAAAAATACAGCTGCTGCCAGGACCATACCTCCACAGGTCACTGTGGTCACGATAAGCTTCTATAGGACAAAGTACCTCGTGGTCCTAGCTGCTGTGTTCGTATGATGTATAAACCAGATACTGCGGTATGTCTGGGTATAGTAGTAGCTGTTTATTTTCCGACGCGTTTCAGAGTCATATCCCAAACTCCTTCCTCAGGGAAGGAAGGAGTTTGGGATATGACTCTGAAACGCGTCGGAAAATAAACAGCTATTACTATACCCAGACATACCTCTGTATCTGGTTTATACAACATACGAACACAGCAGCTCGGACCACGAGGTACTTTGTCCTATAGAAGCTTACATGGAGAGGATGGCACATCAGCTGCTGGCAAGGCCTGATCTTGTTAGACAGCCAGCTGAAGTGAAACCCATGGAGGCCAGAGATCCTGAAGGACCTGTAGGGATTTCCAGAGTTCCTCCGGTGTGTGCTAGAGGAGGTTGCCATCCCCTAATTCCTCCATCCTCTTCACCAATAGTGGCCATGATGGAGTGTGCTGGTGGAGAATGGTGTAGGACTAGCCCTGCGACCTCCCAAGACCAGCCAGCAGTGGAGTATAGAGTGGAATGGCCACATCCATCCCAGATAGCATTGAGAAAGATGCTAGTCTTTTTACTCCTATTTAGGAGGATTGCCCTAAAAAACGCCTGTTGTTGGATCACTGACCTGTCCTGGAGTTGCCCTGTTGGCTGGATGTGGACTACTGTTGCGAGAACAGCAAGGCCTGTTTCATTGTTATTTGAATTTTTCAATAATTGTTAAGATAGGACTCAGCGCTACTAGTATATGACTCCATATGATATAAATACTCTGAGATGATGATAAATTTAAAAACAAAGTAATTTAATGGTAAAGTCTCACAGTCACAAATATAAAATCAATTGAATAAAATTATACTAAAATTAAAAATAAGACTAAAAATAAAAATATCTGTTAATAAATGGGGGAAGGATAAAAAAATAGAAAAAATAGAGATAAAAATTAGTGATGAGCGAGCATGCTCGCCACTACTCGGTACTCGCACGAGTATCACTGTACTCGGGCTACTCGGCGAGCACCGAGTAATCTCGCGATACTCGTGCTGTGCTCGTGGTCGTCATCTCTGCATGTTGGCGCTCTTGAGAGCCAGCCCACGTGCAGGGATTGGCTGGCAGACCACTGCAATGCCACAGCCCTGTTAGTTGTGGCATAGCAGTGATTGGCCGCCCTGCACAGCGTGACCGAGCCTTTATAACTCCCGACGCGCTGTCCTCGGCACACAGCCATCCAGACAGTGAGTGTAGGGAGAGTGTCTGCTGCTGATTAGGGACAGATTTGCGGCCCTTACAGGTAGATCCGGAGCAGGGCTGCAAACTGCTGCTGACCACAACAGTCCTTCTCAGGACTAATCTAGGAGGATATAGGAAGGGTGATCCAGATCGGAGTCCAAGCTTTCCAGTGACCAGAACAGTCCTTCTCAGGACTAATCTAGGAGGATATAGGCAGGGTGATACAGATCGGAATCCAAGCTTTTCTGTGACCATTAGAGTCACCACACTCTTGTACTTACTACCTTAATACAGGTTAGGGACTAAAATCCTCTCCTGAAACCATTACAGTCACCAGACTGGTGTACGTCATACCTTGATACAGGTTAGGGACTAAAATCCTCTCCTGAAACCATTACAGTCACCAGACTGTTGTACGTCATACCTTGATACAGGTTAAGGACTAAAATCCTCTCCTGAAACCATTACAGTAACCAGACTGGTGTACGTCATACCTTGATACAGGTTAGGGACTAAAATCCTCTCCTGAAACCATTACAGTCACCAGACTGTTGTACGTCATACCTTGATACAGGTTAGAGACTAAAATTCTCTCCTGAAACCATTACAGTCACCAGACTGGTGTACGTACTACCTTAATACAGGTTAGGGACTAAAATCCTCTCCTGACACCATTACAGTCACCAGACTGTTGTACGTCATACCTTGATACAGGTTAGGGACTAAAATCCTCTCCTGAAACCATTACAGTCACCAGACTGGTGTACGTCATACCTTGATACAGGTTAGGGACTAAAATCCTCTCCTGAAACCATTACAGTCACCAGACTGTTGTACGTCATACCTTGATACAGGTTAGGGACTAAAATCCTCTCCTGAAACCATTACAGTCACCAGACTGGTGTACGTCATACCTTGATACAGGTTAGGGACTAAAATCCTCTCCTGAAACCATTACAGTCACCAGACTGGTGTACGTCATACCTTGATACAGGTTAGGGACTAAAATCCTCTCCTGAAACCATTACAGTCACCAGACTGGTGTACGTCATACCTTGATACAGGTTAGGGAACGAAAATCCTAATCTCTTGTGATCTGAACAGTCACCAGACTGGTGTACGTCATACCTTGATACAGGTTAGGGAACTAAAATCCTAATCTCTTGTGATCTGAACAGTCACCAGACTGGTGTACGTCATACCTTGATACAGGTTAGGGACTAAAATCCTCTCCTGAAACCATTACAGTCACCAGACTGGTGTACGTCATACCTTGATACAGGTTAGGGACTAAAATCTTCTCCTGAAACCATTACAGTCACCAGACTGG
Source organism: Allobates femoralis (assembly GCA_033576535.1). Classification (NCBI taxonomy): domain Eukaryota; kingdom Metazoa; phylum Chordata; class Amphibia; order Anura; family Aromobatidae; genus Allobates; species Allobates femoralis. The sequence goes on along the minus strand of JARQOC010000007.1, from coordinate 17,013,584 downwards.
TGTACGTCATACCTTGATACAGGTTAGGGAACTAAAATCCTAATCTCTTGTGATCTGAACAGTCACCAGACTGGTGTACGTCATACCTTGATACAGGTTAGGGACTAAAATCCTCTCCTGACACCATTACAGTCACCAGACTGGTGTACGTACTACCTTAATACAGGTTAGGGACTACAATCCTCTCCTTACACCATTACAGTCACCAGACTGTTGTACGTCATACCTTGATACAGGTTAGGGACTAAAATCCTAATCTCCTGTGACCTCTCCAGTCACCAGACAGTTGTCGCAGTATACAGGCAAAATGCGCAAGGGCGTTGGCAAGGGCGTTGGCAAGGAACAAGGAAGTGGACGTGATGGTGGTGCAGGCAGAGGCCGAGGTCGTGTGCAAGCACTAATTTCGCAACAACAAAGGGCCACATCTCCTCACTCGCACGTCCTGTCCCAAATTCCTGGAGCCCGCAGCAGTACACCGCTGTTGAAGCAAGAGCAGTGTCAACAGGTTGTTACTTGGATAGCGGATAATGCTTCAAGTCAGATGGGCACCTCCACAAACACCCTGTCTTCCACACGGTCAAGTGTCTGTAGCCGTGATACTGCACCGCACATTTCCCAACCTGATCCTCCTTCCTACCACCAGGCCGAGTACACATCCACGGACATTACTGATCCCACACTAGGACACTCGGAAGGGCTGTTCACGTATAAATTCACAGAATCTGGCCTGTCGCCACCTCCTCTTGAAGTGGGTGCTGAGATGGTATGTACAGATGCCCAAATATTTGAGCAGCCACGTTCTCACGAACGGAAGGTTGCCAAAGTGTCTCAACAAGGGGTGGACGATGATGAGACACAATTGCCAGGAAGTCAGGAGGAGGATCAGGGTGCAGAAGAGGAAGACGACGTGGTGGATGATCCAGTAGCTGACCCAACATGGCAGGAGGATATGCAGAGCGAGGCCAGCAGTGCACAGGGGGAGGGAGGCGTAGCTTCCCAACAGGCAGTACGAAGCAGGGTCGTGTCCGCAGGCAGAAGGCAGGCAACCGTTCCCCGGAACAACAACACAACTCAAGGTGCCTGTGCAAATGTTCGGTCTTCACGAGTCTGGGAGTTTTTTAAGTTGGCTCCAGAAGACTTTAAAAAGGCCATTTGCCACACCTGCCATGCCAGTATCAGCAGGGGTACGAAAACTAGCAGCCTGACCACCACCAGCATGATCAGGCACATGTCAGCCAAGCACCCGACTTTGTGGGAAGTACAACAGAGTCGAGGAGCGGTGCTTGCTGATGTCACTGCTACGTCTTCGCCTGTTGTGCGTGCGAGCCAATCCCCTGTCCATGCTGGCCGCGAACAAGCCTCCGGCCCTGCACCTGAAGTTGCCCATGCACAAATTACACCACCATCAAGCACGTCCTTGTCCCAGCGCAGCGTTCAATTATCCATTCAGCAAACATTTGAACGCAGGCGCAAATACGCTGCCAACTCCCCACATGCCACAGTTCTGAATGATCACATTTCGCGACTCATAGCGCTAAAAATGTTGCCTTTCCGGCTGGTGGAGACGGACGCATTCAGCGACCTGATGTCGGCTGCTGTCCCACGTTACTCGGTCCCCAGCCGCCACTATTTCTCCAGATGTGCCATCCCCGCATTGCATAACCATGTGTCCAACAGCATCACACGTGCCCTGAACAACGCTGTTTCAGCCAAAGTCCACCTAACCACAGACACGTGGACAAGTGCTTGTTGGCAAGGCCGCTACATCTCCTTGACGGCACACTGGATTAATATTGTGGAGGCTGGGACCCAGTCTGAGCGAGGGACGGAACACGTCCTTCCCACACCAAGGATAGCAGGCCCTACCTCTGTCAGGGTTTCACCGACACTCTACAGCTCCGGAATGTCATGCTCCTCAGCCTCCTCCTCCTGCGCATCGTCATCCACTGTACCCTCCACACCAGTCCCAAGCTGGAAGCACTGCAGCACTGCCTCTGCAAAGCGGCAACAGGCTGTGCTGAAGCTAGTCTGCATAGGGGACAAACCCCACAATGCAGAAGAGGTGTGGACAGCTCTGAAACAGCAGGCAGATCAGTGGCTCACACCTCTGAACCTAAAGCCAGGAAAGGTCGTGTGTGACAATGGCCGGAACCTGGTGGCAGCTTTGAGGCGAGGCCAGCTGACGCATGTTCCATGCGTGGCCCATGTGCTCAACCTGGTGGTTCAGAGGTTTGTGAAGTCATACCCAGAGGTGTCTGAACTGCTGGTAAAAGTTCGCCGTCTGTCTGCACATTTTCGCAAGTCACCTGCTGCTTCAGCCGGCCTTGCCTGCTTTCAGCGCCATTTGCGTCTTCCGGCCCACAGACTGGTGTGTGATGTCCCCACGCGTTGGAATTCAACTCTGCACATGTTGGTCAGGATATGTGAGCAGAAGAGGGCAGTTGTGGACTACCTGCATCACCTAAGCCGTCGGGAAATGGGTCAAACTCCACACATAACACCTGAGGAGTGGAGATGGATGTCGGACCTATGTACCGTCCTCCAAAACTGTGAGGACTCCACCAAGATGGTGAGCGGCGATGACGCCATTATTAGCGTCACCATACCACTACTCTGCCTTCTAAAACGGTATCTGCTGAAAATCAAAGAGGATGCATTGCAGGCCGAGCGCGATGACTTGGAGCAAGAAACAGTAGTGGGTGTGGGTGAAAACACACAGCCCAGCCTCATCTCATCACAACGTGCAGTGGAGGACTATGACGAGGAGGAGGAGGATGAAGACATGGAGCAACTCTCTGACCAAATTGAGGATATGACATGCACACCACTCATCCCCTCGATTCAGCGTGGCTGGCCAGAGGACAGGGTAGATGAGGAGGAGGAGGAGGAGGACAGCATGTTCAGTCATCGTGTTGGTCTGGATACTGAAGTGATGGCTGTTAAGAGTCTGGCTGACTTTATGGTAAGCTGCCTGGCTCGTGACCCTCGCGTTCAGAACATCTTGGCCGACAAACAGTACTGTTTGGCAACACTGTTATGGTACCTTTACACGCCGCCACAACAGGATGGATACAACCCGCTACAGGCTACAAATGTAGCTTGTCGCGCCAATATCGCCCGTAGTAGCGGCGTGTGAAGACGGGACGACACAGCCGGCTACAGATACCTCTGTATCCGTGCACTGCCCATAAACATATGGCTACATCGCCGATTGTAGCGAGCTGCATCGGCGTGTAAAGAAGCTACAGAAGGGAACTCTGGACACCCGGCGATGTAGCTGCAATGTAGCTAAGGCGTGACCCAGGCTCCGTGTTACCGCGCCCCATGTGCGATCATTGGTGGAAGCTGCTGCATGACGATTGGTAGTCGCTGCATAGGGAGGCATATTTAAGGAGCTGACGAGTCACACTACACAATCGCTCGAGCGTGCTGTATTACTCAGCCTCCTGCGTTGCCTGCCCAATCAGGATGTTATTGCTTCGTCCTATCAGCGTACGGACGGCTCGTAATCCACAATTGTGCCACGCCTATGTGCTGGCCCTGCTGCACCAGGTACGCCCATAGTAGCTGGTTATAGCGGTGTGTAAATGAGCTACAGCTGGCTACTTGAGACACCCGGCGATGTAGCTAGCTGTAGATGTAGCGTAGCGTAGCGCACCTTGTGGCGGCGTGTAAAGAGGGTGCGTTTTCCGTTGGTAACCGTTCGGACGTGCTCGTGCACGTGAAGTAGCCGTTGGTATCCATACTGTTGTGGCGGCGTGTAAAGGTACCATTAGACCCACGCTACAAGGAGAACTTTATGTCTCTCATTCCTGAGGCGGAGAGGTCAGCCAAAATGCAGCAGTTCCACAGGGCCATAGTCACAGAAGTAGTCAAATCATTCCCCTCACAAAACGCTAGCGCATAGGTCAGGATTCGGTGGACAACCAAGGCGTACGGCCGAGAGGGGCACAAGTCCAATCCGCCAGAGGTAGGGGAACTGTCTTTACGATGTGGGACAGTTTTCTCAGCCCCTCACGTACCACAGTCCCTGAGGTGCGGGGTAGTGCCACCAGAAATGCTAAGTTTGGGCAGATGCTGAAGGAGTACCTTGCAGATCGAACAACTGTACTGCGAGATTCCTCTGTGCCTTTCAATTATTGGGTCTCCAAGCTGGACACGTGGCATGAATTGGCTCTCTACGCCTTGGAAGTCCTGGCCTGTCCTGCCGCTAGCGTTTTATCAGAGCGTGTTTTCAGTGCAGCAGGTGGAATCATCACTGATAAACGCACCCGCCTGTCAACTGAAAATGCTGACAGGCTGAATCTGATCAAGATGAACAAGGGTTGGATTGGGCCAGACTTCACCACACCACCAGCAAATGACAACTGAATTAATATTTTGTTATGTGAATTTGACATGTACCTCCACTCACCCATGGGTACACACTTCAGGACTTTGGCTAATCGCTGGACTGCTCCTCACTCTCCTCATGTGACACCATGATGACCGTTACAATAGTTAGGCTGTTGTTTGAGGTATACCCGCAGTGGTAAATGTTTTCACCCATTCTTTTAGAATGGGCATTACAACGACAGGAGACCCGCTCCTTTTCAATGGGAAAAATGTTTTGAGGCCCTCCTGCACGTCTCTATCCAGGGACAATGTGGAGCCTCCCAATTTTTGGCTGCCCTGGCCAAAGGGCTAGACTACAATACACCCAGTTCTTGTTTACAGGCCCTCCTGCACGTCTCTATCCATGGACAATAAGGAGCCTCCCAATTTTTGGCTGCCCTGACCAAAGGGCTATACTACAATACACCCACTTGAGGGTTACAGGCCCTCCTGCACGTCTCTATCCAGGGACAAAGAGCAGCCTCCCAATTTTTGGCTGCCCTGACCAAAGGGCTATACTACAATACACCCACTTGAGGTTTACAGGCCCTACTACATGTCTGTATGCATGGGTCATTGTTCAACCTCCCAATTTTTGACTGCCCTGACCAAAGGGCTATACTACAATACACCCAGTTGAGGGTTACAGGCCCTACTACATGTCTGTATGCATGGGTCATTGTTCAACCTCCCAATTTTTGGCTGCCCTGGCCAAAGGGCTAGACTACAATACACCCAGTTCTTGTTTACAGGCCCTCCTGCACGTCTCTATCCAGGGACAATGAGGAGCCTCCCAATTTTTGGCTGCCCTGGCCAAAGGGCTATACTACAATACACCCACTTGAGGGTTACAGGCCCTACTACATGTCTGAATGCATGGTTCATTGTTGAACCTCCCAATTTTTGGCTGCCCTGGCCTAAGGGCTAGACTACAATACACCCAGTTCTTGTTTACAGGCCCTCCTGCACGTCTCTATCCAGGGAGAATGAGGAGCCTCCCAATTTTTGGCTGCCCTGGCCAAAGGGCTATACTACAATACACCCACTTGAGGGTTACAGACCCTCCTGCACGTCTCTATCCAGGGACAATGAGGAGCCTCCCAATTTTTGACTGCCCTGACCAAAGGGCTATCTACAATACACCCACTTGAGGGTTACAGGCCCTACTACATGTCTGAATGCATGGTTCATTGTTGAACCTCCCAATTTTTGGCTGCCCTGGCCAAAGGCCTATACTACAATACACCCACTTGAGGGTTACAGGCCCTCCTGCACGTCTCTATCCAGGGACAAAGACGAGCCTCCCAATTTTTGGCTGCCCTGGCCAAAGGGCTATACTACAATACACCCACTTGAGGGTTACAGGCCCTACTACATGTCTGAATGCATGGTTCATTGTTGAACCTCCCAATTTTTGGCTGCCCTGGCCTAAGGGCTAGACTACAATACACCCAGTTCTTGTTTACAGGCCCTCCAGCACGTCTCTATCCAGGGACAAAGAGGAGCCTCCCAATTTTTGGCTGCCCTGGCGAAAGGGCTATACTACAATACACCCACTTGAGGGTTACAGGCCCTACTACATGTCTGAATGTATGGTTCATTGTTGAACCTCCCAATTTTTGGCTGCCCTGACCAAAGGGCTATACTACAATACACCCAGTTGAGGGTTACAGGCCCTACTACATGTCTGTATGCATGGGTCATTGTTCAACCTCCCAATTTTTGGCTGCCCTGGCCAAAGGGCTAGACTACAATACACCCAGTTCTTGTTTACAGGCCCTCCTGCACGTCTCTATCCAGGGACAATGAGGAGCCTCCCAATTTTTGGCTGCCCTGGCCAAAGGGCTATACTACAATACACCCACTTGAGGGTTACAGGCCCTACTACATGTCTGAATGCATGGTTCATTGTTGAACCTCCCAATTTTTGGCTGCCCTGGCCTAAGGGCTAGACTACAATACACCCAGTTCTTGTTTATAGGCCATTCTGCACGTCTCTATCCAGGGAGAATGAGGAGCCTCCCAATTTTTGGCTGCCCTGGCCAAAGGGCTCTACTACAATACACCCACTTGAGGGTTACAGACCCTCCTGCACGTCTATATCCAGGGACAATGAGGAGCCTCCCAATTTTTGACTGCCCTGACCAAAGGGCTATACTACAGTACACCCACTTGAGGGTTACAGGCCCTACTACATGTCTGAATGCATGGGTCATTGTTGAACCTCCCAATTTTTGGCTGCCCTGACCAAAGGGCTATACTACAATACACCCACTTGAGGGTTACAGGCCCTCCTGCACGTCTCTATCCAGGGACAATGAGGAGCCTCCCAATTTTTGGCTGCCCTGGCCAAAGGGCTATACTACAATACACCCAGTTCTTGTTTACAGGCCATCCTGCATGTCTGTATCCAGGGGCATTGGTGAACCTCCCAATTTTGGACTGCCCTGGCAAAGGAAGATACTACAATTGACCCAGTTCCTCAAAATGGGCACATTATTTCAAGACAGGGCTTCATGTACGTCTCTTCTCAGGGTCATCGGAGTGCCGCACAATGTTTTCACATAAAATCTTTCATGTAATCACAAAAAGTAACATACACCTGCTGTATCTCACTATTGGGTATGTGCCCTTAACATTTCCACCCTAAATATTCATTTTGGTGTCATTTTGGAAGGTTTTCTGGAGACTCCGTAAAATTGGCGTGAAACTCGGACAACATTGTTCACAGCTGTGACTTTTCAGTGAGAAATGCTTCCAGGGGTCTTCCCCATGGTGTTGCCATGTCATTTGAGCACTCTTCTGAGACTTTTGTGACATTTTTAGGGTTTTTCCATGCTGCCGGCAGTCATTTCATAAAAATACTCGTGTCTCCCATAGGATAACATTGGGCTCGGTACTCGGGCATTTTAGTACACGCTCATCACTAATAAAAATCTGTTAATAATTTGGGGAGGGGAACTAGTGGATGTTGTTACTGGAAGATGGTTTTCCACTCAGGTCCACCTTGTAGCTGTGTCTGTCAAGATTGCACCTCACCGGGATATAATTTTCTCTTATCTAAAAAATGATTATGCTAGTTTTAGTGTTGATGGAACGACTTTTTTGGAGAGAGTTGCTTTTGTATTAATTCAATGAATACACACCTGTCTCCTGTGTGAGGGCTAGTTGGCTTGGTCAGCTTGATTGAAGCCTTCTACTTTTCACCTTTGTGTTTTCCTAAACAATAATTGGATGGTTTAAACTTTTTTGCTTGCAAATTTGCTCTTTGTATGAGTATGGTTAATATTACATACCTTCTTGGTAGTATTTATGCTCTTCGTGTATAATATTGTGAATTCCTGGGAATAGTTGTAGTAGCCACTTGTGGTGTTAATTGCTTTAATTGATGTGGATTTGCATGCTGTTAATATTATCTAATGCCAATTTGCATGAGTAATTCATTAGTAATGATCATGACTTATTTTACCTTTTGGGTATGTGCTGCTTAATGTCTAGATGATGTCTTGTTTATTCCTGTCTTGATTAGTCTAACAGCCCTTCAGTGGTACCTTGATACAGCTAAAGGTACCTTTACACGCGGCAACTTTTCTAGGAATTTTTCTGGCAACTTAGGGCCGCTTCACACTGCGGCGTGATCCGGTCCGGTTCTGTCCGGGAGGACCCAGACAGCCGCGGACCGGATCTGTACACAGGACTGGGGGGCTAATATGCCTTCCGGTCCAGTGTGCAGCGCACGCATTTCCCGCTGCTGATAAGTCAGGACCACGGGCGCCGCGATCCTGACCTGTCAGCAGCTGCAGCTGCATGCGCTGCACACCGGACCGAAGGGCATAATAGCCCCACAGTCCTGTGTGCAGATCCAGTCCGCGGCTGTCTGGGTCCTCCCAGACAGAACCGGACCAGATCACGCCGCAGTATGAAGCGGCCCTTACTGGTTGCAGTGAAATTATGGACACATTGTTTTAATCTTGTTGCTGTGTACAAATGGAACAATGTGTCCATGATTTCACTGCAACCAGTAAGTTGCCAGAGAAATTCCTAGAAAGGTTGTCGTGTGTAAAGGTACCTTAACAGACACAATCAACTGTTATGGCCGCTTTACACGTCCCGATATCGGTGTCCAACAACGATAAAAAGTCACGTGGTTCGGCCGTTGCCGCCGATATCGTTCGTGCGTTGTGTGGTGTAAATGTGCAATGCGACGCAAGAACGATGCCAAAACGATATCGTGGAAGAATTGTGCAGGCTCTCCAACTGCCCGATATTGGATGGACGATCTGGCAGGATCGTGCTGTGTGACAGCCCAACAACGATTTGGAGCACAACTTGCCCTATTCACTCCCATGTTAAATGGTCGTTCCTGGGTCGCTCGTACAAGGGGGCGTATACATCGCAGTTGTGTTGCCTGCCGATATCTGCCTGTGTAACATCTCCAATGCGATCTTGGATTACTGCCAAAAATGTGTGCGCTCCCGTGCCATTGTATCCAATATCGGGACGATATCGGGACGTATAAAGCGGCCATTAGCTTTATACAACAATTGATTGTTTCTCCTGCATTCCTTCTTTAGTGGATAATTCTAGGTTTTAGTGGATAATTCTAGGTATGAGTGAATTATGTGCCACTAGTATACTATCTGTGCTTTGCTTAATGGGTTGTTAACCTAATGCTTGTGAATAATAATTGTACCCCTTGTTTGTTGATCCTAATGTAAAAACCTTTTTATCCTTCCCCCATTTATTAACAGATATTTTTATTTTTAGTCTTATTTTAATTTCAGTGTAATTTCATTTAATTGATTTTATATTTGTTACTGTGAGACTTTACCATTAAATTACTTGTTTTTAAATTTATCATCATCTCAGAATATTTATATCATATGGTGTCATATACTACGGTAGTAGTGCTGAGTCCTATCTTAACAATTATTGTTTACTGTTATAACGTTCCTAGGACATTAACATTCAAAGGGCATTTACACGGGACCCTTTAAGGAGTTGCAAGCAGCAACAAGGGAAACATCAGGTGATCCCTCAATAGCCCAGTTACAGCCAGCTCCAGTGTCACCACAACAACTATATATTTTTATTTTTCCTCTTCCCAAGTTTAACGCCAGTTGTGCTTCCTCCTGCTGCATTAGCCGGACTGCAGCCTTCAAGGTACACCTCAAAGCCCTTAACCTTCCTAGCGTTATTCCCGAGCCTGACTCGGTGTTAACATTCACTACCAGAAGCGTTAACCCCGAGTCAGGCTCGGGCTTACCCGCGTTCGCGGCAGATGCGGTGAGAAAACCGCATCTGCCGCATCTGCCGCACTTGCCGCACTTCCCGCACTTGCGCCGCACTTGCGGCGCGGTTGCGGCGCGGTTGCGGTAATCTGCATAGGAACCAACCACCTCTGATGACCCTCATACATTGTTCATATGTGCCCCTGCAGCCTAGTAAACCATTAGCAGCACTGTTTTAGTGTGAAAAGTGGCTGCAGGAGAAGTGAGATAATGATTGTATACACTTACATGCCTGCGTACTTGAGGCCGTCTCCCTGTGTGTGCTGGGACTTGTGGGCTGTGCTCATCATGTCTGCTCTCCCCCTCCCTTATGCACGCCCCCTCTCAGCCTGCTATAGTGATGTGAGGCTGATTGCGTCATAAAGGGGCGGGGCTAAATCGCGGCATTCCGGTAGCCCCGCCCCTTTATATTTTTATTTTTAGTCTTATTTTAATTTCAGTGTAATTTCATTTAATTGATTTTATATTTGTTACTGTGAGACTTTACCATTAAATTACTTGTTTTTAAATTTATCATCATCTCAGAATATTTATATCATATGGTGTCATATACTACGGTAGTAGTGCTGAGTCCTATCTTAACAATTATTGTTTACTGTTATAACGTTCCTAGGACATTAACATTCAAAGGGCATTTACACGGGACGCTTTAAGGAGTTGCAAGCAGCAACAAGGGAAACATCAGGTGATCCCTCAATAGCCCAGTTACAGCCAGCTCCAGTGTCACCACAACAACTATATATTTTTATTTTTCCTCTTCCCAAGTTTAACGCCAGTTGTGCTTCCTCCTGCTGCATTAGCCGGACTGCAGCCTTCAAGGTACACCTCAAAGCCCTTAACCTTCCTAGCGTTATTCCCGAGCCTGACTCGGGGTTAACATTCACTACCAGAAGCGTTAACCCCGAGTCAGGCTCGGGCTTACCCGCGTTCGCGGCAGATGCGGTGAGAAAACCGCATCTGCCGCATCTGCCGCACTTGCCGCACTTGCCGCACTTGCGCCGCACTTGCGGCGCGGTTGCGGCGCGGTTGCGGTAATCTGCATAGGAACCAACCACCTCTGATGACCCTCATACATTGTTAATATGCTACCGGAATGCCGCGATTTAGCCCCGCCCCTTTATGACGCAATCAGCCTCACATCACTATAGCAGGCTGAGAGGGGGCGTGCATAAGGGAGGGGGAGAGCAGACATGATGAGCACAGCCCACAAGTCCCAGCACACACAGGGAGACGGCCTCATGTACGCTGGCATGTAAGTGTCTAACATCATTATCTCACTTCTCCTGCAGCCACTTTTCACACTAAAACAGTGCTGCTAATGGTTTACTAGGCTGCAGGGGCACATATTAACAATGTATGAGGGTCATCAGAGGTGGTTGGTTCCTATGCAGATTACCGCAACCGCGCCGCAACCGTGCCGCAAGTGCGGCACAAGTGCGGCAAGTGCGTCAGATGCGGTTTTTTAACCGCATCTGCCGCGAACGCGGGTAGCCCGCTTTTAGCAAAAAATTCTAGAACTAAACAGAACGCCAGGGAGGCTACTGGACAATGTCCCTAATGGACTGTGCCCCATTATCTTGATGGCCTGTACCTCATTTTAGTAGACTCTGCTGATCCTTGTGGGACTTACGGTACGTATTCTGTGTATATATATATGTGTGTGAGTCTTTTAGAATTATTATACTCTGTGCAAAGTGACTATTTTAAAACGATCAGTATTTGCGTAACATAAATGTGAAACATTACATCATGTACCAACATATACTTTTTTTTTTTACAAAAACTTGCTAAAGTAAAGCGTTTTTATGCAACATGAATAAGAATCTACTTGGATCCATATTGTCAATCGATAATAATCAACTACTCCCATAGATAAATACATGAATCCCAGAGTGACAATTGGTTTAACCGAAGCTAATAAATGTACCAATGTGAGGCAAAGGCAGATACACAGAAATTCCTTAGTCAATAGGTATATTGCAAAAAGATGATAATTATTGAAGAGAAAACTGTGTTTAACAAGGTAAAAACTTTAGTGCAAAAGTATAAAAAGGTTTATATAAAGGACCAAAGGTAAAGTGCAAGAGAGACAGAACGAAGTCCCCAGAAGTGGGGAAATCAATGGAAGATATCAATGAGAAGATCATACAAGGCAAGAGAATAGAAATCAATTATATGGAATTAAAAAATCCTTAAACTGTCAAGGGGTACAAACCTATCTCAGCTTAACTGCAATTGCAAGTCCAGCAAAGGAAAAAGGTCTTCAACAAATACACACAATACAGCTAGTTATTTCTGCTACACGAACAGTTACAGTAGAGTAATAGCATATAAACTGGAACAAACAAGAAGACCAATAATCATGTCTACAAAATAGTTCTCCTATACATGAAAGGAACTCATCCATAAATGTGAAGATGCTGATCAATACCTCGGGGACCACCCCTACATATGTTTCGTGTGAGATACTTCTTCAGGGGGCAGTGGGGTTGTGTGTGAGTGATCGTCTTAAATACTAGTGTGACCTGAATACTTTAATACTAATTAATCACACCTGTAAGTTTGCGAGTGGGATGAGAAAGTATGGCAGTGACGCGTGGCGCGTGGCATTCCAGAGGCGACCTGTAGTGGGAAATACATCGGTAGTAGAGATGAGCGGTGTTCAATTCGATTTGTTCGCCAATCTCAATTCGAGCTGTTTTGGGCGGTGTTCGTGGCATTCGAAGAATTAGAACAATTAGCTTGAAATTCGGCAGTTCTGGGTTATGTTCGATAAAGCTTCGATCACCAAAAGATTAACCCTAACCCTAACCGTGTTAATGAATGTGAATATCCAGTTTATGGGTATAATGTGCGGAGGGGGGTTGTACCAGTGCTGCAGAAATGATAGCGATCTCCACTTTTTTTTCTCCAAACTGCAGATACAGTGGGGCGGTGCAGGCTGTCATCCAATCACACATACACACAGCAAAGTGCATTTTTTGCACACAAGCAAGGTCATGCATCATTGGATGTGTAAGTCACATGTCCTAGCCCTATAAGACCCAGACATTTTCTCCATCACCACCATTTGCTCATTGCTGTAGCTCTGTGTCAGACGGCACTGCTGCTGCTGTGGGCTATATAGAGTGAAATCAAGCAATTGTGTTCTGATTCAGCTAGTGAGGTAGATAGATAGGTTTAGGAGTAGGGACTGGAGGGTATGGTGCAAATTTTAGGAGTATCAGCCCTTTTGAGGGCTGCTTCATAGGAGTAGCGATTAGGGACTAGGGACTAATAGTCTAGCAGCCCTTTTTCAGGTGTACTTCATAGAAGCAGGGTCAAGTAGCAGTGCCACAAAAAGAAGCAGTGTAGGCCACTTCTAATACAAACAACTACACCACCTGTGTAGTTAGTTACTTCTAATTTTTAACTGCACCTTGCCCAGGTCTCACTTTGTGTCAAGTAGCAGTGCCACTAAAAGAAGTAGTGTAGGCCACTTCTAATACAAATAACTACACCGCCTGTGTAGTTTGTTACTTCTAATTTTTAACTGCACCTTCCCAGGTCTCACTTTGGGTCAAGTAGCAGTGCCACTAAAAGAAGAAGTGTAGGCCACTTCTAATACAAATAACTACACTGCCTGTGTAGTTTGTTACTTCTAATTTTTAACTGCACCTTCCCAGGTCTCACTTTGGGTCAAGTAGCAGTGCCACTAAAAGAAGTAGTGTAGGCCACTTCTAATATAAACAACTACACCACCTGTATAGTCACTTCTAGTTTTTAACTGCACCTTACCCAGGTCTCCCTTCGGGTCAAGTAGCAGTGTTGGTTCAGTCACCTCTGCTTGATTTACATCCAGCTTTTTGTTGTCCAACAACTGTACAGTTGCAAATTTTGTCCCATACAAAATGAGTGGCAAAAGGCCTGCTGCTGGTGGGAATGGGAGTAGGCGTGGTAGAAAGGGGAAAAAAGTTTGTGTCCGTGGGGCAGATGCTAAATCTACATTAACATCTACTAAAGAAAGGCAATCTTCCAGCCAAAGTAAGATGTCTACTTCTTTCCGAGGAGATTCTGATATGATCCCTTTCGTACGGACACGACTCAGACGACGATCGATACCAATTTTCGATGAGGCACAAAAAGAGCAGACACTTGAATGGATAGCAAGCGCGTCAGCAAGTGGGCTCTCCTCCACCTCAACTTCTACATCACAAATACACCAGACCTCAGAGGTGTCACCCCAATCCCACTTGCTTCCGCACAGCTCCCAAGTATCCAGCCACCCATCTGAGTATGGGGTAAGACAGATGGTTGAGTATGCATCGCACTTCTCTCATACTATAGCCTGGGACTCAGAGGTCTGCTCAAAAGCTTTTGTGAGTCAAGACGAGGAAATTATCTGCACTGATGCCCAGAAGCTTTTAGAGTCAGATCCAGGCCCAGATAAAGAAGGGTCTGAGCAAGCATAATGTAGACCCTCATTCATAAACTGTGAACTGCACCTTGGAGATCTTGTGAGCCCCTCCGCATACGACTCCTCCTGTACTTCCTCCCCCTCCTCTTGTTTCACCAACTTACTCTGAATACTGTTTAAAGTGAGCTCCAGCATGTAAATGACGGGAATAGTCATGCTGATAATGGCATAATCATCACTAAACATCTTCGTCGACATTTCAATGCTGCACAGAATGGTGCATAGGTCATTCACTTCAGACCACTCCAACTGTGTGATTTGCCCCATCTCTGGATCTCGTAGGCCCAGATTATACGTCATGACTTATTACACCAGGGCTCGTCGGTGCTGCCACAGTTGCTGCAACATGTGTAGAGTTGAATTCCCTCGTGTCGGCACATCGCATTTCAGCCAGTGAACTGGCAGGCCGAACGACTTCTGTAGAGATACAAGGCGTTGAGCTGCGGGATGCGAACGACGGAAGTGAGCACACAGCGACTGTGCCCTCTGCTTAAGACCATCTAGGCCTGGATAGTGTGCAAAAATTGGCTGGACAACCAGGTTTAAGACATGAGCTATGCAAGGCACGTGTGTCACATTGCCCCGGTGGAGGGCTGCACCCAGCATTGCAGCATTGGTGCACACGGCCTTCCCTGGCTGCAGGTTCAGTGGAAACAAGCATTGATGAAACTCGGTCTGCACAGCTGACCACAAATCCTCAGCTGTGTGACTCATATTTCCCAGACATTTCAAGGTATAGACTGCCTGATGTCGTTGAGCCCTGCTGCCATCATAGTAAGGAGATGTGCAGGATTCCTTGTGCGCAGTTAGAACGCAGGTGGCATTACCAGACAGGCTTTGGGTGCAAGGGGAGGACCGAGACGAGGTTAAGGAGGCAGAAGGAGTGGAGCAACTTATACAACTCGTGCGGATGACAAGACTTGGGCAGCAGCCCCTTCTCCTGCTGTCTTCATAGTTAACCAGTGTACAGTCACCGCAATGTAACGCCCCTGTCCATGCTTACTGGTCCAAGTGTGTGTGGTGAAAAGCACCCTGTCACACACAGAGTTTATTAAGGAAGTGGTGATTTTGTGTGCGACATGCTGGTGTAGCGCAGGCACAGCTTTCATGAGAATTAGTAGCGACTGTGCATCTGGTACTGGGGCACTGCGACGGACACAAGGTCTCAAAAATCCTCTGTGTACAACAGGTGGAAAGGGAGCATTTCTGTAGCCAACAGCTTGCAGATGGTGAAATTCAACCTATTAGCTTTGTCATGGCTAGGAGGAAATGGTCTATTACTTGTCCACATCTGAGGGACCGAGGGCTGGCTGCTGTGCTGAGACACGGTTGAGTAGGGTGCCCCCGGCAAACTGTTGGTCTGTGAGGATGGTGCAAGTGGACATATTATGTTGCCTTCATCCAAAGGTGGTGCTCTTGATGTCTGACAGCGCTCGACACCAGCAGGTGTTTCCACTTCCAAAAGAACTGACGACCTTCTAATCATACTGGCTGTTGCGGGTAAAGGTGGAAGTTCTGCGTCCAAAAGTATGTGTGACTGCTGTCCCCACAGTCACAGAGGATGAAGAGGCAGCGGATGCGCTTGATGGGCCAGTCGGTGGTTGGCCCAGCCTGCTAGGCTGCATTGTAGCACAGTGAGCTTCCCACTGCGGCTTTTGCTTCATATCCATGTGACGGTTCATGCATGAACTACTCAAAGTATTGATTTTTTGGCCTCTACTTAGATTTTGGTTACAAATCTTACAGATCTTACAGATAAGGCTAGGGTCCCACATAAGCCCTTGGTCCGTTTTTGGCTTTATTTTTGTCATTTTTTTTTTCTAAGTCCAAAAACTGACAGAAAAACAATTTGGATGTAATAAACACCCTGTCTGTTTTTTTCTGGACCTAAAAACATTGCTATGTCCGTTTTTGAGCCAAAAACGTTAACATGGGGCCCTATGGGAAACGCATGCGTTAACGCATGGCACATATAGGCACCTGCGTTAACGCATGCGTTAACGCATATGCGTTTTTAATGAAAAAAAATGAAAAATGACTAAGTCTAAAAAACGTCCAGGGGTGTAGGAGGCTCAAAAAGCACCCAAAAAAAACGGATTGGTCATGGAAATCACTTCCAAAAACGGATTTCTATGTGTGACCCCAGCCTAACATGGGGAGACTAAAGGCTTGTGGATTTTGGAATGTGCTGCATGAAAGTCACCTTACCAACCATTTTAAGCTTGCAACTGCGGGGCAATTGATGCCACTGAAGTGGTGTCTGTGCCCAATTTTTTGGAAAAAATGGAGACTCTTGTTGTAGTCCCGTAAATGTGACACAATGCTCAGCATGTGCACGAGGCCTTACAGATGCTGAGGTAAAAAACACGAAATACTCATTGCCTGCTCGAGGCCTTCCAGATACTACGGTAAAAACCGCAGCAAATACTCATCGCCTGCACAAGGCCTTACAGATACTGAAGTAAAACCCACCAAGTTCTCCTCGTCTGAACGTGCCCTTACAGATACTGAAGTAAAACTCACCAAGTTCTCCTCGTCTGAACGTAGCATTACAGATACTGCAGTAAAACTCACCAAGTTCTCCTCGTCTGAGCATGGCCTTACAGATACTGAAGTAAAACTCACCAAATACTCATCGTCTGCATGATGCCTTACAAATGCTGGAGTAAAAACGGATTTTAGAGGGGCATGACATGCCTATATCTGTGTCTCCTCCTTTTACTCGTCCATCTCTTTTCTTTTTGCATTTTTATATGTACTTGTCACTTTTCCATGTGTTTGTTGTGTGTTTTGAGTAGTTTGCCACCTTTTGGACACCTTAGACGGTGTTTTCTATGTGTTTGTATGTGTTTGTGTTTGCCTGCCATTGTTTTCAATGGGGTTCAACGTTGTTCGACAAACATTCAACGAACACACATCAAATTCGACGAATTGAATCGAATTCGAACACCGGGGTGATGGCTCATCTCTAATCAGTAGACATCATTGTGCACATCACTGCCGACTGTACTGTGTATATTCACAGCTTGTCCTAAAGGATATATGGATCATAAGGATGACTGCTTTGTGGTCATGATTATTGGTCTTCTCATTTGCTCCAGTTTATATTCTATTTCTCTGCTGTAACTGCCCGTGTAGCAGCAATAACTGGCTGTAATTTGTGTATTTCTTAAAGACCTTTTTCCTTTGCTGGACTTGCACTTGCAGTTAAGCTGAAATAAGTTTGTATCCCTTGACAGTTTAAGGATTTTCCATTCATATAATTGGTCTCTATTCTTTTGCCTTATATAATCTTCTCATTGATATCTTACATTGCAGTCCTTACTGGGGACTTCGTTCGGTCATCTCTTGCACCTTACCTTTGGTCCTCTATATAAAACTTTTTATACATGGGCAAAGCTGTAAGGGCAGGTGCGAGCAAGGCGACTTACACACATAGCTAAGTTACACCAGTACTGTCAGGAGGAATAGACCCAAACTCCTACCAACTATTGTAAGAAGCTTGTCGTAGGGTATCCAAAATGCTTGACCCAAGTCAGAAAGTAATAAAATGCCTTAAAACATCCTCTCATTATTACGGCATTTGGCAAATTTTTTTTTTTTTTTAATATTTTTATTGAGTTTTCATTTTTAATAACAAGGAAAAGAAGAAAAACAATCCAACCCCCATACCCCCCAGCCATCAATAGTTACAGCGAAAATACATCCAACAATCTCCCAAGACATACAAGGTCAGACATTGATTATAATCGATATTCAATACCAAAAACTACACCATAGTCACATCTCCTAACAGTCATAAGAAATGAAATGGAAAAAGTGTTATGCCTGCCCCGAGTCGCCTGGAGCAGGGGATACCCGTAGCCTTCCCAAGGACCCTTGTAACACCTCCAGCAGATACCAGGACGATTGCACAAACGGTAGGACCACTGAGCGCAGTTCTGCTGACGATAGCTTAGTGGTTATGAACCCTCTCCAAGTCTCAAAAAACTTCCCCGTCAACGCGTTTGGCAAATTTTAATGATTATGATAATCCTAATTGACCTAAAACGGGAAAGGTTTATTCTGATTTCACGTCAAATAGTGAGAAAAACACGCGTATGTGTCTTTTTATATAGTGTATGCAAACTTCTAGATTCAACGGTATATTTTGGAAAACTGAATATAATAATATCTACAGGTAAAATAAACGAAAAAAGACGGCACTCACCGATTTGCAGCTTGCTCTTTTTTATTTGTAACCTGGGGGTTATATTAGTGCTGGGAGGAGATGGTGGAGGCCAGAAGACGGCACCGTTTTGCGGTGATTCCACTTCTACGGGTCTGTAGTATATTTTTGCAAACTGAATATAATAATATATAGCACATTTCGTGAGTTACAATTTATATATTCTTTAATTCCAAAAGATTGGGTATTAGTACCATGAGAAAACTGATTGCAGATATATGCCTGGTTATGTTTTACTCCTGGACATACTACATTTGCAAAAAATAAAACCTGTAGTTTAAAGGGATCCTGTCACCTCCAAAACGCCTCCTAAGCTACCAAAACCTGCAGCATATTATCACTAATCTCACACTCCTTTTGTCTCCTAAAAGCATCCTGTGAAAGTGCATAAAAATGTTTTATTACTTATTAGGGATTATAATTAGCAGGGGCTATATTCTTTAGCCCTTAGGGTGTGTTGTTTTGCAGCCTGAATAATCCAGACTCCTCTGTGCAGCCTCTGCTGTGATGTGCAGCTTAAGGCAGGACAAATTATTTGCATTCTGTGAGTGACAGAGAGTGGGAGGGCAAAGCCTGCACAAGCAAAGCAGCACAGACAGAGAGGGCTGGATCCTGGAGCCTGCAAAACAACACACCCTAAGGGCTAAAGAATATAGCCCCTGCTAATTATAATCACTAATGAGAAAGTATTAAAATGTTTTTATGCACTTTTACAGGATGCTTTTAGGAGACAAAAGGAGTGTGAGATTAGTGATAATATGCTGCAGGGACATGTTTGTTAGCTTAGGAGGCATTCTGGATGTGACAGGATCCCTTTAAGCATTTTTTAGAGGCTTGAGAAAACTTGAAGATATTAAATTGCCCAAAATGGGAGCTCTTTTTGCTACAATATTGCATCCATCCTTTAATAATTCACACAAAATATTGCCCTAACTTAAAGTAGGCAGGTATGTATAACCTATTTTTTATGGAATTGTATTTAGAACTAAATTGTAACAAAATTGCTTGTCTTTTTTTATTGCAGTTTCTTCCTCTACAAGTGTTTTTCTGTTATATTGGATCAATTCAAATATGATCTTTAGTGCTATGTCCTTCCCACTTTTCAAAAGCCAGATTGAATAACCCCGATCTTTAAGTCTCCCTGACGAGCAATCTATTGTATCTACTATGTCAGATGGATTGTTACAATTGCGGGCTGAACAAGTAACTTTGCCAAAAGGAATTGCTCTAACAATATGCTTTGGATGAAAGCTGTTAACATGCAGCTAGGTGTTACATGATAAAGCCTTTTGATAAAATCAGTAAAGGTTTTATCGTAGTTTGTCAGTGTACCAGTTTTTCCATAGGAGTTTGGCCCAAGTTTCATTAGTTTTTCTTGAATAAGAAAGGTCATGAAAAACCGACAACACAGGGATGGCAACAAACTCACGGTTAGTGATGACCGAGTACCGTAATCGCTATACTTGTTATGAGTACTTTCTTATAATCACATATTCTTTCTGAAGAGCGAGTACAATGTAAGTCAGTGGAATACGTGTTTAATTTTCTGCTGAACCCTACAAAGGGTTCTGGGGGCTTGAGGAAAAGGCTGAAATGGGCGGGAAAGTGATGAAACAGAAAGGAAAGAGCCTGGAGAATATGCCAGCATGCATTTCTGACTCACATATGGTTTGTGGTAATAGCTTTCTAGCATTCTCGAATTACGCCACTGTTACAGATACACAAGAACAACTACCAAACCTAACCTAAATTACATTTAAGAAGCCAAAAAGGTTCAGAAACAGTTTTTCCTGCATAATCACTTGTATACAACATAGTAACATAGTTTTTAAGGTTGAAGGAAGACTTTAAGTCCATCTAGTTCAACCCATAGCCTAACATGTTGATCCAGAGGAAGGCAAAAAAAAACCATGTGGCAGCACTAAGCTCCACATTGGGGAAAAAAAAATTCCTTCCTGACTCCAGATATGACAATCAGACTAGTTTCCTGGATCAACGCCCTATCAAAGAATCTAGTATATATAGCTGATAATATTATAGTTTTCAAAAAGGCATCCAGGCCCTTCTTAAATGTTAGTAGTGACTCACAAATTACAACAGCATGTGGCAGAGAGTTCCATAGTCTCACTGCTCTTACAGTAAAGAATCCGCATCTGTGATTATGATTAAACCTTCTTTCCTCCAGACGTAGAGGATGCCCCCTTGTCCCACTCTCAGGCCTAAAAGTAAAAAGATCATAAAAAAGGTCTCTGTACTGTCCCCTCATATATTTATACATTATTATAAGATCACCCCTAAGCCTTCATTTTTCCAAGCTAAATAACCCCAAGTTTAATAACCTGTCTTGGTATTGCAGACCCCTCAGTCCTCTAATGACTTTTGTCACTCTTCTCTGGACCCGCTCTAGTTCAGCTATGTCTTTCTTATACACCGGAGACCAGAATTGTACACAGTATTCTAAGTGTGGTCGCACTAGTGACTTGTATAGAGGAAAAATTATGTTCTCCTCATGAGCATCTATGCCTCTTTTAATGCATCCCATTATTTTATTTGCCTTTGCAGCAGCTGCCTGACACTGGCAACTAAATGTGAGTTTGTCATCTACCCATACACCCAGGTCTTTTTCACTGATAGTTTTGCCCAGTGTTTTACAATTAAGCACATAATTATACCTTTTGTTTCCTCTGCCCAAGTGCATGACTTTACATTTATCCCCATTAAAGCTCATTTGCCATTTATCAGCCCAAGCCTCTAGTTTACATAAATCCTCCTGTAATATAAAATTGCCCTCCTCTGTATTGATTACCCTGCAGAGTTTAGTGTCATCTGCAAATATTGAGATTCTACTCTGTATGCCCCCTACAAGGTCATTAATAAATATATTAAAAAGAAGTGGGCCCAACACTGACCCCTGTGGTACCCCACTGTTAACTGTGACCCATTCTGAGTGTGTTCCATTAATGACCACCCTTTCTTTCCTATCACTAAGCAGTTCTTAACCCACTTACACATATTTTCCCCTATCCCCATTGCTCTCATTTTATGTATCAACCTTTTGTGTGGCACCGTATCAAAAGTTTTTGAAAAGTCCATATACACCACATCCACTGCATTTCTTTGGTCCAGTCCAGAACTTATTTCTTCATAGAAGCTTATCAGATTAGTTTGACAGGAATGGTCCCTCGTAAAACCATGTTGATATTGAGTCATGAGGTTATTTTTCTTCAGATACTCCAGTATAGCATCTCTTAGAAAACCCTCTAGGATTTTACCCACAGTAGAGGATAAGCTTACTGGCCTATAATTTCCAAGTTCAGTTTTTGTCCCCTTTTTGAATATTGGCACCACATTTGCTATACGCCAGTCCTGTGGTACAGACCCTGTTATTATGGAATCTTTAAATATTAAAAGGTTATACAAGGTTAAATAAACCAGAGAAACAAAAAAATATCGCTTTTAGCGTTTTTTCACACATAGTGTTGTGGCTTTTTTTGCCTTTTTACACTTGGGTGGGCGCTGACTTTTACATTTTGTCTGTCCCTCTGTCTTACATCATTTGCACTTAGCTATTCCCCAGCACTTTACAAGGCCAGCTACAACAATCTAGCAGGTATGTTGATCTTTGACGTCAGAGGCCTCAGGTGGTCCTGTAACACATACGTTTTGGAGGAACCGCTCTTACTTAGATATTTGGGTGGCCCCTCCCACATTGACACTGTGAAGTAAGGTGATTCCCTGTAGGGTATATATAAAATCTTAGCCAATCGTAGCGCGTTACCAATGTAAATCTCTGGTGCCCTTTTAATTAAGTTTTATTCACTCACCTCTTGCTATAAAACTTCAAGCATATGGTTTTTCCAAAGCCTCCTCACGCTTTGGATATTTATCCGGGTCTGCTGCTTGCCTTGAATTGATCCTGTGTTGTGTCCTGCCATGGATTCCCACACGCATAAAGGTTCAATAGGAGGTAATCCAATTCTATGGTTAAAGGTTCAATAGGAGGTAATCCAATTCTATGTCAGATACCTGAGGTAGGCGGTTGTCCCCGCCAAAACACGTTGTATCCGGTTTTTATATTTTCGTATGTTTTGAGCAATAAATTTATTTGCGGACAAGAAGTTCTTAAAATCATTACCACGGGGAGCGCGGCCACCATAGAATTGGATTACCTCCTATTGAACATTGACACTCTGATAGTAGAATACATATTCCTTAGCAGTTTACAATGTGCCCATTTTAGCATTGGTCTTCACTCTCCTCCTCCTCCATGTCTATGACATTTGCAGCCCTAAATTCAAATGTTCAAAGGGCCTGCAGTAGATAGGAAACTTAATTTTGCTGAGGTCCCAGAGATGGCCCTGTAATGTACATTTTGAAGGGACTGCTCTTACTTAGACATTTGGGCGGTGCCTCCCTCATTGACACTGTGATAGTGGAATACATATTTAATAGCAGTTTACAATGTGCCCATTTTAACATTGGTTTTCAGGTTTGGCTAAAGTCTGTGAACCAGAAAAATAAAGCTGCACTAATCAACTGGATGACGAGCTCAAATATATCTCTTGTGCAAGTCACTGGACAAAGGATATACAGTGCTGTGCAAATTAATTGGGACAAAGAATTTTTTTAAGTACAATCGTGAGTTGGTTACCAGTCAGTGATTCAAACCAGTTTTAACTGCTTTGAACAGGTGTGAGAGTGTACAACCTTGAGTAACAAAATGTGGTTTGACTGGTTTTAGTCAGAAAATAACAGCTAGCTGCCTCCTCAGCTTCAGTTGAGCGCTTGTTTCTGTGAGGAGTGGTTTAGTGTACTTTTTCTCTCAGTGTGATTCGTGCTTGTAAAAATGGATGTTACTCCACTGAAGAGGTCTAGAATTATTACTCTTAATGAACATACAAGTCTGACTGTAAGAGAAATCGCTTCCACCGTTGGTATTGGAAAATCTACCGTTTCAAGAATAATTCGCACACACAATGAAACTGGATTGTTTTCTCCAAAACGAAAAGGGAAATGTAGAAGAAAAAGGAAAACGTCACCAAGAACTGATAAAACACTTATCAGAAATAGTAAAATTAATGCAAGAAAAACTTGCTTTGTCCCAATTAATTTGCACAGCACTGTATGGTGCTCCCCCCTCCAGGATGGGTTGGAGAAGCATCTCCAAATTGCTCAGAGATTGTGATTGACAATATTCCTCAGATTATACAGGAAGAGAAGACTTCTTGATACTGTACTACTTGGTCCACTGCAGAATGTGCATCGTATTTCCAAAAATGACTCCTGCGGGCTGTGTCATAGGTGCAGGAAGATACCATGACAAGGGCCTTTCCTTGACAAACATTATCTATGATGGACTACTGTAGTAGTTGTGGTCCTCAATTCAAGTTTTCAGAGGGCCATCAGTTGGTCATCAACAGTCAGTGTAAATTTCGATTGAATATGTATTCCCTATCTCAGTCACAATGTAGCACAAGCCAGGCATGTTTTTTTGCCAAATAGGGTGACTAACTGTAGATTTCTATTGAATATGTATACCTTCTCTCAGTCAGAATGTGGGACAACCTGTGACAAGGGCCTCCAATCACAAACATTAGTTTTGTAGGACCACTGTATATTCCAGATTTGCCAACTGTACAATGTGCATAGGGTTTGTAAAAATTAGCCCTATGGGCTGAGTCATGGTTGACGCAGGAATACACCATCCCAAGGGCCTCCAATCACAAATAGTAGTTAGGCTGGAGTAGGAATACTGTCCTAGTTTGTCTACTGCATAATGTGCATAGTGTTTGTAAAAATTAACCCTATAGGCTGGGTTAAGGTTGAAGCAGGAATCCACCATCCCAAGGGCCTCTAATCACAAATAGTAGTTAGGCTGGAGTAGGAATACTGTCCTAGTTTGTCTACTGCATAATGTGCATAGTGTTTGTAAAAATTAACCCTATGGGCTGGGTTACGGTTGATGCAGGAAGCCACCATCCTAAGGGCCTCCAATCACAAATAGTAGTTAGGCTGGAGTAGGAATACTGTCCTAGTTTGTCTACTGCATAATGTGCATAGTGTTTGTAAAAATTAACCCTATGGGCTGAGTCATGGTTGACGCAGGAATACACCATCCCAAGGGCCTCCAATCACAAATAGTAGTTAGGCTGGAGTAGGAATACTGTCCTAGTTTGTCTACTGTATAATGTGCATAGTGTTTGTAAAAATTAACCCTATGGGCTGAGTTAAGGTTGACGCAGGAAGCCACCATCCCAAGGGCGTCCAATCACAAATAGTAGTTAGGCTGGAGTAGGAAGAGTGTGTGACGACCATCCGCTGTGAGGCCGAGCTGCTGGTAAGGCAGCACCCCGAGAAACCCCGAGACCCTTAACCCCTATACAGGGATCTGAAATTACAGCGGAGCCCAGGGGGTAGCTGCCTATATGAGCAACAGAGCGGGGAGGTCCCCAGGGAAAAAATCAAGACCCGAAAAACAAAGTCAGATGTCCGAGTCAAAACCGAGAGGGCAGCGAAGGTACAAAATCATCAGGCAGTAGCAGAGTCAAAAATCCAGGCAAAGGTCAAGGGCAAAAACCAAGAGGGCAGCTGAGGTACAAAATCAATAGGCAGAGGCAGAGTCAGAAATCCAGGCAAGGTCAGACACGAAACTAAACACACACTATCACTGGGGAACCAAAACTATATCTGGCGGCCTGCAAGCCAGGCTCCAATGTACTTGAAGGGCGCGGCTACCTCCCATAGGCTGGAGCCCACAGCCTGATGATCTCATCCGGACCGCCCCTAGAACCAGGCCAGATTGTGATGTACCACTGGCTCCGCCCACGCCACTTCTGACAGCAGAACGAAGGCTGCGCCTAACAGACAGCTCTGCAGGGCCCGCTCCTCTGCTACCAACACCACCCAAAGGAGAAACATGGCGGCGCTCAGCGACAGAGGCAGACGTCGCAGGAGCAGGTCCATATGAGGACTAGGCCCTCCTATCACTGGCGCCGAAGGAAACCGGCTCCTCCCAGTGGCCGAGGCAGGAACATCAGCCTCCGAGTCCAATGGCGATGTGACAGAGTGTCCTAGTTTGTCCACTGCATTATGTGCATAGGATTTGTAAAAATTAGCCCTATGGGCTGAGTGAAGGTTGATGCAGGAATACATCATCCCAAGGGCCTCCAACCACAAAAAGTAGTTAGGCTGGAGTAGGAATAGTGTCCGTGTTTGTCCACTGCACTATGTGCATACGGTTTGTAAAAGTTGGCCCTATGGGCTGAGTGAAGGTTGACGCAGGAAGACACCCTCCCAGGAACCTCCAATCACCAATAGTAGCTAGACTGGAGTAGGCATACTGTCCTGGTTTGTCCACTGCACAATGTGCATAGGGTATGTAAAAATTAGCCCTATGGGCTGAGTCATGGTTGACAAAGGAAGGAAACATGTTTTTATGGGAAAGTGTTAAAGCAGTAGCATGAACAATCAGCATTTTTGGTGAATTTAGGTTGGCTTACTGTCATCTGGAGAGATTACAAAATATGGAGATATTCAGTCCTTGTTGAATTTTATCAGAGTAAGTCAGTCTGCATTTTCTGTTGAGAGGCGTGTATGCCTATCAGTGATGATTGACCCAGCGGAACTGAAAACATGCTCTGACATCACACTAGCAACCAGGCAGGCCAGCACCTCCGAAGCATATAAGGAGCGGGTCAGGCCAAGTGTTCAGCTTGGCCACCCAATAATTAAAGGGAACTGAAGCATCAGAAAGAACACACATATGGCCACTTAAGCACCCCTTGACAATGTTCTGCAACTTCTCCCTCCTTGGTATTGTTACAGGCGCAGAAAGCCCTTGGTGTTGTGCTGGTTTGTTGAAAATTGCCCAATTTCTGTACATTTTCTCTGTCTCTGTTCGACCTGGTGTTTGTGTCTCTCCCCATTATCCTTTGGTGTTGAATAGAGCCGGTACGTCTGCCACCAGCATTGTCTGAGGTTGATGTTTTCAGCAACGACCCTCTTGAAGGATTCCATTGTAAAATCTCTTGGTGACTCCAAAAGGAGATTTCTCCTTGTACTGTGGATTGGAAAATGTCAGTATTCCAGGTTTTCCGGCTTGCCGTGTGACCATTTTGCCCTCAGTCAGCATGGAGATCATTGTTTTGTTTTGCCCTTCTTCCTGTCTCGTTTACATAAAGACCTGGCTCAGGTGAGCATTCATTGCTTGAGTATACTGGTTCCTGGTTTGCTCTTGCTCAGCTGTTCTCCTGGATTCACTCACTTCCCTGGAGCTCTGTGAGATCTCGGTTCACTTTACAGCTTCCTGCATCGTGATTCTGGTGCCGCTGCTTCTACCTTCAGGCTCGGACGTTCAAGTTTGTAAGCAACTTCCCGGTTATTACCGTATGTACTGTGTGCTTTGTGGAACTTGTGTTTTCATCACCTACTCGGAACTGTGTTTAAACTTGTTACCCGGTCATCCGGGTGTGGGGACCTTTTTGCCCCGGACTATATCTTCCGGTCGTTCCGGTACCAGGACTTGTGCTATGGACTACATGCATCCGGATTTACCAGTTTTGGACTATTGGTTTTTCGGACTGCTTCCATAAGGACTGTGCTCGACGTTATATATATTGGGGTTGTGTTATGTTGTGTGCTTTTGCTGTGTACTAAGTTCACCTTGTTTTGCTGTGTGTTTATAAATACTTTGCACCCAAGAACCCGTCTCTGCTCTTCATTGCCCTTATGCGATCAGACTCCTCAAAACCTATACAATAGTATTACAGAAAGGTGGACAACCAGTATAGGTTTTTGGATAAAATGTGTGTTATGCGAGGATCTTACTACAGACAGTTACACATGAACTGTGCCATGTGGGCAAAGCTGGAAAAAGACAAATCTTCGGTGTCCCCAACAGTAGGACTAGTACCCATCGTCTCCTCACGCTGACTCTCCTCCTCCATCTCCTCTCCAGCACATCCAGCCTGGACAGACATGAAGCTTGGGTTGGGTGTCCCTTTGTTGCATTAGGAGTCCCCTCGGTAGCACAATAAAACAAGTCCTCTTCCTTCTCATTCTCCTCATCTTTCTCCGCATCACCCAATGTTGCCTCAGAATATTGGCTGGGCTGGACAGTATCACCCATTCGGAAACCATACAAACATGCTGGCCACTCAAAGCTTAATCTCTGAGATTATGCAATGATTATTTCAGGAGACACAGCATTGTGATGCTTACACTGACAATAGCCTGATCATAGTAACATAGTAACATAGTTTTTAAGGTTGAAGGAAGACTTTAAGTCCATCTAGTTCAACCCATAACCTAACATGTTGATCCAGAGGAATGCAAAAAACCCCATGTGGCAACACTAAGCTCCACATTGGGGAAAAAAATTCCTTCCTGACTCCAGATACGGCAATCAGACTAGTTCCCTGGATCAACGCCCTATCAAAGAATCTAGTATATATAACTGGTAATATTATAATTTTCAAGAAAGGCATCCAGGCCCTTCTTAAATGTTAGTAGTGACTCACTCATTACAACATCATGTGGCAGAGAGTTCCATAGTCTCACTGCTCTTACAGTAAAGAATCCGTGTCTGTGATTATGATTAAACCTTCTTTCCCCCAGACGTAGAGGATGCCCCCTTGTCCCAGTCTCAGGCCTAAGAGTAAAGAGATCATTAGAAAGTTCTCTGTACTGTCCCCTCATATATTTATACATTATTATAAGATCACCCCTAAGCCTTCGTTTTTCCAAGCTAAATAACCCCAAGTTTAATAACCTGTCTTGGTATTGCAGACCTCTTAGTCCTCTAATGACTTTTGTCACTCTTCTCTGGACCCGCTCTAGTTCAGCTATGTCTTTCTTGTACACCGGAGACCAGAATTGTACACAGTATTCTAAGTGTGGTCGCACTAGTGACTTGTATAGAGGTAAAATTATGTTCGCCTCATGAGCATCTATGCCTCTTTTAATGCATCCCATTATTTTATTTGCCTTTGCAGCAGCTGCCTGACACTGGCCACTAAATGTGAGTTTGTCATCTACCCATACACCCAGGTCTTTTTCAGTGACAGTTTTGCCCAGTGTTTTACAATTAAGCACATAATTATACCTTTTGTTTCCTCTGCCCAAGTGCATGACTTTACATTTATCCCCATTAAAGCTCATTTGCCATTTAGCAGCCCAAGCTTCTAGTTTACATAAATCCACCTGTAATATAAAATTGTCCTCCTCTGTATTGATTACCCTGCAGAGTTTAGTGTCATCTGCAAATATTGAGATTCTACTCTGTATGCCCCCTATAAGGTCATTAATAGATATATTAAATAGAAGCGGGCCCAACACTGACCCCTGTGGTACCCCACTGTTAACTGTGACCCATTCTGAGAGTTTTCCACTCAGAAGGTTGTCACCGCTCACAAGGTTGATGCAGTACTCAAAGTTCTCAAGAACCTCACAAATGTCTGCGATCCACACCCACTCAACAGTTGTTATGTGTGGTTGCTGACTCAATCTGATGGGCACTTTGAAACTGGTATTCACCTACTGCCCTCTGCTGCTCACTAAGCCTCGCCAACATATGATAGGTAGAGTTCCACCGCGTGGGCAGGTCGCAAATGAGTCGGTGACTTGGCAAATTCAAGTGCTTTTGCAGCGCTGTAAGAGCAGCAAACATGGTAGAGGAATAGTGGAAATGGGCGCTAATACAGCACACTTTCTCAAGAAGGTACGGCAAGTCAGAGTAAGTTTTCAGAAATTTCTGAACAACTAGCTTCAGCATGTGAGCCGTCCATGACACGTGTACCAGCTTACCGACCTTTAAAGCCGCCACCAGGTTACGTCCATTGTTGCAGACAACCAGACTGGGTTAGAGGTGCAGCAGGGATAGCCACTGATCGGTCTGTTGTTTGAAAGCTTGCCACAGCTCTGCTGCAGTGTGTGGTTTCTGACTTAAACAGATCAGGTTCAGCAGAGTGTCTTGCCGCTTTGCTGATGTGCTGCTGCACAGGTCCCAGCTTGGCAGTGATGGAGAGGGTAATTCTGCAGAGGATGAGCAGGAGGAGGGGAGAGAGGAAGTGGAATATGAAGAGGCGGAAACCCTGACAGAACTTGGGCCAGCTTATCTTGGCTTGGGTAGGATGTGCGATGTTCCACTTTGCGCTTTTAAATATCTGTAAAGCCTGAGTTACATCCTTCAATGTGTCGGCGAACTGACCAACAATCCGACTTGACCTACATCGCTGGAACGACGTTCAATGATCGCTAGTGAGGTGCCACACGTACTGATATCGAGAACGACGCAGCAACGATTCTGCAACAAGCAAACAATACTTGCGGTCATTTGGTTGCCTACGTCCTACAGTTCTGAATAGGCAAATTCGTTAACGACATTGTTATCAAGGTGTCACACACACTGATGCTGCAGGTTGAAGGAACGATGATCGACTGATTTATGGTCCGGTTCATAAACCTCCAATCAACGATTAGCCGACTTATTGTTGGTTGATTCTACATGTCACATGCAACGACGTCGTTACGACGTTGTTGCTCCACCCCAAAACCCATGGCATACCAACAATATCGTTAACGATATCGTAGCGTAAGATGGGCCCTTTAGTGAGAGACAAAAAAGGGCACAATGCGTATTATCGTATGGGGAAACTTAATACCCATAAGATTGTATGTGCTCACCTGGGCTAGTTGTGTAAACCCACAACTGGTGTCGGCGTTCATACACCTGCTTGTGGATCTGCACTTTCACATGCTGAGTAGCGTATAGACAGAAATCCAAACAATAGTGCTCCTACAATTCGTGCTGCTGTTTCAGGAAAAAAGGACCACACGAGGTCTTAATGCAACAGTGTTTTATTCCCTACGCCAGTGTTTCCCAACTCCCGTCCTCAAGGCACACCAACAGGTCATGTTTTCAGGATTTCCTTAGGATTGCATAGGTGATAATTTAATCACTTGCACAGGGGATAATGCCATCATCTGTCTAATGATAAGGAAATCCTGAAAACATGACCTGTTGGTGTGCCTTGAGGACTGGAGTTGGGAAACACTGCCCTACGCATTTCGGTGCTGTCCCAGTTCCTTCATCAGGGGTACAAACACCGACAGCACTGAAACGTGTAGGGAACAAAACACCGTTGCATCAAGACCTAGTGTGGTCCTTTTTCCTGAAACAGCAGCGCAGATCGTGGGAGCACTATTGTTTGTATTTCTGTATATACCCCACTTAGCGCCTTTGTCCCACCCTCCACCAGGTTCACCCAGAGTGCCATGAAATGTATCATACCTGTCAACACCAACTTGTCCAGATGTCTGTTCTTAGGTGAACCTTCCCGGTTACGGCATTGGTGAGAGCACGGTTCAGATTGTTTAAAACGTGCTTATGTAATGCAGGGACTACACACCGGGCAAAATAGTGGTGTCTGGGAATACTGTATCATGGGGCAGCTGCAGCCAAAAGATCACGGAAAGATTGTGTTCCCACAAGCCTAAACGGCAACATCTCCAAAGCTAGGAATTTGGCAATGTGGGATTTTTGTACTTGTGCCTGCGGGTGCGTGGCTGGGTATTTACGCTTTCTTTCCAAGGTCTCAGGCACGGACAATTGGATGCTTTGCTAGGGACACAAGGAAGTGGATGTGGTTGATGTTTGTTGTGAGTGAGCAACTGCAGCTTGTAGCAGGAGGTATGAGCATTGGCTTCCTGAACTACAGATTCTGAAGGATGTAGCCCTGGCCATATGGCAGTTGCTTGATCCCCAGATGCAGATTTGGTACCCTGGTGTACCGCCCATCTACTGGGGTGCTTGGCTGCCATGTAATTTCGCATACTGGTGGTGCTCAGGTTGTCTTTGCCCTGGCCTCTGCTCAACTTGGTATGGCAGATGCCACAGACTACAATGTTTTTTTCTGAAAGACTTTCAGAAAACAAATTCCACACAGCAGCTGAACGCTCCCTTGCCCTGACTTGGCCCACAGCAAGGGTGGTCTTGGGAACAGTTGACCTAGTTGCCACATATCCATCTTCCTCTGTGTTGCTGTCATAGATGTGTATGTCAATGGTCCACGTCGGATCAGGGGACTCATGATCAACCACCTCATCTTCCATCTCATACTCCTTCCCAGTTGACATTGTAGGATAACCTGATGGCAACTGTGTCTCATCCTCATCATCAGCCTCCACCTCTGGAGACAGTAAATGACGTTCCGCCAAGTGGCTTTCTTCTGGTTGTAGGTCCTCAAATACTTGAGCATCAATGCACCACACCTCCCTCTTTGATGCTGCATGGAGATAGGCCAGAGCCAACCAAATAATACGTACCAAACAGATCCCCTGAGTGGCCAAACTTGGGGTCATATGTCTCCTGTGACTGATAATGGCGTAAGGAAGGAGAACCAGCTTCAGGATTCGATGGGCTAGCCTTCTGTGTATCGACATTAGACTGTGTGGTCATGGAAGATTTGTTGCTGCTTGACTAATGCGTAGAGGTCGTGTATGCTATCCAAGACAGAATCTGCTCTTGGTCTCCTGGCTGCCACGCACGTTTACATTCCAGAACAGGAAATTTTTCCAGGAACATAGTGGATGCATACTACGTCTTCTGATCTGACACAGATTCAGTGCCTTCTCACACAGCACTGACACCACCACATCCAGGTCCACGTTCCTGTCACTTAACAGGAGGCTTTTTTTGCATTTTGGATTTTGTTGACAGATTTTCAGGTGTGGATAGCACAAGCCAACCTTGCTGTCACACTCACAGCCAAAATAGTGGGGAAAAAGGCCTGGTGCACGCCTTGTAGCAAGCAGTAGGAAACGTTTCGACTACTGCAGCTTTGCGTTGGGCAAACCGCCTTTTTGTAATATGGACAGAAGCATCAGTGGGTTAAATGGCCTGGTGCGAGGTTTGTAGCAGGCAGTAGGAAATGATTGGACTACTGCTGCTTTGCGTTAGGCAAACCACCTTTTTGTAATGTTGACAGCAGAAGGCAGACTGCCTGTCACCCCAAAAACAGCTGGAAAAATGACTTTCTAGAGTGTAACTCTCTTTCCCTGTAGTCTATCTCTGTACTGTGTCTTCAGCTCTCAAAATAACTATTGCTTTTGTGGCATTATGCAGCTGCTGAACGGCTCCTTTCAACTGTCCCTGCTCAATAGCTCTCCCTTCCTAATGTACACTGAGGTAGTATACACTAGAGGTAGCCCTGAAAACTGCTTTTGTGTTATGAAGAGACTCAACAGTCTCCCTAGCAGCTGAGTGATCTCTCCCTATGTTTGTAGAACGCAGGCTCCGGATGCAATGTGAGCAATATGGTGGCGGCAGGGCTTAAATAGACCCTATGACGCCGAGCAGCCAGCCAATCACAGTAATGCCACAACCAAAATGTCTGTGGCATTACTGTGCTTGGTTAAGAAGCCCAGCATGTTTAGTGGCTGCAAAGGAGGCCCCAAAACTGCATGGTGGGATATCTGAATATAGTGAGGCGAGTACACAAATACTCGCAGAATAATGAGTAACGCGAATACCGTACTATTCGTGCGAAAAGTAACAAATACACTCACTCATCACTACTTACGGTCATATCAATGGCTCCATTCACTGGTATAGGTACCAGTGCAAGCAATAAAAACATAGCACTTGTGGGCGTGGCCTGCACGCTGAACGTGGTGGCTGCATAGACTGAGCTCTCCTGCTCCATAAGACCCTTATCGGCACATACCGGCTCACTGCGGCTTCCCGGACATCTACAAACCTTATCACTGCCTTCCCCATCGCCCCGGGCTCATGATGACATGTGGCAGGTCGAACAGGCGGGCTTCCCCTCCTCGTTTGCCGGACTTCTTTCCCGGAGGGCAGACTGTGCACGCTGCTGGGAAGATGGCGCCCGCCTCCCCAGCCAGATCTTCCCGCTCTTCCCACGGCTCCAATAGAGGTGAGAGAGATTCTACTCCCCCGCACAGCAGCAGTAGTTCTGCCCCGCTCACAAGAGGGGATATGAAAGACTTCCTAACAACAATGAGGGTCTCCCTGAAGCAGGATATGCACGAGATGCTGAGGGAGATAAGGAGAGACCTGAACTCCCTGGGGGATAGAACAGCCCATGTAGAAGGCAAGCTGGGGAATATGCTGTCACCATCAACGCCTTAGTAGATGAAAATGCTGCACTACGGAATGAGCTCTCCTCAGTACAAGACAAACTGTATGATCTAGAGGACAGGTCTAGAAGGCAAAACATAAGAGTCCGTGGCATCCCAGAGGAGATTGCTGATAAAGAACTAGCCCCTTTCATGCAGAGATTTCTGGCCTCAGTGTTGCCTGACTTTCCACCGGGAGACCTGGCGATAGAGAGGATTCATAGAACCCCGAAACCCAAACACCTAGGTCCTTCTGTACCCAGAGATGTATTGGCCAGAATGCTCAGGTTCCCTACAAAAGATGCTTTCGTACAGCAGATGAGAAAACCCCCTATGCGGCCTGAGGAATTTCAGGGACTGCAGGTGTTCCCAGACCTGTCGCCAGCCACTCTGGCGAAGCGTCGGGTATGTGCACACGTGTGTGCGGCCCTTAGGGAGGCTAATACCCGCTACAAATGGGGTTTCAACCCGGTGAAGTTAATAATTGATCATGATGAACGGATGGTTACTTGTTCCTCACCAAACCAGGCAGAGGACAGGTTGTCTTCGTGGAGGATTCCCTTTGCTCTGTCAAATGCTAAATCAATGGGGAAAAAGAAGGTGACCACAGAGTGGTCCACGACTTGAAGTGGAGAACGGGACGGTCCTGTGGACGGAACATCAGACAGCCGCCTTTGAGGCTTTTTCCTGAACGGTACACTTGTACTGTGCCCCTGGATAGCAGATTTTTTTGGTTCTGCTCGTTGCCCGAGGAACTGGACTTTTGACCCGGGACTATGGAGACAGTCCCCAGCCTGTTGACTGTTTTATTTTCATTCTTTTTTTGTCTTTTTCCCTTCACTTTTTTATTTATGGTTGTTGTTTTCTATTACTTGTTTTTTTTTTTTTGCAGCATTTCATTCTTGTCTTAGCATTCCCTATTAATATGTCCCTTACTTGGGAGTCGGCCATGGTTTCCAGCTTGTATCTTTCTCATTGTGATCAACGTTGGAGGATAGAAGGGATTCCCGGGCCCGACATAGCTTTGCTCTCTGATTCTATATAATGAGTTTAAAATGAATGTCACTCAATGTTAAGGGGATGAACTCCCCGGGTAAACGATCAATGGTGTGGAGGGAGGTGAGGAAATCTCGGGCGGAAATTATTTGCCTACAGGAAACCTGTTTATTGGAATCAGACAATTTTAGGTTTCATAACTCCCAATTCCCTCATATATTCTTTGCCAATAATTCAGTTAAAACGGCAGGAGTGTGTATCATGATTAAGCATACTGTGGCCTTTAAATTGGAGGGATTACATGTAGACCCGGGCGGCAGATTGTTGGTGCTGGTCTGCAATTTAAATGGAGTCTTGCCACCATATCATCACTCTATGCTCCTAACACGGGTCAATGCAAATTTGTGAGGCGTGCACTACAGACTGTCAAATCGGTGGCGCGAGGTGGTAGGATTGTTTGCGGAGACTTTAACCTCCCCATGAAGCGGTCCCTTGATTGTTCCCTTCAGGGTGGGGGAAGTCGGGGGAAGTTGAGGTTGCTCGCCCTTGAGTTTCAATATCATGATCATTGGAGATATTCCCACGCAGCGGAGCGGGATTACACCTTTTTCTCCTCTCGGCATCTCACATATAGTAGATTGGATTATTTTGTGGTGGATGACGCAGTCCTTTCCGGATGCCTCAGTTCTAAGATAGGGTTGATAACCTGGTCCGATCATGCCCCTATATTCCTCACTATAGCTTTGTCATACCAGGCTCCCCCGGCTTTTAGGTGGTGCTTGAACGAGGGCCTCTTGCTGAACGAGGACGTGGTATCCAGGGTTTCCTCAGAGTTGTCTCTGTATTTCCAATTGAATGATACTGGAGAGATTACTGACGAGAAGTTGTGGGCAGCCTATAAGGCGGTCCTGAGAGGATTATTTATACAACAAGCGGCAGCTTTGAAACGTAAGAGGGAAGGGGACAGGAATACGCTGATATCTAGATTGCAGGTCCTGGAGTCTCTTAATAAGTCGGCTGTATCCCCCTCTGTTACCTCGGAAATTTATGCTATAAGATTTAAACTCCGGGATTCTATGCTGGCCTCGTATGCTCATAATTTAAGCAAATTGAAAACAAATTGGTACTCTATGGGGACAGGGCTGGGGCCCTTCTCGCCCGTAGAGTCAAAAAAAGAGAGGCTAAATCCAGGATAGATCATATTCTAAGCCCAGGAGGCCGACCTGTTGGAAACCCCATAGAGATTGCTGCAGAGTTTGCTAAATATTATGCAGGCCTATACAATCTTAAAAACGACCCCTTGACTCCCCAGCCCACAACTCAGGGTATTGCAAACTACCTTGATTCCATTAACCTACCCACTGTTTCTGAGGATCAATTAACTTTTCTAAACGCTCCCTTCACGGTAGAGGAGATACAGGCGACCATTAAACAAACTAATACAAAAAAGGTGGGGGAACAAGAGGCGCAATAGTGTCCTATCACTAGTGACACTCAGATGTGAGTGGTGTAATGCAGTTACACTCACCTATTCCAGTTGTGAGACCCACAACTGGTTTAACAGCGTATCACAGTATCAGCTGCTGCAGGACCTCCACCGACCACTCCAACGTGGAAAAACTGCCAGAAAATATGGGAAGTAAGGTGTGCCACGGTCCGCGCTGCTGAGTCCACAAAATCACCTGGGGATATCCCTGAGGAAGGTGCCAGGAAGGGCGCCGAAACGCGTAGGAAGGAATAAAGGAATATACTGCTACAACATCTTGCATCCCAGGTGATTTTGTTTACTCAGCAGCGCGGACCGTGGCACACCTTACTTCCCATATTTTCTGGCATTAAACAAACTAAGAAGAAGTGCGCCCCGGGTCCAGATGGATTCTCCAATGCCTATTAATGCACTTTTCAATCGATACTGGCCCCCTATTTGTTACGCTTGTTCTCCGTCTGGAGAGACGGGGGATCGGTGTCCTCTCCTGGCTTGGAGGCTACTATCACAACCTTACCCAAACCGGGGAAGTCTCCTACCGCCCCGGGCAATTTTAGACCCATCGCTCTCCTAAATTGCAATGTCAAGTTGTTCACTAAATTGTTGGCCTCACACTTGAACCTGATCGTCCCCTCCCTGGTCTCCCAGGTGGGGTTCGTGGTGGGACGAGAGGCGAAAGACGGGGTTCGTAGAATGTTGAACCTGGTGCGGGTGGCTGAGATGACTGGCCTCCCCAGTGCATTCCTGTCGCTTGATGTTGAAAAGGCTTTTGACAGGGTGCACTGGGGATACCTCCAGGCAATCCTTAAAAAGTTCGGTTTGGTAGGCCCTATTTATTCGGCTATTTCTGCCATGTATTCCTCTCCCTCGGCAAGGGTATTAACTGCGGGTTTCCTGTCGGAACCCTATCAGATACCTAATGGTACCCACCAGGGGTGTCCCCTCTCCCCTATACTTTTCGCCCTGTGTATGAAGCCTCTCGCTGAGAGGATCAAAGCCAACTCTGACGTTGCGGGCATGGTGGTGGGGAGGGAGGCTCATAAAATCAGCCTTTACGCTGATGATGTTATTATTTCATGTATGAATATAGGGCCTTCATTCTCTGCCATCATGTCCGAGTTAAGGAAATTTAGCGTAGTCTCCTACTATAGATTAAATCCTTCCAAGTCTGTAGTACTCCCGATAGGGGTCCCTGTCTCCTGTCGGAGGCACCTGGAGGAGGCGTTCCCTTTTCAGTGGTCGTCTGACGGTATCCCTTATTTGGGAATAACTTTGACACCCTCGGCGCAGACAATTAAAACAAATTTCCACAACCTATATACTAAAATTAAAGCCCTTCTGGAAGACATGCATCAGATAGTGACCTCGTGGTCCACCCGAATTAATGCATTTAAAATGTTAGCCCTCCCCAAGATCCTTTATTATTTCAGATCCCTTCCCCTTGATATACCCAAAAAACGTATTCTCCGCCTGCAACTTTTAGCTAATAAATACATCTGGGCAAATAAGACGCCACGTGTAGCCAAAAAGGTCTTGTACCTTCCCCTGGAGTCGGGGGGGATGGGAGTTCCGGAGTTGTTGATCTATTATAGGGCCTCAGTCTTAACGGGCTTAGGGATTGGTGGCACATGGATAAAGACCACAGGTGGTTACAGATTGAGAAATTCTACTCTAGACGGGGCTCCACCCGCTTGACATTGGAGTCTGAGGTACTCCGGACGGGTTCGGTCTCGCCTCTATTACCTACAATGCGAGCTGCCCTGCGCCTATGGAGGTCTCTCGCCCCTACACTTCTTACAATTCCTAGGGGTTCACTCTCTGTGCTTGCTATGGAAACTCATATTTCTTACCTAAACCTCCAACCCTGGTGTTCTGCTGGTATTCAAACAATATCAGATATAGAGGGACCCTCGGGTGTGACTCCCTTTGATCTACTTTCCCGAAAACATCCGGGGATAAGGAGATTTTTCTACCAGTATTTACAATTGAGACATTTTTTGCATGGTGTCCCCCATACTTCTTCCTCCTTTTCTGGACACATGGACAGAAGGATTAACGGATACTTCCTGGCCCCGGGTCCTAGCTCAAAGGAGATCTCTCTTTTATACAAAGTTTTGATAGATTCTGACCAAGGGGTAAAACTTCCCTACATGCAGAGTTGGGAGCGAGACTTGGGGGTGGCTCTGGAATCGGAGGAGTGGAAGGACAGCATATCTGAGATCAAGAGGGTATCCTCATGTACGACCCACTTGGAACAGCTGAAGAAATCACACATGAGATGGTATGGCTGCCCAGAACTGGTTGCCAGATTTGGCCCACAGTACTCCCCCTTTGTTGGCGAGGCTGCGGTCAGGTCGGCACCCAGGTACATATTTGGTTCTCCTGCCCAGTCTTGTCAACTTTTTGGAGAGGGATGGAACAACTGATCTTGGGAGCCACCGGGATCCAGCTGCAACTCACTCCCTCCACGACTGTCCTGCATATAGGCCTCGAGGCAATCCCCAGGATTGTTAGAGGAACCATTTCCCATATATTGACAGCTGCCCGCTCTTCAATTGCATTCAAATGGAAGGAGACCTCCCCACCATCAGCTGTGGATGTAGTGGAAAGGGTTAATTTACATTGTAAATATGAGCTAGCTCTGGCACAGTCCCGATCCGCAAAGAAAAAAATCGATTCTGATTTGGGACCCGTGGATGACAAGTTCTTTCGTAGCCTGATGTCATGCCTGATGTCAATGTGGTCATTGTCATCATCATTGATTGCTCTTATTGTTTCGAGCTCTGGCACTAAAGTTTCAATTTGGAAAATAGTGGAATGCTATATTCTCTAAAAGTTTGTTTTTTGATTATGCTGCAATTGTTCTTTGGTTACCCCCCCCCCTTCCTCTCCCCTCCTTCCGGCCTTCCTTCCTTTCCCTTCCCCCCCCTCCCTTACTCCCTTCCCAACTTAACTCCTACCCACTCTTCTCCCTTATTTGCCCTCAGTGATAACCGCTGTGCGGCATTGAACGTGGTACGTAACACTGCTTGGTTTCACTGTTTGTCACCCTGTTGTAATTTCAACTGTTTGTTAATTGATTCTGTTCAAAAAACAATAAAAATGATTTGGTAAAAAAAAAAAAAAAAAAAAAAAAGACACAGCACTTCTATGCAACAAAACTAACTTTTAATTAACCTTAAACATTCTAATGATTATAGTACAATTGATGTAGGTAATGGTAATACATCATCATATACTTTAGTAATTGCAGCCCCACATTATAACTTTAAACTAAAACCTTTCACAATGCCTAATGTGGTTTAAAAAATTAAGCCTTTAGTAAATGAGGTGCAGCATAAGGCTCCATGTGCGTTTTTGGTCTGTTTCTGCTCACCAGTTTTTGTATACAAAACCAGGAGAGGAACAATCAGAGAAAAAGTATACTAGAAACACATCACCACTTCTGTATTATTACCCACTGGCCTTGTTCACACATACCAATCCGTTTTTTAAGCCCTTAGAAAAACAGATCCGTTTTTCTAAGGGTGCCAATAGTGTCCCCTGAGGTTCTGAACGTTTTTTGGAACTTTTGGGACTTAGTCATTTTTACACCAAAAACGCATGCAAAAACGCATGCGTTAACGCATGGTGCCTATATGTGCCATGCAAAAACGCATGCGTTTCCCATAGGGCCCCATGTTAAAAAAAACGCATGTGTTTTTTTACAGCACCCAAAAACGCTGCATGCAGTGTTTTTTTGGGATGCTGAACAAAAACGCATGTGTTGTTAAAAAAAAGCATTGGCACTTAAGTGCACCATGCGTTAACGCATATGCGTTTTTGGACTTTCAAAAAACACAGTCCAAAGTGTTCCCAAAAACGTATTTAAGGCAAAAATGGATGGTATGTGTGAACAAGGCCACTCCTGGTTTTGGCTACAAAATCTGATGAGCAAAAACAGACCAAAAATGCACTGTGTGAATGTAGCCTAGTAGCTTGTATGGAAACATTTTGCTATGTGACTGAGCATTCCATAATCTACTGATAGCTTAATATGATGGCCCAGCATCAGCTACTTATGACATACAAGATGGTCTTCACTTTTTCAATTCAGCATGTTATCTGGCAGTTTCCAGAAGCTGTTCAGGATGAGACTAATTCAGGCTTCAACGTCAGCTATCAGTTATCGCATGACCAGAAGGAAGAGTGGTTTTAATATTGTAATTTTTTTCATAAATATAATTTTATAGACAGCAAAATTGATATCAACAAGTGCTGTGTGTAAAAACAAACCGTCATTAGCAGCAATGAACTTAAAATATGAGAGAGCATTCCTCCAGCTGGTGTCAATCATGGTGAGGCTATGATCCTACATAACTAATTACTAGAGGGCTCAAGAATAGTTATTCCAAAAGATCAAAAGAATAGTGCCCACACACCTTTAGTATAGTATTAATCAACAGATATGCAAATACGCTGTGGCCAATATAAACATGTAAACCGCAAAGAGTCGTATTTTCCGACTTCCAAGTCTGTATCCAAATGGACTCAATGATATATGGGAGCAGGTGTACAGATTCTAGGTAGTAAATTTCTATCTATTGTGATTTAAGCAATCCATCCATTATGTGTATATGTATATAAAAATGCACGTTCATTCAAATTATTATGGCATGGATATTCTTTCCTTTTACTTCTATCTATCTAATTTGATTTTTCTTAATGAAAATATTGGAAGGTTCCGCAGAAATCTGACTAAGGAAAATGTGATGCATGACAGTCGCATGAGTGCTTTCCATATGGTCGTGCAAGTGTGGTGTGATGTGATTGGGGGTGCAAGTGTGATGTGAGTATGCGATTTTGAATCCCAGTGCAATCCGTAAGTATTGCGTTATTCTCTCAAGGGTTTTAAGGGGTGGATAAACCCTTTTGGATCAGGTGAAATCTGTATAGGCCAATATGTGTGCGTATTTCTTGAATGCCACTTGCACATGTTTGTACAGTGTTTTTTTCTTGCACCCATAGACTTTCATTGGTCACACACATGCAATATACGTGTGCAATCGAAGCATGCAGCAGCAACATAAAAACATTACCAATTTGACCTGACTTTTTGTTAAACATTGGTCCGGGTGCAATGCCAGTTTTTCTGGCATTGCACTCTCGCGAGTTTGACGCAAGTGTGGCTTTACCCTAAGGCTGAAGGCACACTGTCGTGCATCAAACACGGAGCGTGTTTGATGCACTACAGTGATTCGAGTGCTGTGCGTGTTTGTGGGGGTGTGTGGTGCGAGTGTGGTGTGTGTGGTGAGTGTGGCTGGCTGTATGTATGTAAGTGTGCTGCGATTGTGAGGTGTGAGTGCGTGTGTGCTGCGTGATTGTGATGCTGTCCATGGTCCTGAAGGACCGTAGGCAGCATTTGTCAGGGAATAGAAACTCTGCGGCTGTCAAAGCCACTTATTTTGTACTTCCCGCTTTGCCGTACAGTAAGCTATCATCTTGTTCCACTCTGACAGTAGCGGTACAAGATGTTTAGCTAATACAATAATGATTGTTGTAAAATAATGTATTTCGTGGTTATTTTAGTGATTAACCTCATCAGCATCCTCTGCGCCGCATGTGTGCGCAGATGTTGCTGATGCGGCTCAAATCCCAATGATGAAGGGGTTAATTTGCAGCTGGTATAGTGGCACCATGTATGTTGAGAGTGTCCTCACTCTCTGCACACATGGTGTCATTACACCATGTGTGTGAAGGGTTAATTGTTATGTAAAATGGGTTAAAAGAACTGTCGGGTTTATAATTTCACTGAGAAAGCCGGCGCTCTGTTACTGTCTATGGGGAGTTGTCCCCTCTCATGGTGCTGAAGCCCTGTCTCGCCTTCAGCACCTGCAGTGTTCAGCACCATGAGAGGTGACAGCTCCCCATAGACAGTAACAGAGAGCTAGCTTTCCCAGTGGTACTGGCTCAGTGGGGGGGGCGGTGTCCGGGGCCTGGAGGAGGCAGGGGGAGGCTGTATTATGAGCGGCCGGTCACGTGGGGCAGCTCATTAGTGCAATGCAATATGTACTGCATCCCCCTGTCCATCAGCGGCAGGGGGAGCGGTGCATATTACATTGCACCATGTGGTATACAGGCCCCCCGCCCCCCCATCAGTATACAGGCCCCCCCACAGTGGTATATAAGCCGCCCCCCCCCCATCGGTATACAGGTTCACCGCCCCCCCCCCCAGCAGTGCCGCACACCTGTAAAGTAATACATCATTATACTTATCCCTGTCGCTGTCGCCGCTCTGACACCGCGCTCCTCCGGGTCTTCATGCTTCTTCCTCTGGCACACAGGCAATGACGTCATTGTCTGTGCCCGCCGGTCACAAGCAGGAAGAAGCATGAAGACCTGGAGGAGCGCGGTGTCAGAGCGGCGACAGCGACAGGGATAAGAATAATGATGTATTACTTTACAGGTGTGCGGCAGCAAGGGGGGGCCCTGTATACCACTGATGGGGGGGGCGGACGGCCTGTATACCACTGCGGGGGGGGCGGTGGCCCTGTATACCGATGGGGGGGCGGCGGCCTATATACCACTGCGGGGGGGGCCTGTATACTGATGGGGGGGTGGGCGGCCTATATACCACTGCGGGGGGCCTGTATATACCACTGAGGGGGCCTGTATATACCACTGATGGGGGGCTTTATATACCACTGATGGGGGCTATAACCACTGAGGGTGGGCCTGTATATACCACTGATGGTGGGGCCTGTATATACCACTGATGGTGGGGCCTGTATATACCACTGATGTGGGGCCTGTATATACCACTGATAGGGGCTGTAACCACTGATGAGGGCCCTGTATATACCACTGATAGGGGCTGTAGCCACTGATGAGGGGCCTGTATATACCACTGATTGGTGTGGGCCTGTATATACCACTATGGGCTATTGTGTGGGGCCTGTATATACCATTGATGTGGGGCTGTATATACCACTGATGGGAGGCCTGTATATACCACTGATGTGGGCCTGTATATACCACTGATGGGGGGCTGTATATACCACTGATGGTGGGGCCTGTATATACCATTGATGTGGGGCTGTATATACCACTGATGGGAGGCCTGTATATACCACTGATGGGGGCTGTAACCTCTGATGGGGGGCCTGTATATATCACTGATGGGGGGCCTCTATATATCACTGATGGGGAGCCTGTATATACCACTGAGGGGGAGCTTGTATATGCCACTGAGGGGGGGTCTGTATATACCACTGATGGGGGCTGTATTCCACTGTTGGGGGCTGTAAGGGCTGTAACCTCTGATGGGGGGGAACTGTATACCAGTGATGGAGGTCCTATATACCAGTGATGGGGGATTATATACCAGTAATGGGGGGCCATTTATCATGATGAGAGGGGCTGTATACCGTGATGAGTCTGCTTCATTTCCCCCCCTAGGATTATACTCGAGTC
Organism: Allobates femoralis; assembly: GCA_033576535.1. Lineage (NCBI taxonomy): Eukaryota > Metazoa > Chordata > Amphibia > Anura > Aromobatidae > Allobates > Allobates femoralis. The sequence goes on along the minus strand of JARQOC010000007.1, from coordinate 16,970,163 downwards.
AATAAGTTTCCCTAGTTTTGGAGGGTAAAATTATGGGCCTCGGCTTATACTCGGGTCGGCTTATACTCGAGTATATACGGTATATCCATAATCATTGATTATAAATCATTAATATAAATATAAAAAAGTCTCTGTTTGTAATGAGGGCAGGAGGAGGCAAGAGGAGCAGAGGGGGCAGAAGGAGCAGAGGCGGCAGGGGGGCAGGAGAAGCAGAGGGGGCAAGAGGGGCAGGAGGAGCAGAGGGAGCAGGAGGAGAGGAGGGGGCAGGAGGAGCAGAGGGGGCAGGTGGAGCAGCAGGGGCAGGAGGAGCAGAGAGTGCAGGAGGACGGGCAGGAGGAGCAGAGGAGGTAGGAGGAGCAGGGGGCAGGAGGGGCAGGAGGAGCATAGGGGGCAGGAGGAGCGGGGGGCAGGAGGAGCGCTGACAGGACGAGAGACAGAAAAGCGGTGACAGGAGGAGCGGGGGCAGGAGGAGCACGAGGCAGGAGGAGTGTGGGGCAGAAGGAGAGATAGAGGAGCAGGGACAGGAGGAGTGGGGGCAGGAGAAGGGACGGAGAAGGGGCGGTGAAAGGAGGAGAGACGGAGGAGCAGGGACAGGAGGAGTGCTGACAGTAGGAGAGACAGAGGAGTGGTGCAGGAGGAGCAGGGGCAGGAGGAATGCAGGAAGGAGAAGCGGGGGGCAGGAGGAGCACGAGGCAGGAGGAGCGGGGACAGGAGGAGTGGGGGGCAGGAGAAGGGACAGAGGAGGGGCAGTGAAAGGAGGAGAGACATAGGAGCGGTGCCAGGAGGAGCGGGGGCAGGAGGAATGCGGGGCAGGAGGAGCACGAGGCAGGAGGAGCGCGGGGCAGGAGAAGAGATGGGGGAGCAAGGACAAGAGGAGCGGTGACAGGAGGAGAGACCAAGGAGCGGGGACAGGAGGAGCGATAACAGGAGGAGAGATGGAGGAATGGAGATAGGAGGAGCGGTGACAGGAGAAACAGAGGAGCGGTGACAGGAGGAGTGGGGACAGAAGGAGAGACGGGAGGAGCGGTAACAGCAGGAGTGGTGTAGTTCACTCATGTTGACTGAACAAGTTCAAATACATACATATTCTAGAATACCCGATGCGTTAGAATCGGGCCACCATCTAGTACAAAAAAAAGACAGAAAACATACAAAGCACGAAGTAAAAACATATCAAAATGACTTAAATTCATAGTATAAATAATCATCAAACATTTCTTTAAAACTTTTATTTGTATAATACGAGTGAAAAAAGTTTTTTGAGGAACTCTAGCCATGTAATCCAGCCCACAAAGGACATTCTTTGGAATGACACATATCTTTTCATTTCAATGGATGTGTCCACCTGGGAGTAGCTTGTTTTAGTACCTTTGTTGAACTAGATTCATGTCTACCCCTTACACAAAAACCTTTCTGAATGACAGTATGAAAATCATTTTAGAGAACAATTTTTTCATGTTTTAAGATACTCTATCATCAAACACTTGGAACTGAGATAGGCTAGAAGGTATGCAAATCTCTTCATGCCCACCTTCAAGACCATCTTCATATACAACAGTATTTATTTTGAGAATATTATTTATAAGCACTATATCAATGACTTATTCATCATCTACAATAACAAAAATAGGGATATAGATTCCTTCCTCGAAAGCATAATAGATAATACATGGGACCTAGGTTTCAATCCCACAGTTAATTCCGACTCATTGGATTTCCTAGACTTCACTTTTTTCCATGTAGAAAATAAAATCCATACCAAAGCATATTTTAAACATGTTGATGCCAACAGCTATATTCACTTTAACAATGAACATTCTATCAAATGGCTGAGAAATATTCCTCTCAACTAGTACAAGTGTATTAAGAAGAATTGCAGCAGAGACACTGATTTCATGTCGCTGTCCAAAATTTTATCACAGAGTTTTCAGGAAAGAAGATATCCAACAACCCAAAAAAACAGAATTCCAATACCATTTTCAATTACAATTTTATCACCACCTATTCAGTCCAAAATATTAGCATCAATATTATCCTGAAAAGACATTGGCACATACTTCTCAATGATCCCTTATTAGGGAAAATGATCCCGAACAACCCAATGATAACATATCAGAGAGCCCCCACATTAAAAAATATGTTGGCCCAAAGTGAAAGAAAAAAAAATGAGAAGATTACAAGAATAATCAGACAGGGCTCTTATAAGTGTGGGGTCCCAAGATGTCTGAGCTGTTTGAGCATCCTTCTTAACAAAAAGTTCTTTTCTACTAATAGCTATGAAACAGCCAGAGTTGAGATCAAACATGAGTTGAATTGTCAATCCAGTTTTGTTATTTATGTGATCATACAGTTAGGGCCAGAAATATTTGGACAGTGACACAATTTTCGCGAGTGGGGCTCTGCATGCCACCACATTGGATTTGAAATGAAACCTCTACAACAGAATTCAAGTGCAGATTGTAACGTTTAATTTGAAGGGTTGAACAAAAATATCTGATAGAAAATGTAGTAATTGTACACATTTCTTTACAAACACTCGACATTTTAGGAGGTCAAAAGTAATTGGACAAATAAACATGACCCAAACAAAATATTTTTATTTTCAATATTTTGTTGCGAATCCTTTGGAGGCAATCACTGCCTTAAGTCTGGAACCCATGGACATCACCAAACACTGGGTTTCCTCCTTCTTAATGCTTTGCCAGGCCTTTACAGCCGCAGCCTTCAGGTCTTGCTTGTTTGTGGGTCTTTCCGTCTTAAGTCTGGATTTCAGCAAGTGAAATGCATGCTCAATTAGGTTAAGATCTGGTGATTGACTTGGCCATTGCAGAATGTTCCACTTTTTTGCACTCATGAACTCCTGGGTAGCTTTGGCTGTATGCTTGGGGTCATTGTCCATCTGTACTATGAAGCGCCGTCCAATCAACTTTGCAGCATTTGGCTGAATCTGGGCTGAAAGTATATCCCGGTACACTTCAGCATTCATCCGGCTACTCTTGTCTGCTGTTATGTCATCAATAAACACAAGTGACCCAGTGCCATTGAAAGCCATGCATGCCCATGCCATCACGTTGCCTCCACCATGTTTTACAGAGGATGTGGTGTGCCTTGGATCATGTGCCGTTCCCTTTCTTCTTCAAACTTTTTTCTTCCCATCATTCTGGTACAGGTTGATCTTTGTCTCATCTGTCCATAGAATACTTTTCCAGAACTGAGCTGGCTTCTTGAGGAGTTTTTCAGCAAATTTAACTCTGGCCTGTCTATTTTTGGAATTGATGAATGGTTTGCATCTAGATGTGAACCCTTTGTATTTACTGTCATGGAGTCTTCTCTTTACTGTTGACTTAGAGACAGATACACCTACTTCACTGAGAGTGTTCTGGACTTCAGTTGATGTTGTGAACGGGTTCTTCTTCACCAAATAAAGTATGCGGCGATCATCCACCACTGTTGTCATCCGTGGACGCCCAGGCCTTTTAGAGTTCCCAAGCTCACCAGTCAATTCCTTTTTTCTCAGAATGTACCCAACTGTTGATTTTGCTACTCCAAGCATGTCTGCTATCTCTCTGATGGATTTTTTCTTTTTTTTCAGCCTCAGAATGTTCTGCTTCACCTCAATTGAGAGTTCCTTTGACCGCATGTTGTCTGGTCACAGCAACAGCTTCCAAATGCAAAACCACACACCTGGAATTCACCCCTGACCTTTTAACTACTTCATTGATTACAGGTTAACGAGGGAGACACCTTCAGAGTTAATTGCAGCCCTTAGAGTCCATTGTCCAATTACTTTTGGTCCCTTGAAAAAGAGGAGGCTATGCATTACAGAGCTATGATTCCTAAACCCTTTCTTCGATTTGGATGTGGAAACTCTCATATTGCAGCTGGGAGTGTGCACTTTCAGCCCATATTATATATATAATTGTATTTCTGAACATGTTTTTGTAAACAGCTAAAATAACAAAACTTGTGTCACTGTCCAAATATTTCTGGCCCTAACTGTATGTGAATGCAATATATATATGTCGGCAGGTCCACACAACCTCTACGTAAAAGGATAAATTCTAACAAATATAATATTATAGAAGGGTTCCTGCTACATGGCCTGTCAAGACACTATGCAATGCATCATGATAGGAGGATCTCATTCAAAGTGATCCCTATAGATCATGTCCCCCAAGAAACTCCTAATCGTGCACAGGTTCTTAATAGGGCGGCCGTCACACGGTTCAATATTGCGAACGATATCGTGTAAGCGATCTGCTTTTTGATCGCTTAAGCGATATCGTTTGTGCATCGCTGCGTGCGATCAAGCGATTTTACAATGTAAAATCGCTTGATTGCGTGATCACAGATTTGTGAGCCGGAGCTCATATCAAGCGATAAACGCTTGTTCAGTCTGCATCATCGTGGTCTGTGACACCACGATGAACGATCTCCCAGCGGCAGAGCCTATGCTGGGAGATGGTATCTATGGTAAACGTCGGGTTACTAAGCGCCGCGCGGCGCCTAGTAACCCAATGTGTACCATAGTTACCAGCGATCTCGCTGCTCCACATCGCTGGTGAGTCTGTCTGTGTGACAGCTCACCAGCGATGTGAGCGATATCGTTAGCGATCGCGCGTGCACGTGATCGCTAACAGTTTCGCTCACGATATTGATGAGTGTGACGGCCGCCTAAGAAAGAGATATTTTGGATCCACAGGCTAAAAACACTAAAACCCCATGGACTCAATGAGGCTACGGATTTGTTCAATTAACCCCTTAAGGACCGAGTCACTTTGCAGCTTAATGACCAGACCGTTTTTTGCAATTCTGACTAGTGTCCCTTTATGAGGTAATAACTCTGGAACGCTTCAACGGATCCTACCGATTCTGAGAAAGTTTTTTTGTGACATATTGAGCTTCATGTTAGTGGTAAAATTAGGTCAATAATTTTTTGCGTTTATTTGTGAAAAAATCTAAAATTTGGAGAAAATTTCAGAGTTTTCAAATTTTGAATTTTTATTCTGTTAAAAACCAGAGAGTTATCTGACACAATATAGTTAATAAACAACATTTCCCACATGTCTACTTTACATCAGCACAATTTTGGGAAAAAAAAAAAAATTTGTTTAAGAAGTTATAAGGGTTCAAAGTTCATGAGCAATTTCTCATTTTTCCAGCAAATTTTACAAAACCATTTTATTTTAGTGACCACATCCCATTTAAAGTCCTTTTGAGGGGTGTACATGACAGACAAGACCCTAAAGTGACACCATTCCAAAAACTGCACCCCTCAAGCTACTCAAAACTACATTCAAGAAGATTATTAACCCTTCAGGCGCTACACAGGAACTAACGTGGAAGGAAAAAATGAACATTTTAATTTTTCCAAAAAAATATTCTTCTAGCCTCAATTTTTTCATTTTCGCAACAGGATAAAATGCATTCTAAAATTTGTTGGGCAATTTCTCCGGAGTACACAGATACCTCATATATGGTCATAAACCACTGTTTGGGCAAATGGCAGGGCTCAGAAGGGACTTTTTGACTTTTTGAATGCAAAATTATCTCCAATTGTTAGCGGACACCATGTCGCATAAGCAGAACCCCTGTGTGCCTAAACATTGGAGATTCCCCACAAGTGACCCCATTTTGGAAACTAGACCCTCCTAGGAACTTAAAGAAAGGGGGTAAGGAAAATGATCAAAACAGCCCAAAATTTATCAAAAATGAAAAAACTTTATTTAGGACGTGCAGGTAAAGATTATATAAAATTTATCATAAATTAGTACATGGTGATAACAGTATTTTACTCTCTTATAGTAGCATCAGGGCAAGCTTGATTGTATCAAAAAACACAGATAGAGTATTACAATTATCAATTGCAAAGATATTATAGTATACAAAACAAAATTTGTTCAGTTCTCAATCAGTTCCTTTTAGGCAAATCTCTTACAATTATGCTGTAGTGAGAACAGACAGCTTAAGGGTATGTGCACACAGGAAGGTTTAGTGGCGTCAAAACCGCCAGAAAAACCGCTGGAAATTATCAGTTCTGAGCTCTGAAGTCTCCAGCTGTGTTCTGGCGGTTTTCCGGCGTTTTTTTTCAGCGTGTGCACAGCGGTTTTCAGTCGTTTTTTCCAGCGGTTTTTCCGGCGGTTTTCTATGAAGGATTTTGTTCATGGAACCGATCCAAAACTGCTGAGAAGAATTGACATGCTGTATGCTGCTAAACCGCTGGGAAACCGCTCAACCGCGGGCGGATCCGCTCACAAAAACCGACTATGTGTGCACAGCGGTTTCTAAATTGCATAGGGTTACATGTAAGTCCTAAAGCTGCTTAGGATTTACATAAATTTAAATAAAACCTATGCTAAAACGCCGGCGGTTTTCGCTGCTAAACCGACGTTAAACCTTCCTGTGTGCACATACCCTTATACTATATATAAACAGATATTTTTAGTTATAAATATAAACAGTATAACAATCAGTAAATTGTCAAAGGCTACCAATTAATGTTGGGCCAGACCTCCTGTGAATAGGGGTTTAACTGATTGTGGTTTTAACTATTTCCTAGTATTGGCTGTATCCACTATTAACAACAGACATATTGTTGTTAAGGCTCAAGGTGCTTATCCTCAAACAAGGACTGCCACTGATGTATTAGCATCCTAAGGGTACCTTTAAACGCGGCTACAATTCTAGGGTGGCTACAGGTAACTTACTGGTTGCAGTGAAATCATGGAGAGATTATTCCATTTGTACACAGTAACAAGATAGAACCTTGTCTCCATGATTTCACTGCAACCAGTAAGTTACCTGTAGCCACCCTAGAAATGTAGCCGCGTGTAAAGGTACCCTAAAGGTTAAGAGAAATGCACTGGAATAAAGCAATTCAGCGATTGGCTTATTACCTGTGTGGAAAAGCTGCCGTGTGCTACAAGTGCGCGCCAATGCGCATTTCGACAAGTGTCTTCATCAGGGGGCGTGACTAAGGGCAGGAAGAGGAGGTTTAAAAGGCAGGGTGCACCTATCATATCACGCCGCTTATTGCTTAGCGACGGGCGCTTCCTCATGCCTCCGGATCCACATTGGTGGTCAGCATCATGGAGAGGAGGCGCTTCAGGTCACATGACCCGCCGCGTCTATCTCCATAGAGAAGCCTAACGCCAACGCCGGATTCCGGGCCGGGGATTGCTCGTACAGAGTACTGCGGAGAGATGATAAATGTGGTGTCTGGATTTAGTACTCATATTGCATAAATAATAAGCCTTGTATTAGATTTAACTATAAACGAGATGATAGGATGACTATACTGCACAGAAATAGGCAGGATTTGTTACTTAAATAGTTATTAAATATGCATATCAAAGGCATATCCAATCAGGGGCTATATAAAATGCACATGTTTCAGCCCATATATAAAAGATCATTATACAGTGTTGGCCAAAAGTATTGACACCCCTGCAATTCTGTCAGATAATACTCAGTTTCTTCCTGAAAATGATTGCAATCACAAATTCTTTGGTATTATTATCTTCATTTAATTTGTCTTCAATGAAAAAACACAAAAGAGAATGAAGCAAAAAGCAAAACATTGATCATTTCACACAAAACTCCAAAAATGGGCCAGACAAAAGTATTGGCACCCTCAGCCTAATACTTGGGCGCACAACCTTTAGCCAAAATAACTGCGATCAACTGCTTCCGGTAACCATCAATGAGTTTCTTACAATGCTCTGCTGGAATTTTAGACCATTCTTCTTTGGCTCCAGGTCCCTGATATTTGAAGGGTGCCTTCTCCAAACTGCCATTTTTAGATCTCTCCACAGGTGTTCTATGGGATTCAGGTCTGGACTCATTGCTGGCCACCTTAGAAGTGCTTTCTCTCAAACCATTTTCTAGTGCTTTTTGAAGTGTGTTTTGGGTCATTGTCCTGCTGGAAGACCCATGACCTCTGAGGGAGACCCAGTTTTCTCACACTGGGCCCTACATTATGCTACAAAATTTGTTGTTAGTCTTCAGACTTCATAATGCCATGCACACGGTCAAGCAGTCCAGTGCCAGAGGCAGCAAAGCAACCCCAAAACATCAGGGAACCTCCGCCATGTTTGACTGTAGGGACCGTGTTCTTTTCTTTGAATGCCTCTTTTTTTCTACTGTAAACTCTATGTTGATGCCTTTGCCCAAAAACAGAGAACATTCTTCCAAAACATTTTAGGCTTTCTCAGGTAAGTTTTGGCAAACTCCAGCCTGCCTTTTTGATGTCTCGGGGTAAGAAGTGGGGTCTTCCTGGGTCTCCTACCATACAGTCCCTTTTCATTCAGACGCCGACGGATAGTACGGGTTGACACTGTTGTACCCTCGGACTGCAGGGCAGCTTGAACTTGTTTGGATGTTAGTCGAGGTTCTTTAACCACCATCCGCACAATCTTGCGTTGAAATCTCTTGTCAATTTTTCTTTTCCGTCCACACCTAGAGATATTAGCCACAGTGCCATGGGCTTTAAATTTCTTGATGACACTGCGCACGTTAGACACAGGAACATTCAGGTCTTTGGAGATGGACTTGTAGCCTTGAGATTGCTCATGCTTCCTCACAATTTGGTTTCTCAAGTCCTCAGACAGTTCTTTGGTCTTCTTTCTTTTCTCCATGCTCAATGTGGTACACACAAGGACACAGTACAGAGGTTGAGTCAACTTTAATCCATGTCAACTGGCTGCAAGTGTGATTTAGTTATTGCCAACACCTGTTAGGTGCCACAGGTAAGTTACAGGTGCTGTTAATTACACAAATTAGAGAAGCATCACATGATTTTTCTAACAGTGCCAATACTTTTGTCTACCCCCTTTTTTATGTTTGGTGTGGAACTATATCCAATTTGGCTTTAGGACAATTCTTTTTGTGTTTTTTTTCATTGAAGACAAATTAAATGAAGATAATAATACCAAAGAATTTGTGATTGCAATCATTTTCAGGAAGAAACTGAGTATTATCTGACAGAATTGCAGGGGTGTCAATACTTGTGGCCAGCACTGTATATGTGCATAAACCAATGCACATCCAAATAAAGGTCATACAACAGATACATAACTCAATCACAGTACATCATCATATAAGTATTTGGCTGTCAGATACCATTTGATGTTTAATAGTGGTGTCTGTATAAGATGTATGTATAATGTAGATCTACCAAATATATAGACAAACATGTGTAATACACTATGTATCCCAGAGACACAATTCCACATAGCGACATCAATGATATGTGAACAGACATATATATCAGAAGAAAATTACAATACAATTATGTCTATTTACAAGCTATGTATATAAACAGAAGCTGCAAATAACAAAATAAATATATAAAAGCCACCCGACTGGAGTATGCATCCAAATTGTATACATATACCTAGATTAAATAAAGTAATATACCTTCCACAATACACAACAAATAAGCATATTAACCTAACATATTATAAATGTATCATCATATCATTATATCTCAGATGGATCCACTCAGATTTTCTTCTTATAGTTTCTAATTCAGGTAAAATCCGATCCGGTAAAGATGACATCTATAATCCAGATAACGCCACTCCAAGAAAATTGGGCACCACTAAAATAAAATTATAATAATTAAAAACAAGTAGAAGATAAAATTAAAAAAAAACCTTCCAATATTATTAGAACTACTACAAAAAGGGAACAAAGCTAATGTGCTCAATTAAGCCTTGTGCATGAGTGGTTTTTAACCTCCAAATCCACTGAGTTTCCAACTAGCCTAGTCGTCGGGTCATATTGCCACTTCGCGACTCCAAATTGACCTTGTCAATTCCTCGCACTTTAAACCCAGCACTATCACACTGATGAAATCTCTTAAAATGTCTGGGCATAGTTTTTTAAGTTTCCTCATCTTCTATTTCACGGGCAGATTCAATTCCCAAGACATGCTCTCTTCCAATGATTTTCAACTGTCTACTTGTCAAGTACACATATATTTTGGCACAAGGGCATGTCGCGTAATATATAACAAATTTGGTTTCACAAGTTATCTTATGTCTAATTTGAAAGCTTTTTGTGCCTTGTGAGTTTGTAAAAGCCGCACTCCTTTCAATGTTCGGGCAATGGCATGCTACGCATTTCCCACAAGGCATGCAACCTGTCACTGGTGTGAAGTTATATAAAAATTTAGTTTTTTTACCTGCATCATAATAATTATGCACAAGTATGTCTTTCAAATTTCTACTGCATCTCATGGTTATATGTGGACGTGCCAGAAGTATTTTTTCAAGTGTCAGGTCAGCTCTTAGAATATGTCACGACCTCTCCAAGGCTTGTCTAACCTTATCAAAGGCACAGTTGTACTCAGTGATGAATCGTACATTTTCAGATTTTCTTTCTTTAGGGCCATATAGCAGGTTGTCTCTAGAAGAATACTTTGCTCTATGATAAGTTTTTTTTTTTTTTCAAAAATATGTTTATTAGAAAAAAGTAGCAAATACAACCACTTAGAACAGTATCCAATAAGAGAATAAACATACCGTATATACTCGTGTATAAGCTGACCCGTGTATAAGCCGACCCCCCTACTTTTGCCCCCAAAACCTGGGAAAACCTATTGACTCGTGTATAAGCGAGGGTGGACCCCAGCACAGGTATACAGCCCCCAGCAGTGTGGTATACAGGCCCCCTCAGTGGTATACAGCAGCCTCCCCAGTGGTAGTATACAGCAGCCTCCCCAGTGGTAGTATACAGTAGCCTCCCCAGTGGTATATACAGCAGCCTCCCCAGTGGTATATACAGCAGCCCCAGAGCTGTATACAGCAGCCCCAGAGCTGTATACAGCAGCCCCAGAGGGGTATACAGCAGCCCCAGAGGGGTATATAGCAGCCCCAGAGGGGTATATAGCAGCCCCAGAGGGGTATACAGCAGCCCCAGAGGGGTATATAGCAGCCCCGAGGGGTATACAGCAGCCCCAGAGGGGTATACAGCAGCCCCAGAGGGGTATATAGCAGCCCCAGAGGGGTATACAGCAGCCCCAGAGGGGTATACAGCAGCCCCAGAGGGGTATATAGCAGCCCCAGAGGGGTATACAGCAGCCCCAGAGCTGTATACAGCAGCCCCAGAGCTGTATACAGCAGCCCCAGAGGGGTATACAGCAGCCCCAGAGGGGTATATAGCAGCCCCAGAGGGGTATATAGCAGCCCCAGAGGGGTATATAGCAGCCCCAGAGGGGTATACAGCAGCCCCAGATGGTTATATAGCAGCCCCAGAGGGGTATACAGCAGCCCCAGAGCTGTATACAGCAGCCCCAGAGGGGTATATAGCAGCCCCAGAGGGGTATATAGCAGCCCCAGAGGGGTATACAGCAGCCCCAGAGGGGTATACAGCAGCCCCAGAGGGGTATACAGCAGCCCCAGAAGGTATATAGCAGCCCCAGAGGGGTATATAGCAGCCCCAGAGGGGTATACAGCAGCCCCAGAGGGGTATTTAGCAGCCCCAGAGGGGTATACAGCAGCCCCCGCTGTATACAGCAGCCCCCGCTTCCTTCACCGGCGCACAGAAAATGACGTCATTTCCTGTGCGACGGTGAAGGAAGCATGAAGACCAGGAGGAGCGCGGTGACGGACGGTGACAGAGCGGCGGCGTCGGCGACAGCGACCCGATAAGTATAATCATCGCTTCCTTTACAGGTTGCCACACGGGGGGCCCGGTATACCACGGGGGGGGCTGTATACAGCCGGGTACCCGTATATACTCGTGTATAAGCCGAGGGGGGACTTTTCAGCACATTTTTTGTGCTGAAAAACTCGGCTTATACACGAGTATATACGGTAAGTATAAATCTGACAGCTATTACTTGGAGATATGTATCCTCAATAATAATGATGGTTAAGCTTGAGGGAAATATAGTTGAAATCAGTTCTATCTATTACATCAAACCATATAAAACAAGAAAGTGTTAAAGTGAAGAAGTAAAAAGAAGGAGGGGGAAGGAGGGCAAAGGAACAGGGGGGGGGAAGAAAGGGGGGGGGAAGGAGGGAAGGAGGGAAGTCTGTTACTCATATAATAGTAGAAAGAATCGCAACATCTGAAATGATCTTTCCCATAATATTGGCTGGGAGAGAATGCGAAGCGCCCGCAGCAATCCCATTGAGTTGTCGGGGAGACATCACAGAGCATTAGGACCAGTCTAGGTGTCCCCCAACCAGGAAGAAATATCTGGGTCCTCTCTGAAAAGGTGCCAAGCGCACCATGTTCCTTGATGTTTATCCCATCTGTCTGTGTCCTGGGCAATAAGAGATTCCATACGCTCAAGTCTAATCATTTCAGTAACCCATTCTCTAATTGTTGGTGTTTCTGTTGATCTCCAGTGTCTAGGGATTACCACTCTAGCGGCTATTAGACAAAATCTGAATAGGCCATTTTAAGTCGCTGCGAGCGAGCCTGGGATTAGGGAAAGGAGCGCCACTTGAGGCAATGGGTCTCGGGACACCCCCGTGACAGCACTGAATATCGCAAAGACTTTCTGCCAAAATTGTTGCAAAGGCCTGCAGGACCACCAAATGTGTAGTACCGTGCCCACCTCCTCACCACATCTCCAACACAGATCTGGTACAGTAGGATATATGCTATGGAGGAAGTCAGGACACGTATACCATCCGGCTAATATCTTATAATTTTTCTCCTGAGATGCACAGGATATCGAGAGCCTATGGGTCAGGGTGAAGATCTTTTGAAGGTCAAGGGCGGAGAAGGTGGTCTGTAAATCTCTCTGCCAAGCCTCCACGAAAGAAGGTGGTTTCACTGTGACCGCTTCAGTCAGTATTTTGTACATTAATGACACTAAGTGAAGAGGGCACTCAGAGAAGCCTAGTATGAGCTCCAGGGCAGTGGGGGGCTCAGATCTTAAGGAGGCAAGGTAAGTTTTTAATTGGGAGAACTCCATCCAAGAGAGAGGTTCCATCTCCATTCCTCTTCGCATGGCCCCCAACGTAGAATAACCCGAGAGCAAAGATGCAACCTGGCCTATGGTAGGTCTGTCTGACTCTCTACAACAAAGAAAACTGCACCTACCCATTGCTGGTGGGAAGTCAGTGTTGTTAAAAAGAGGACATAGTCCACACTAGGATTATTGATTAATTGTAACCTACCTCTACCCAAGTCCCAAAACCTGAGAAAGGACTGTGTAAGAGGAGGGAAGTCCGACAACGGAGTCCTATGTGAAGTACTGATCCAAGGCAACGAACAGAGAGGAAGGGGCGAGAGAAGATCTTGAATTAACACCCATTGTTTATGGGCTCGGTTATATTTCCAGTCTACTATTCTAGACAGCAGGACCGCTCGATAGTATCGCCGAAAATCCGGCAAACCCAAACCCCTTTTTGATTTTGAGCTAGTAAGGACAGAAAATTGTAGGCGAGGTTTTCTCGTACCCACACAAACTACATATAGCTGAATGCAGTCGTTGAAAGAAGTGGTCCAGAACAGAAATGGGGATGGTTTGGTATAAATAGAGAAAACGTGGTAATACGTCCATTTTAATCGCATTAAAGCGACCAAACCATGAAAGTTGTGCTCTATTGTACTGTTTTAAGTCCTTTAATGTTCATTTTAACAATGGGATATAATTTAGGGAGAACAGGTCATCTGGGTTCCGAGGAATATGTGATCCAAGATATTTCAATGCTTTATCTTCCCATTTAAAAGTAAAGGACGACCGAAGTCTTTGAACCACTTCATCAGGGAGGGTTAAGTTAAGGGCCTCCGTTTTGGAATAATTAACTTTAAAGTTGGAAACCTCTGCAAACTTCTGAAACTCCTGGACCAGTATAGGGAAAGCTATTGTGGGATTGGAGATACAGTGCCTACAAGTAGTCTTCAACCCCCTGCAGATTTAGCTGGTTGACACATGCGGATTTAACTTGGCATTGTGACATTTGGACTGTAGATCAGCCTGGAAGTGGGAAATGCACTGCAGCCAAAAAGATTTTTTTAATTTTTTTTTTTAAAGCGTTAAAAGTTAATTCAGAGCGTCATTTATTATTCAACCCCTCAAACCACCAGCATTCTGTTTGGTCCCCCTAAAGTATTAAGAAGTAGTTCAGGCACAAAGAACAATGAGCTTAACATGTGTGGATTAATTATCTCTTTTGCCAGCCTTTTCTGACTATTTAAGACCCTCCCCAAACTTGTGAACAGCACTCATACATGGTCAACATGGGAAAGACAAAGGAGCTTTCCAAGGCCATCAGAGACAAGATCGTGGAGGGTCACAAGGCTGGCAAGGGGTACAAAACCCTTCCAAGGAGTTAGGCCTACCTGTCTCCACTGTTGGGAGCATCATCCGGAAGTGGAAGGCTTATGGAACTACTGTTAGCCTTCCACGGCCTGGACAGCCTTTGAAAGTTTCCTCCCGTGCCGAGGCCAGGCTTGTCCGAAGAGTCATGCTAACCCAAGGACAACAAGGAAGGAGCTCTGGGAAGATCTCATGGCAGTGGGGACATTGGTTTCAGTCAATACCATAAGTAACGTACTCCACCGCAATGGTCTCCGTTCCAGACGAGCCCGTAAGGTACCTTTACTTTCAAAGCGTCATGTCAAGGCTCGTCTACAGTTTGCTCATGATCACCTGGAGGACTCTGAGACAGACTGGTTCAAGGTTCTATGGTCTGATGAGACCAAGATCGAGATCTTTGGTGCCAACCACACACGTGACGTTTGGAGACTGGATGGCACTGCATACGACCCCAAGAATACCATCCCTACAGTCAAGCATGGTGGTGGCAGTATCATGCTGTGGGGCTGTTTCTCAGCCAAGGGGCCTGGCCATCTGGTCCGCATCCATGGGAAGATGGATAGCACGGCCTACCTGGAGATTTTGGCCAAGAACCTCCGCTCCTCCATCAAGGATCTTAAGATGGGTCGTAATTTCATCTTCCAACAAGACAACGACCCAAAGCACACAGACAAGAAAACCAAGGCCTGGTTCAAGAGGGAAAAAATCAAGGTGATGGAGTGGCCTAGTCAGTCTCCTGACCTTAACCCAATTGAAAACTTGTGGAAGGAGCTCAAGATTAAAGTCCACATGAGACACCCAAAGAACCTAGATAACTTGGAGAAGATCTGCATGGAGGAGTGGGCCAAGATAACTCCAGAGACCTGTGCCGGCCTGATCAGGTCTTATAAAAGACGATTATTAGCTGTAATTGCAAACAAGGGTTATTCCACAAAATATTAAACCTAGGGGTTGAATAATAATTGACCCACACTTTTATGTTTAAAATTTATTAAAATTCAACTGAGCAACATAACTTTTTGGTTTGTAAGATTTATGCTTCTGTTAATAAATCCTACTCTCGTTTGCAGTTTGAAGGCTCTAACTTATTTGCATCTTATCAAACCACCTAAATCTGCAGGGGGTTGAAGACTACTTGTAGGCACTGTATATAGCAGCAAATCGTCTGCATAGAGGGATAGTTTAAATTGCTGGTCCCTAATTTGTACTCCTTTGATATCACTTGATCTCCTCAGCGCATTCGCCAAGTGTTCCATGGCTATTACATACAGCAAAGGCGAGAGGGGGCAATCCCTGCCTTGTACCATTTGAAATCGTAAAAGGGAAAGAGATAGTACCATTAACTCCCAGCCGTGCTGTAGGGCCCCGGTAAAGGGCACTTATTTTTTCCATGATGTTCGCTCCCAAGCCCAGTTGCTTCAAAGAGGAGAACAAGAAGGTCCATCCAAGACGATCAAACGCTTTCTCCACATCAATAGATAAGAGACACGCTGGAACTCCCTTTTTGCGTACAGATGAGGTCAGGAGCAGGGTTGATAGTGTTGTCTCTTGCCTCCCTTCCTTGTATGAAACAGGTCTGATCGCCATGGATGGAGTTCGGTAGTAATGGCCCTAATCTGCTGGCCAACGTTTTTGCCAAAATATTCACGTCTACATTGATCAGCGAGATAGGGCGGTAATTAGACCACGACAAAGGGTCCTTACCGGGCTTGGGAATGACTGTTATTGTGGCGGCTAAAGTTTGGGGAGCGAATGGGCAGTCATCTGAAACGGAGTTAAACAGTGTAGCTAAAAAAGGGGCCAAGGTCGGGGCAAATGTTTTATAGAAGGGAATCCGTCTGGGCCCGGGCTCTTTCCATTAGCTAATGACTTAATGGTATCAGCAATTTCTTGACTAGTGAAGGGAGACTCCAGTACAGAGACCTCCTCAATAGGAATAGATGGAAGCGGAGTATCAGAAATATATTTGTCCACCCGTTTCTGAAAGTCTGATTTCAACATATCTGATAGTGGACCTCTTAAATTATAAAGGGAGTCGTAGTAAGTTTTGAAAGTGTCCGCAATTCCCGTAGGGTCATGTACTAATTTGCCAGATATTGAGTGGATAGAGGGGATGTATGTAGCCGTGGTACGGGGGTGTAGGAACCTAGCCAGAGCTTTACTTGGTTTGTCCAAAAATTCATAGAGGCACCTACGTAGTCGGTCCCGCTGCCTGGCCGAGGCTGAATCAAGAAGAGAGCTCAGAGTTGCTCCGGTCTTCAAAATATCTGCCAGTATTTTAGGGTCTCTAGATCGTTTATGCAGACCTTCTAAGTTTTGTAGAGTAGTTATTAAATTTGAGATATCTGCTGCTCGTTCCCTCTTTAGCCTGGTACCTAATTGGATCAGCACTCCTCTGACCACTCCCTTAAGCGCTTCCCAATGATACGGTAGCGCAGTGGAGTCATGTTTATGAAATTTCAAGAAGTCAGCAATCGCTGTGCGGACAGCTAATTGGCAGTCCTGTCTCCGAAAGAGCCCTGGGTTGAGAGACCAATTCCACTCAGTCAGAGACAGGCCCGGGAGGCATAGAGACAGACCCACCGGGGAATGGTCCGACCATATCATGGGATCTATCCAGGACACCGGGTCTGCGGACAATAACTTATGGCTGATTAAAAAAAGTCTATCCAACTATGTGGATTGTGCACATGTGACTAATAAGTGTAATCACGGTCTGTCGGATGAGATAGTCGCCAAACATCCACCAACCTAGACTGTACCAGTTTTGCTCTCAGACTCTCCAGGTGGGAGGCCGGTATAGAGGTCTTACCTGAGGAGGAGTCCATGTCACGATCTAATACCAGGTTGAAATCACCCCCAAACACCGTTGAGCCTTCTGCATAAGTGGAGAGTGAGTGAAGATAGGTCCTGCAGGTCCGCGCTTGGTCCTGATTGGGGAGGTAAAAATTAGCAATGGTGAAAATTTCATTTACAATGCGAAGTTTTAAAAACAAAAATCTGCCACGGGAGTCGGCCCTATGACCCAACACCTCAGCCCCCAGGGACTTATGTAGGGCTATGCTCACTCCCTTAGACTTTGAGTCTAGATTGGTACTATGGTACCAGCAGTTATAGAACCTATTTTTGAGAATGGGGACATGGTCTGCCCGAAAGTGAGTCTCCTGTAAGAGCAGGATGTGCGCGCGCTTCTTGTGCATATGGTATAGTATCTGCGAGCATTTTTGGGGGCTGTTAAAACCCCTAACGTTCAGAGAATATAGTTTTAGGGTTGCCATTGACGCTTATTTAGTAAATGGAACAGATCTATAGGCAAGGGATGAAGGGATGCGGGAAAAAAGGGGGAAGTGTAAATAGAGGGAGAAAAGGAAGGTATAAGAAACAGCTAGGAGGAGAGAGAATTAAAAGAATTGAGAAGGAAGACAGAAAGAGATATAAAAAAGACAAATAATACTGGGTAATACCCAGGAGACCCCAGGGTCACTAAGCCTGAGTGTCAAGGAAAAAAAAACTAAATAAATCAGAAAAGATTCTGAGTGTTGTGTCTAAGACTCACCCTAAGTGGGGACTGACTGGTACAGGTCTCCGTCACCATGAAAGACCCACCCTCCGCTTACAGCTGCATACTTTATATGTATTATAACGATTCGATAACTGTACGACCAATATCAAACATAAGAAAGGTGTTGGACCCCATAACAGGAGTTCTCGCAATGTGAGGCTAGGCAGTAAAGTGTAAAGGTTAGCCCACTTAATAGGAGTAAACCTCTATAGGTCTTATTAGGTATGGTTCCCAGGCCCCAAAAGGTATGGGTAAGGATGGAAGACTAATCTCAAGTGCAGTCATCAGAGCTATCAGCCCGGCGTCCTGAGCCTCGTCTCCGTTTTTTTTCTCCTCCGGATCGGGGGTGCCAGACTCCTCTAGAACCCCTGTAGAAGAAGGAGGGCAATTGCGGCCAGTCCAGAATTTCCACAGTCGGAATGTTCTAGGCCACGCAGAATTTCGGTATGTTGGCGGGTGTTCGTAGGGTAACCAATCCTTCCTCCCTGCGCACTTGTAGCTGAAATGGGTAGCCCCACGAGTAAGTGATGTCTCTGTCCCGTAAGACCTCCAGCAAGGGCCTCAACGCCCGTCTTTTCGCTAGTGTGAGTCGGGAGAGATCTGCCAGAAGGTGTACTGTTGTCCTGTTGAAGTCAATGGACTCCGACTCTCTAGCTATGCGCATTATATCCTCTTTTAATTGGAAAAAGTGTATATGGCATATGACGTCTCTAGGACGGGACAGATCAGGATTCCTAGGGCCTAAAGACCTATGGGCTCTGTCCATTTCTATATAGTCATCAGGGGGTTTATCTAATAGTGAGTTGAAAATGTGCTGGAGGGCTGACATCAGATCGCAGGGGCCACTGACTCTGGAAGACCCCGTAACCTAATATTATTTCTCCTGTGGCGGTTTTCAGAGTCTTCCATCATATCAAAAATGAGTTGGAAGGTGCTGGAGTGTTGGTTTAGTAACTGTTGGTGTTCCTGCAATTGGGAAGAAATGGTAGCAACGACCACCTCCATTGCTTGGACTGAGTTCTTAAGTGTGGCTGTGTCCTCTGCAATCGACTTAATCTCTGCCCTGCAAGCAGACTCAAGTCTCTGTATGTACCCTTCCATGTCTGTTATTGTTGGGATGGACTGCAGACGTGCATAAATTTCCTGCAGGTCAGATGTCCGAGCCTCCACTCTCTGCAGATCTAGAGATATAGGGGGCTCTCTAGGGTTATTAGGAGCTAATAGTGCAGATGAAGATGTATCAGCAGCTCCTGTCTCCAATTGGTTATCACAAGTCTGTAGTAATGACTGAGTTGTAATGGGGTCGTTATGCTGCTGAGGGGACTTGCCAGCCCCACACGAGTGTCCCCTGGGAGAGACAGTAGCCATCTGCTGTGAGTTGTCTCCTGGGGAGCCCCTCTTGCCAGCGCTGTGTGTGCCTGGAGACTGGGAAGCGTGTGCAGATTTCTTAATCTCCTGGGCTGTAATAGGAGGTTCCTGAGCCGCCCGCCTTAAGTTCTCCCCGCTGGGTACCTGTTTCGTCGCCGGTTTGTCCCCTGTGTAGCTGCTGCGGGTCTCCCGTCCGGCCGCCAGATCTACTAAGAGGTGCTGGGAAGGAGAGGGGGAGTCTGCAGACTCCATCGCTGCAGTGTTTGCAGCGGCCGCCATTGCTGGGCGCGTGGAACGCTGGCCCGCACCTCCTGGGGCTGTAAGAAACTTGGTAATGCCCTGCTTGGCGGGCATTGAAACCGAGTCCCAGAGTAGCAGGAACGTCACTGAGTCACCGATCGTCCTGTATGGTCAAAGGCAGGCTGTAGATCGCTGTTTACAAGCTATTAATGCGGGTGGGAGCAGGAGCTCAGCTCACACACAGCTACTCGGCGCCATGTCCAGGCCACGCCCCCTATGATAAGCCTTTTTTAAGGATCTCCTGCTATATCCCCTTTCCAAAAATCTTTGTCTGAGTACCTGTGCTTGTACTTCAAAATCCTCATCTCGTGAGCATATTCTGCGTAAGCGTAAGAACTGGCCAGTTGGTACCGAATTGATCATAGCTCGGGGGTGTGGAGATGAAGCATGCAATAAAGTGTTAGATGCCGTGGGCTTACGATAGAGATTGGTTTGTAACACTCCATTTCCATCTTTAGATATGGTTATATCCAGAAAATCAACCGATTCAAAAGACCATACATAGGTCAAATGAATATTCCTGTCATTGGAATTTAGATTCTTCATAAAAGGTTCCAGTTCCAAGACTGGTTCCTGCCAGATGAAAAATACGTCGTCTATGTACCGCGCCTAAAAGATGACACGGTCCATAGACAACCCTCCCTCACCCGACAGGAAGAGGTCCTCCTAGGAGCTTATCTAGATGCATAGTGAGCACTTTGAACCCCCAGGGGCTTCACAAGTTGATCTGGAAAAATGAAAAACTACTTTTTTTTTCACAAATATTTTCTTTTAGCCTCAATTTTTTCATTTTCACATGAGCAACAGGATAAAACGGATCCAAAAATTTGTTGGGCAATTTCTCCTCAGTACACCGATACCTCATATGTGGTCATAAACCACTGTTTGGGCACATGGCAGGTCTCAGAAGGGAAGAAGCGCCATTTGACATTTGGAGCAAATTTTCCATTCAAAAAGTCAAATGACGCTCCTTCCCTTCCGAGCCCTGCCGTGCGTCCAAACTGTGGTTTATGACCAAATATGAGGTATCGATGTACTCAGGAGAAATTGCCCATCAAATTTTAGGATACATTTTATCCTGTTGCTCATGTGAAAATGAAAAAATTAGGCCAAAAGAACATTTTTGTGAAAAAAAAAGTCCTTTTTAATTTTTACGGATCAATTTGTGAAGCACCTGTGCTCACTATGCATCTAGATAAGTTCCTTGGGGGGTCTAATTTCCAAAATGGGGTCACTTGTGGGGGAGCTCCAATGTTTAGGCACACAGGGGCTCTCCATACATGACATGGTGTCTGCTAACAATTGGAGCTAATTTTCCATTCAAATTGTTAGTGGACACCATGTCACGTATGGACCCCCAAGGAACTTATCTAGATGCATAGTGAGCACTCTGAACCCCCAGGTGCTTCACAAATTGATCCGTAAAAAAGAACAAGTACTTTTTTCAACAAAAAATGTTTTCATTTTTACAGATTAATTTGTGAAGCACCAGGTGGTTCAAAGTGCTCGCTATGCATCTACATAAGTTCCTTGAGGGGTCTAGTTTTCAAAATGTGCAAATGGAGTCCGTGGAGCCTCGATTAAGAGTATCAAACACGGGACTAGCCAGATATCCCTCCAGTGAAGGACCTAGCTCTGGGGTGGAATCCTTGCCACCATATTAAGTGGCCCTTTTAGTCTACATCCCAAAGCATAGTTTTCAAAATGGGGTTACTTGTGGGGAAGCTCCAATGTTTAGGCACACAGGGGCTCTCCATACTCGACATGGTATCCGCTAACAATTCGAATTGTTAGCTGACACTATGTCGCGTATGGAGACCGCCTGTGTGCCTAAGCATTGGAGTTCCCCAAAAAGTGACCCCATTTTGGAAATCAGACCCCCCAAGGGACTTATTTCAATGCATATTGAGCACTTTGAACCCCCAGGAGCTTCACAAATTGATCCGTAAAAATTAAAAAGTACTTTTTTTTCACAAAAATGTTCTTTTAGACTCAATTTTTTCAATTTCACATGGGCAACAGGATAAAATGGATCCTGTAATTTCTTGGGCAATTTCTCCTGAGTAAACAGATACCTCATATGTTGTGGAAAACCACTGTTTGGGGGCACGATAGGGTAGGAGCACCATTTGATGCTCCAAGTGTAAAATTAGCTGAAATCTTTAGTGAACACCATGTCACATTTGGAGATGTCCTGATGTGCTTAAACAATGGAGCTCCCCCACAAGTGAGATTTTGCACTGATGATATAGGGCTCCGCTGGATTTGTGATCACCAGCACAAGTACAACAGGCAGGTACAGGTTGCCACCCAACCCTAGCTGCCTAGTTTTACCTGGCTGGCAATCAAAATACAGCGGAGCCTTTTTTTTTTTCTTATTTCTTGAAATAATTAAAAAACAAACAAACAACGTGCGCTTCACAGTATTTTTTAGTTTCCAGCGAGGTAAAACACCCACCCCCAGCTGCTTAGTTGTACATGGTTGGTAACCACAATACAGCGGAGCCCTTTTTTTTTTATTTCTTGGCATAATAAAAAAAAAAGATGT
Organism: Allobates femoralis; assembly: GCA_033576535.1. Taxonomy (NCBI): domain Eukaryota; kingdom Metazoa; phylum Chordata; class Amphibia; order Anura; family Aromobatidae; genus Allobates; species Allobates femoralis. Next base: position 16,948,101 of record JARQOC010000007.1, on the reverse strand, counting down.
GGGTTTCGTCATATTTTTAGTTTCCAGCCAGGTACAACTAGGCAGCTGGGGGCTGGAATCCACAGCGTGGAGAGGCCCAAACGTTCTGGGCCCCCCACGCTCCAAATTGCAGTCCGCAGCAGCCCCAGGAAATGGCGCATTCATTAGAAGCGCCATTTCCTGGCGCTGTATCCAGACTCTTCCAGTTGCCCTGGTGCCGGTGGCAAACTGGCTAATAATGGGGTTAACACCAGCCTTGTATTTGGCAGCTGGCACTAAGCCCGAGGTTCATAATGTTGGGCCAATGTTAGACCCGGCCATTAGGAACCTCTAAGTCAATGGTAAATAAGACACAACACACCGTGAAAAGATCATTTTATGATAAAAAACACAAACACATATTTGGACTCCAGCTTTATTACCCCCACACTCTGACGTCCACAACGATGGTCCCACAGCGGTCAGGATCAAGGGTCCTTTTGCTGCAGTCTCTGGGGGGTCACATTGATGCTGCACTGTATGGCAATGATCTGCCATACAGTGCAGCTGTCAGTGCTGCAAAACCAAGTCCCAGAGATCACATGATCTCTGAAGCTTGGGTCCAGGTTACCAGATATCACCATGGCAACCTTGGGTTACCATGGTGATCGGCCCATCACAAGTACATTATGATGGGCCGTTCACCATGGGGAGAGGGGAGTAAACTCTCCCTGGACTCTAAGTGCTGTGATCGGTAAGATCACAGCACTTAGGGGGCGACATAGAGCCAGGGACAGCGACCATACAGATCGCTGCCCCTGGCAGCCAGATCGCTCCTCTCAGTCTATTCTCCTCCATGCAGGGGATGAGGCTGAGAGGAGTGGAGCAGGGCTGGCGGGTGGCAAGGCAGCACAGGATTGAGGAGGACAGAGGGGAGCGAACAGAGGAGGTGAGCGGGGCACAGGACAGAGGAGACCGGGGATCGGAGACAGGAGAGAGGAGGAAGGAGAGTGGGGAGAGGACGGACGATACCGGGGTGTGGAGGCAGGAGAGAGGGGAGGAGGAAGCGGGGAGAGGAGGGAGGAGAGCGGGGAGAGGACAGAGGAGACTGGGGAGCGGAGGCAGGAGAGAGGGGAGGAGAATGCGGGGAGAGGAGGGAGGGGAGCGGAGGCAGGAGACCAGAATGCGGGGATTGGAGGCAGGGGAGCGGCCACAGCAGTGGAGGGGCACTGGGCACAGGCATGGGATGATTGCAGGAGCCGGGCACAGCTGACAGCCCGACTCCTCCAGTGATTGCGCAAGGAAGTGCCCATATTCAGCATTTCCCTGTGTGATCATGATGTGATCGGTAAGTCAGATTGACTGACCGATCACATCGCTCTGAGTGTGGGGACCACTAAAAAGGGTCCCCATACCTCTACCCCTTACCCTTAGCTGTCACTGATTGCTGTTAGAATTGAACTGTCACTGTTGGTTTACAAGCAGTGACAGTTCAAAGCCATGACGAGTTTAGACTGACATCTTTCCATGACGGCTAGTTAGTCAACCAACGCGTTTCGGCACCTATCCTGGCACCTTCATCAGGGTATTACATGTACAGTACAAGACAAGGTTTTCATAGCTTACAAGACAAGTCACTTCAGATGCGGTCCCCATGCGTAGAGAATATATACAAAAACTTAATTTGATTGTCAGCAGAGAAAAACTCATTTACATTAAACGGGGAAGACCGAACATATTCGACAAAATATGGGCGGGATGGCTGAGTCTTCAAGAAGTGTCATCAGTTGGTTAGCCACTCCAGGGATTGACCTGCGATACTCGGGCTCCTTGATTCGTCATGTTGGTACAACGGGCACATTGTGATAAATGCTATGTTTGTATATAAACTCTATATCTGCTCAAAATGAAAAAATGAATGCATCACTGTACCGGGAGGGGAGAAGGGGGGGCTGGGTGGGGGTTGGGATGGGAGTTTTGGGATGTATTGCATTATTTGTTATAATGTTCAAACTTGAATAAAAACTATCTGATTTAAAAAAAAAAAAAAAAAAAAAAGACAAGTCACTTGATTACTAAAAGGGGTGTGTCTGTTTACCATGATGTCAAAAATCATCATCAAAAGGGGCGGAGCTATTGGTTATGATGTCAAAATCATCATCAAAAGGGGCAGAGCTATTGGTTTTGGCGCAATTTTGCTATTATAAGAGTACTCTGTACTATATTGCATCGCAATTCATCTCATAAATATAAGAAAAACCTGTATGATCAATATATGTTAAGAAAAGTAGAAATAAATAACAAAGGAGCAAGTAAAAAGAAAAGGCATACATCTTTCCATCAAAAGGAGTAATCGAGGGGTGTGGCCAGGACGCACATAGAGCTGGCTGCTTAAATCAGAGCTCCTGCATCTTGCCCGGTTAACGGCGCCTTACAGACTTCACCTGGCCTCCATTCATCGCTCCACCGAGTCCGGAGATGCTACTGATCCACCAGGTATGCCGCGGGCTGAAAACAAGAAAAGCACGGGCGTCCAGAGGGTAACAGACTTCTTTGCTGCAGAGCAGCAGCCTGCACCTAAAATGGCACCGACATCCAGAGCCTCAGCTTCCCATGCCCGTGTCTCTTACAGCCCTGAAGGGAGTGAGGAGGGAGATATAGATGAGTGGGGATCGAGCTGCAGAAAGCAATCTGACAGCCCGGGCGCAGTGATGCACATAGTGGGTCACTGCGCCCGGGCTCTTAGATTGCTGCTCTGCAGCCCGATCTCCCTGCATGGGCATCGAGCTGCAGAAAGCGATCTGACAGCCCGGACGCAGTGATGCACATAGTGGGTCAATGCACCCGGGCTGTCAGATCGCTTTCTGCAGCTCGATCCCCATGCTGGTGGATTGGATTCCAGAGTAGCGATCTGACAGCAAAGGCGATCAAGCATCGTGGGACCTTCGTTGTAGACTACGCTGGAGACAATCGAACGTCGTGGGACCTTTGTTTTGGACTATGTCGGAGCGATCGAGCGTCGTGGGACCTTCGTTGTGGACTACGTTGGATCTTTTGATAATAAAGATGGAGTCCGAATTGTGTCTGTGGTTTTTTTCCAAATAAAAAGATTTTTCTCTGTTTGTATTTATTGACTATTTACCGTACTAGAGATTCCTAATGGCGGGTCTAAAATTGGCCCAATATTATGAATCTCGGGCTTAGTGCCAGCTGCCAATAAAAAGCTGGCATTAACCCCTTTATTACCCAGTTAGCCACCGGCACCAGGGCAACTGGAAGAGCGTGGATACAGCGCCAGAAAATGGCGCTTCAATGAATGCACCATTTTCTGGGGGCGCTGCGGGCTGCAATTCGCAGCATGGGGGCCCCAGAATGCTTGGGCCTCTCTATGCTGAGGATTCCAGCCCCCAGCTGCCTAGTTGTACCTGGCTGGACCAAAAATATGGCGGAGCCCCACGTAATTTTTTTTCTAGAATTAGTTCTAGAAATTAAAGAAAAATGGGCTTTGCTGTATTTTTGGTTTCCAGCCAGGTATGACGAGGCAGCTGGGGGTGGGTGGCAGTCCGGAGCTGCCAAGTTGTACCTGGCTGGACCAAAAATATGGCGGAGTCCAATGTAATTTTTTTTCTAGAAATAATTCTAGAAATAAAAAAAAATAGGCTTCGCGGTATTTTTGGTTGCCAGCCAGGTACAATGAGGCAGCTGGGGGCTGGTGGCAGTCTGTAGCTGCCAAGTTGTACCTGGCTGGACCAAAAATATGGCAGAGCCCCATGTCATTTTTTTTAAATTCTACAAATAGAATGACATGGAGCTTTGCCGTATTTTTGGTTGCCAGTCAGGTACAACTTGGCAGCTAGGGGACTGGAATCCTCAGCATGGAGAGACCCAAATGTTTTGGGCCCCCTATGCTGCGAATTGCAGCTACTAGACTAGTATGTTTTTTCACAAAAAGTTTCTTTATTCATTTATACGGCTCAATTTGTGAAGCACATAGGGGTTCAAAGTGCTCACTGTGTATCTAGATATGTTCCCTGGGGAGTCTAGTTTCCAAAATGGGGTCACTTGTGGGGGAGCTCTAATGTTTACGCACACAGGGGCTCTCCAAACGCGACATGGTGTCCGCAAACAATTCCAATTGTGAGCGGACACCATGTCGCATATGGAGAGCCCCTGTGTGCCTAAACATTGGAGCTCCCCCGCAAGTGACCCCATTTTGGAAACTAGACCCCCCAAGGAACATATCTAGATGCATCATGAGCATTTTGAACCCCCAGATGCGTCACAAATTAATCCGTAAAAATGAAAAAAGAAAATTTTTGTGGAAAAAAAGTACTTTTTAATTTTTACGGATTAATTTGTGAAGCATCTGGGGGTTCAAAGTGGTCACTATGCATCTAGATACGTTCCGTGAGAGGTATAGTTTCCAAAATGGGGTCGCTTGTGGGGCAGCTTTAATGTTTAGGCACACAGTGGCTCTCCATATGCGACATGGTGTCCGCTCACAATTAGAAATATTGCGGACACCATGTCGCATTTGGAGAGCCCCTGTGTGCCAAAACATTGGAGCTCCACCACAAGTGACCCCATTTTGGAAACTAGACCCCCCAGGGAACATATCTAGATGCATAGTGAGCACTTTGAAACCCTAGGTGCTTCACAAATTAATCCGTAAAAATGAAAAAAGGAACTTTTTGTGGATTAAAAAGTACTTTTTAATTTTTACGGATTAATTTGTGAAGCACCTGTGAGCTCAAAGTGCCCACTATGCATCTAGATACGTTCCCTGGGGGGTCTAGTTTCCAAAATGTGGTCACTTGTGGGGGAGCTCCAATGTTTAGGCACACAGGGGCTCACCAAACGCAACATGGTGTCAGCTAACAATTTGAGCTGATTTCCATTCAAATTGTTAGCGGACACCATGTCGCCTTTGGAGAGCCCCTGTGTGCCTAAACATTGGAGCTCCCCCACAAGTGACCCCATTTTGCAACCTAGACCCCCCAGGGAACTTATCTAGATGGGTAGTGAGCATATTGAACCCCCCAGGTGCTTCACAAATTAATGAAAAAAAAAGTTTTGCGGAACAAAAGTACTTTTTCATTTTTACATGTCAATTTGTGAAGCACCTGGGGGTTCAAAGTGCTCACTATGCATCTAGATACGTTCCCTGGGGGGTCTAGTTTCCAAAATGGGCTCACTTGTGGGGGAGCTCCAATGTTTAGCAACACAGGGGCTCACCAAACGCAACATGATGTCAGCTAACAATTTGAGCCGATTTCCATTCAAATGGTTAGCGGACACCATGTCGTGTTTGCAGAGCCCCTGTGTGCCTAAACATTGGAGCTCCCCCACTAGTGACCCCATTTTGGAAACTAGACCCCCCAGGGAACATATCTAGATGGGTAGTGAGCATATCGAACCCCCAGGTGCTTTACAAATTGATCTGTGAAAATGAAAAAGTCCTTTTTTTTTCACAAAAATTTTCTTTTAGCCTAAATTTTTTCGTTTTCACATGGCAACAGGATAAAATTCATCCTAAAATTTGTTGGCCAATTTCTCCTGAGTACACCGATACCTCATATATGGTCATAAACCACTGTTTGGGCACACGGCAGAGCTCAGAAGGGAAGGAGCGCCATTTCACTTTCTGAATGTAAAATTAGCTCCAAAATTCAAATTGAGCTCCTTCCCTTCTGAGCCCTGCCGTGCGCCCAAACAGTGGTTTATGACCACATATGAGGTATCAAAATACTCGGGAGAAATTGCACAACACATTTTAAGATCCATTTTATCCTGTTGCCCATGTGAAAATGAAAAAATTGAGGCTAAAAGAACATTTTTGATAAAAAAAATTAAAATATCAATTTTTTGTTTCCACTTTGCTTTAGTTCCTGTGAAGCACCTGAAGGGTTAATAATCTTCTTGAATGTAGTTTTGAGCAGCTTGAGTAGCTCATGTACACCCCGCAAAAGGACTTCAAATGTGATGTGGTCACTAAAAAAAATGGTTTTGTAAATTTTGGTTGAAAAATGAAAAATTGCTCATGAACTTTGAACCCTTATAACGTCCTACCAAAATTTTTTTTTTTTTCCAAAATTGTGCTGATGTGAAGTAGACATGTGGGAAATATTATTTAATAACTTTTTTGTGTCACATATCTCTCTGGTTTATCAGAAAAAAAAATTCAAAATGTGAAAATTGTGAAATTTTCAAACATTTTGCCATATTTTTGATTTTTTTCACAAATAAACGCAAAAATTATCGACCTAAATTTAATACTAGCATGAAGCCCAATATGTCACGAAAAAACAATCTCAGAATTGCTAGGATCGGTTGAAGTGTTCCAGAGATATAACCTCATAAAGGGACACTGGTCAGAATTGCAAAAAATGCCAAGGTCTTTAGGGTCAAAATAGGCTGGGTCCTGAAGGGGTTAAAAAGCGTTCTGCCCCAGGTCCGGACGGCTTTTCTTATAAATATTTCTCCACTTTTATTAATATACTTCCACCACATCTCCTAAAAGTATTTTCCTACTGGCAAGAAAAAGGTACCATACGTAGTAAGGGACTGCGGGCTACTATTTCGACTATACCTAAACCGGGAAAGACTCCCACTCTCCCAGGCAACTACAGGCCGATTGCGTTGCTCAATTGTGATCTCAAGATCTATGCTAAGGTTCTAGCTACCCGTCTACAGGTGGTCCTCCCCTCCCTCATTGCGCCAGACCAGGTGGGTTTTGTGCCCAGCAGGCAGGCGTGTGATGGGACACGGAGACTGGTTAACTTACTGGAGGTACTGGAGAGGAGGGGTGACCCAAGTGCCCTGCTTTCCCTGGACACGGAGAAGGCTTTTGACCAAGTGCGCTGGGGATACCTCAGTGCGGTGTTACGCAAATTTGCCATACTGGGTCAATTTTACGATTCCATTATGGCCTTATATACTTCCCCCAGTGCCTCAGTCCGAGCTTCGGGATTCATATCATCAGACCTATCCTTAACTAATGGTACGCGTCAGGGTTGCCCCTTCTCTCCACTCATATTTGCCCTGGTGATGGAGCCACTGGCAGCCATCATTAGATCAAACAATTCTGTGTCGGGAGTGTGTTTGGGAGCAGTTGAGCACAAGATCGGCCTTTATGCTGACAACGTGATCTTCATGTGTACAAATGTAGCCACCACCATGCCTGAGATAATGAATATACTGGATAACTTCTCTACAGTGTCCTATTACAAACTAAACCTCACTAAATCTATATTATTCCCAATCAATATTCCTGCCCCACTCCAGCGGGAACTACGCCAAAAATTTACATTTACTTGGGCCCACAAAAGTTTTACATACCTGGGAATTCATATTACCCATATGAAACAAATGTTACAAACTAACTGTGACTCACTAGTAAGAGACCTGGCGGCTTTAATCTCCTCGTACTCCCTCACACAACTGACGTGAATGGCAAGAATACAGTTAGTTAAAATGACTTTACTTCCAAAGATTCTCTATTTGCTCCAATGCCTCCCGATTTACTTCCCGGTAAAACAATTGACCCGGTTCCAAACCATACTGAATAAATTCATTTGGAGTGATAAACCACATAGAGTAAAAAACAGAATCCTGGTGTTGCCAGGAGACATGGGAGGACTTGGGGCGCCAGATGTGCGGATATTACCAGTCGATTCTCCTCGAAATGGCACAGATCTGGTGGTCTGGCTCTACAGAGCCACTTTGGCTACAAATCGAATCCTCACTTGCCCCAAGGCATTCCATCAGACTTCTGCTAGAGATACATCTCTTGAATGGCTCTGGCCGTAGTGATCTACTGCGCTCCATGCAAGCAGTATTGAGAATATGGTCTCAGGTAAGGGGGACACATCTGGCCTCCCTGTACCGCTCTGTCTCCTTACGAGCAATAGAGGAATTGATAGACTCCTTGTCCCTAGCCACCTGGAGAGAAAAGGGCATGAATACTCTGTTTGATATAACAGACAATTTAGTTATGCGGTCATTTAACTCCTTGACCTCGAGATATTCTCTGCCTAACTCAGCCTTTTTCCAATACCTACAAGTGCGCCACCTTCTTTCCTCATTGATGATATCTCAGGAGGGGAGAGAGGATTAAAACCCAGTTATGCAGGCATACTTTAAGCAGGGAACGATTATCCATCATGGTATCTCATTGTTGTATAAAGCACTAATAAGACACGACCGTGCTACAAAACTGCCATACATGACTAGATGGGAGACACATCTCTCATTTTCTGCCACCCTGGAGGAATGGCAATCTGCTGTGCAACATGCATCTTCTTACAGTGCCTGCATAGGTCACCTAGAACAGGCAAAAAAGCTGCAGATGGACTGGTACCTTACTCCGGTTCGACTGGCCAGCTTTGTGGGAAGAACACCACCGGCTTCACCTCGTTGGCGATTATGCGGAGGAATAGGTACACCAGCTCATATCTGGTGGTTCTGTCCGAAGGTCATGCCTTATTGGAAAGGGGTGGAGACTTTATTGGAAAACTTGACATGCCTACCTTGCAAATTGTCTCCACAGCTGGCCCTCTTGGGTATTGGTCTGGCAGACTTCCCAAGTATACTACAACCAATTCTGTCTAATGTGCTGGTGGCCTCCCGTATGTCTTTAGCTTCCCATTGGAAGCTTTCTTTGGTGCCTACCCAAGAAGAATTACTAGGGAGAATAAACCTACATTTTCTGTACGAGCTAACCCTTGCACACGGCCCCTCTCCCACAGGACGAAAATCCTCAACTGGTGGGACCCATGGGTAGATTCTATGTACAACACTGTGGAAACTTAGCATTGGAATTTTACACGAGTGTCGCTGTGATCTTCTGTGGCTATGTGTGACGGATATATTAGTTCTATCACTAAAACTCTATGCGAAGGTCTTTATCTGCATCTTTAGAAAACACGATAAATGTTTAATCTGTATAAACTTTAATGCATGATTCATGGTCCTTCATTCCCAATGTAAATACCCCCTTCCCCATCACCCACTCCCACCTTTCCCCGCTTTCCCTATTCCCACTTTATTGTTTAACCCAGATGACTCTAACTTGTCTATATAATATGTCATAGGATTTTTTCTCTTCCTGTTATTATTACGGTTGTGATAAAACAAATAAAAAACTAATGGTTTAAAAAAAAGCAGTAATCGAACCCATGGTTGGGTGTTGGTATCAGTTACTATTCTCCTGTTGCACTAGTGGTGACCGCCACCATGACCAGGGCTGCACCATCCATTGGACAGTGTGAGCCCTGAGTACTAAGAGGCAGCAGTCAGGGGGAGCGGCATTGGAGAAGGGGGCGGTGCCAGCACCAGAGACCAGCTTCCTGCGTTACCCGCAGCGTCACCCGGTAAGAGGACAGCGGCGCTGCATCAGCCTGCCAGCACCCCCCCCCCGCTCCTCAACTACAGGGGCGTCAGGGCTGAAGGCTGATTGCAGCCCCTCCCCCCCGCTCCTCACCCACTGCTATAGGAGCGGTGGGACTGGAGGCTGATAGAACCCCCCCCGGTCCTCACCCGGGCCACAGGCTACAGGGGCTGTACTCTGATAGCACCCCCCCGATCCTCATCCGTGGCTATAGGGGCGGCAGTGCTAGACTCTGACAGCACCCCCCCCAACCTCTCCTCGCGGTCCTCAGCTTGTGGCTCAGGTGGCAGAGGGACTTGGTGCACCCCAGTGTTTGAACCTAGAAAAACTGTGTTTGAACCCATGGCTAGGTGTTGGCATCTATAATCAATGTGTTAGTGTCAAGCACCACTAAACCCTTTTGTATTCGTGATCATCGTGATTATTTGTCAGCTGTTCCTAAGACATCCTATATTGTTGTTTTACAGGTTACACTATGATCAAGACAAAACTTGGCTGGTGCCTACTACTGCAAACATATACAAGAATTGATGGCAAAATGGACATGATAATTAATTGATACAATAAAAAATAAATAATAAAAAGATCTTTCTGTGATTCCCCTATAAGAAACTTTTTCTCATTGTACAATAAAGATTCTGTTGGAATGATGTGCTGGAAGGACAAGTGATATTTCGGTTTGGTGTAAACAAAAGGAAAATGTTTTAAAAACTAGTAATACATTTATTTATTTGTTTAATAAAAAATAAAAAATAAACTAAATAGTATTTAATAATAAGGATATTTGGATAAAACATGATTAAAATTATTAAAATTTGCTTAAAAATAATAAAATTATTTTGTTTTTAGACTCGTATCTATCCTTTTTGAGAGGTTTTAACTATCTATTATTACATCAGTTCACTGTGTAAGGATATCTGCCTGCTGTGGTACTATACACTAGACATCAATCCATCGAACATTCAGAGAGATTGTCAGCGTGGGTTATATCCCCATTGGTGGCTCCATTTAATGCCCCAGTATAATTTCAGAGTTCCAGTTATACTGTGTTAATCTTTTGTTTGTAGGAGTTGTAATGTGTTCTATCCATATGTCCAGATATAAATCTGAAATAAAATATTGGACGTGCCTTCTAAAAAATCTCCACAAGATGGCGCTGGGAAAGAAGTACAGAAATCTGGATACAGTTTCTATGGCGATGAAGGTGGTACCCAGGTTTATATGCAATTGCACTCTATATTTCTGCCACAAGGGGCAGCAAGCACTCTCTGAGTTTTAATGTACTGCTTCTTTCGGTGAAGAATGGAAAGCCACCTGTAGCAATTAGCGTGGTGGCTACATGGGAACATGGGTCCCAGGGGTTAATGCTGTAATCAGTATAGGGTAATGGTTAGTTTAAAGGAGTTTAATAAGTTTTTTATTTTAATTAAAGCAGTAAAATTTAATCTGGTGAGGTGTCCTCACCTGCGGGCATATAGCATTTTTTGCTATCTGCATGGTAACAAGCAGGCGAGGTTGCTATGGATACCTGCTTGCTTGGTAAAGGTCAGCCAGGATTGGCTGAGAAAAATGCGGGAAACGGTTTGTTTATATCTAGTCAGGCTGAGCCTGACGTCATTCATCAGCCGTGTGAAGAAGAGACAGCTGTTTGAACAGGTCCTGTCAGAGATGGAGGAACTGTTAGCGGAATTTAGGCAGAAAGTGGCAGGTGAAGGAGGATTGGACTGGTTAAAATCATGTTTGGCTATACCGACGGGTACAGTGTCGGTGATGCCGGTCGTGGAAGAGCAGCCTGAAGGGTCAGTGGACTTACCGGCGGTGGTGGCTCCTGAGGTAACATTGCCCCTGGAGACCGGGAGAGAAGTGAGAAAACGCAAGGCTACAGTGGCCTTTTCACCACCGGTGTCTCCCAGAAAGGGGGACCGGAATAAAGGTTCTCGGTCAGGAAACCGGAGGGAGGAAATTGTGCGGAACACAGCGCTTCCGGATGCAGGCCGGAATCAGAAGGGAGAAAGTATTGTTCCCGGCGGACGGAGATCAAGGGAGCACATTTCCAGTGGAAACAAGAAAAAAGATAACGGCCGGCATAATATATCGCCAATCAAGGAACGGAGGCCAGTGGCTGCTAGAGCTCGGGCCCCACAGAGGAAAGCGAGATCTGAGGGGCATAGGAGGGCATCACCTTCCCCACAGAGGAGAAGATCCGGGCAGGCTGCGGCAGGGGAGGCATCTGCGAACATTGCTGCTCTTGCTTGGGCAGATCCTATCCAGTCATCAGATGAAGACGTCGGTACAGCTCTTGGCACATCGCCAAGGGAAAGAAGTCCAGAGAGGCCTCGTGCAGCCGTGCTGCATCAGGGTGAGCTGTTTGTGCCGGATGAATGTTTATCCATTAGCTCCCAGCGTAGTGACCTGCAAGGGATAGTGCAGAGGGCAGTTCAGGAAGCCATGGCACATGTACATGGGTCCAAAGGGAGCGGCCAACATGGCTCAGAGGTTCACAGGGCTCCTGGAGTATCGGATACCTTTTTAAAAGAAGCTTTAGTATGTCAGGTGTCACCTTTAGGGTTTCACCTTCCAACCTCGGTTAAAAACAAGATATGGAGTCAGGAATATTTAGATATATTTTCCCTTCTCCCAGTGTCTAGAGCTTCTGGTGATAAGAAGGAGGATAAGAGCGAGGAAGACCGTAGGAAATCTTATAAATCATTTCATATGTGGTTACATGCCTTTTCCATATATGCTGCAGTGCTGGGTGAAAGAGAGCCTAGCTTATGTAGTGGCTTGTTTCAGCATGTCGAGTGCATACTGGAGGCATACCGCCAGTTTGGGGGTTCTGCGTGGCTTAGCTATGACGAGGCCTTCTGGCAGAAGCTCGCAGTCCACTCTAGCGTTGTTTGGGGAGTAAAAGATGTGGGTCTGTGGGTTACGCTTATGATGCCGCAGCGAGGGAGTTTTCCCCGGCAGCCAGGGTCTAACAACAGGTCAAAAGAGGAATATGTTATGCATTCAATGATGCGGGGTGCAAGTGGCCGAACTCATGTAAGTTCCGCCACGAATGTTCCTTTTGTGGCGGAACCCACTCAGCCACGAAATGCTTCAAGAAGCAAGGGCAGCAAGTGCCAGCTTCCTCAAAAGAGAGTGTGGGTAAAGGGGGTGACTCCGGTGAGGCTTCCCGCGCTACAGCCTCTACTCGATTTGTACCCAGATCGAGCGAAAGCGCATTTGCTCATTAGAGGTTTTTCTAACAGATTTTTTGTCCCGGGTTTTAAAGGGCATGGATGTGTGGTGCATGAAAACCTAAAGTCGGTATTTTCCCATGAAGACGCGGTTAGGGATTACATTTTGAAAGAGATTTCAATGGGTAGGGTTGCGGGCCCGTTTGACCAGCCCCCCTTTCCAGATTTCAGAGTATCCCCATTGGGCATTTTGCCCAAAAAAGAGGTTGGCTGTTATAGGGTGATCCACCATCTTTCATATCCTTTAGGGAGTTCCCTCAATGATGAAGTATCATCTCAGTTTCCGGCTGTATCTTATACGTCTTTTGACGTGGCTATTGAGTTACTTAGGTCAAGTGGTAGGGGTTGCTTGTTAGCCAAAGCTGACATCAAATCGGCGTTCAGACTTTTACCAGTAGAGCCAATGGGTTTTAATTCATTGGGTTTTTGTTTTCAAGGGGAATTTTTCATTGATAGATGTCTCCCTATGGGATTCTCTTTATCCTGTTATTATTTCGAGGCTTTTGCGTCGTTCTTGCAATGGGCCACGGAGTATTCCTGTTCGTCAGGTAGGATGTTACACTATCTAGACGACTTTTTATTTGTGGGACGGCCTGAATCTGATGAATGTGAGATGTTGGTAGGTAGTTTTCAGAATCTGATGTCTTCATTTGGTGTTCCATTGGCCCCTGACAAATCGGTACCTCCTTGTACTTGTTTAGAGTTTTTGGGTATCACGTTGGACTCATTGGCTATGGAAACCCGGTTGTCTGATGCTAAGGTCGCCAAATTGAAAGCAGCATTGCAACCAGTGGTATTCCGTAATAAGGTTACGCTCAAGGGACTTCAGTCATTGTTGGGTAGCCTGAATTTTGCGTTACTGATCATGCCTATGGGCAGAGTATTTTGTAGACGGTTGTATGATAGTATGAAAGGCGTGAATTCACCGTTTGCTCACATTCGGATATCCAGTGATATGCGACAAGATCTTTTGGTGTGGATTAAGTTATTGGAGGACTTTAATGGACGTTGTTGCGTTCAGGAACCGTTTACCAAGGCGTCGGATTTGGGTTGGTATGTCGGTGAATTTTCGGAATCGGGATTTTTGACGACATTTCAGGCCCAATGGGTTTTATGCCCATGGCCTCCTGACGGTCGCATCAGCGAATCTCAGCGGAGTATAGTTAGATATCAGATTTTTACCGTGCTAGTTGCCATTGCAGTATGGGGTTCAGCGCTTCAGGGTAAGCGGATTTTATTAGAGTCTGATTGCTCTGGTTTAGTAATGGCAATCAATACATTGTCATCTAAATGCTCGAATGAGGCGCCTTTGTTACGTCAGCTGGTCTTCTTGTGTCTTAGAAATAACATATGGCTGAAAGCACGACTGATTAAGCGCCGGGCTGATGTTTTGGAGTTCTGTGTTTCTCCGCAGCTTTGGTTGGACACCCTGCTTTTACGACCAGAGATGGAAAGGACGGGCCTGAATTGTCCGGAATACCTATGGGACTTACTTCAGATTTAATTAATGACTATATTAGGAATTCGTTGGCTCCGGTGACATGGACAACGTATTCTGCGGCATGGTTGGAATGGCAGAGATTCTGCAATGCAGAAAATGTTCATTATTGTGATGTGCAAGTGTCAGTGACTTTGCAGTTTATACAACATATGCTCTTACGTGGATGTGGCTATGCCCATATTTATAAGTCTTTATCTGGTATTTCCTTTTTCTTGAAACTAGCTGGGAAGGAGTCACTGTTAGCTTCATTTCCAGTAAAGCAATTGCTGAAAGGCTTACGAAAAACGTCAGTCGTGTCCTGACGGACGCAGACCGATTTCATTGCCCTTGTTACAGTTGCTTTGGTCTACGCTACAAGATGTATGTTATGATGGGGTGGAATGTAAGATGTTTAGGTGTTGTTTCACCCTAGCGTTTTTTGGGGCATTTAGGATTAGTGAACTTATTTGTTATAGTAGGTTTCGTCCATCTGGTATCAGAGATTCAGATGTGGTGATTTTTCCATCATTCGTTTCCATTTTCTTACATCGTTCAAAAACCGACCAGTTAGGTAAGGGTGCAACAGTTAGATTGAACCGTATTGCAGGATCTCCGCTGTGCCCTAGAGATAACGAGTCCATGTGGGTAGATGCAAGATCTTCTCCCCTGGCCAATTTTTTACGCGTTCTGATGGGTCAGTCTTGACAGTTTTTCAGTTTAATAGTGTGTTGCGGCGTTGTTTGAAGGAGCTAGGGTTGGGGGATACACGCATCACATTCACTCGTTCCGCATCGGAGCTGCGACGGAGGCAGCAGGTTTAGGTTGGAAGGAGAGCAGGATTAGAAGCATAGGGCGGTGGGCTTCAGGTAGAGTACGTTCGTATATTCGCCCCGACTTGAAGGTCTAATTTTTGTTTATTTTTCCACAGGGCCCCAAAGAGTTTGGATATTGGGCCATTCGTTTATATATTGGGCTAGGAGGAGAGCACGTACACGCCCATATACGGAAAACTTGTCTTTTAATACGGAAGAGGTTACGGTTCTTTGGCATGGCATACGAGGCATGAAATGGGAAAACTTTTGTTTTGCAATACAGCGCCTTTCTTTGCAACATGCACCGCCCGATTTGGTTGTTGTACATTTGGCGGGGAATGATCTCGGGAAAGTCCGCACTATGGATTTACTTTGGCATATTAAAAACGATTTTAAAGTGGTTAAAGCTATGTTTCCCTTAGCTTCGTTTGTTTTCTCCGAGATTGTTCCTCGTTTGGTGTGGAACAATGAAGGTTTACGTTTTATGAACGGTATTAGACGGCGGATTAACAGGGCGACTTCCCGTTTCATGCCTTCGGTAGATGGTTTTAGTTTTAGGCATGTGGAGTTAGAAGGGTTTGTTAAGGGTTTATTCCAGCCAGATGGTGTCCATTTGGATGCTATTGGTCTGGATATATTCAATATGGGGCTCCAGACGGTGGTGGAGAGGTGGTTGGCGGGTTTGGGGGGGGCCTCCAGGTGGTTCGGCCGTTTGGGGAAAATTAACCCAAGGAGTTTTGGGTGTGTTGGTAATTATAGCGGTACAAAAAGGTGGTTGATTGTTTAGAGTTATATAGGATATTTTTATCTATTTATTTGGTTTTTGTACCGCTCTTTGTTACCCTGAATTAAAGCCTTACAGCCATTCCCCGCCACCGTCTGGTGTAGTTATTTCGCTGTATAGATAAGTAAGGGGAGTGGGCCCTATGTTCCCATGACTGAAGACCAAGAAAGTATATAGAATTACTGTATTTGACTTTGAGTGAGTAAGGGGAAGTAACAATTAATATGTTAAATTGACATTAGGAGTGCTTAAAAGAGCAAGGGCTTAAGAGGTCCCAATTTATGTGTTGAATTAACAGTAAGGGTGCTCAATGCCTGTAAGTGAATCACTATTCTAAAATATGTGAGATGGGTCAATCAGATCCCCAGTATCATGATAAGTGAGCTGTGTATGGAAAAAACTGGGGGAGGTCCTGCAGCAGCTAAAAACCAAATGCTTACAAACCAGTTGTGGGGCACACAACTGGATGAGTGTACACCTGTTGATAAACTTACACAGACAGTGTCACTAGTGATAGGGCAATATTGCGCCTCTTGTCTCCCCCTTTTTGTATTTATACAGTTAAAGTAATTGTTGTTACCTTGGGAGAGTTACGGTGATTTGGGTGGCAACCCCATTTTGGAGACAGAGAGCTCCATTGATTGATTTCTACCGATATAATGGATTACCTACGCAGCAGATTTCCCTCCAGGGAAAAACTGATACAACAGATCATTGGATCTGTCAGTTCTACGTATGATGAGACTGAGACTGTCAGCAGGACATTTAATGAGGAGGAGATTAAAACTATTAAGGATTTATTGCATTCTTTAGAAGACGCACTTAAGAAGGAGATACAGTATGGCATTGATGCTCGCTTTATGACTGTGTACATTGAAGAAAACATTTGTCCAAGGGGACTTAGACTGGTTTTGGCATCACCCTTTCAGGATGATGTAGACTTCACTAATAATTGGGACTTTATTTTAAAGAAATGTATGAATACCTTACTTTGCATATTTTGTGATAAGAGATCTAGCAGATGCAGCAACCTTAGAAGTGAATAGGATTAATGAGGATTTTAATAAATTCACCACATGCCCAGAATACAAGAGAATTTATTCCAATATTAGTACTAATCTTATTCAAATTCAACACGACACCATAATCAGGAAATCCAAGAAATTAAACAGAGACAGACTTGACTATAACCAAGATAAATCAGGAGCAGAAAGCAATACCTATAGAAAAAATAGAATTCCCTCTTATCAGAAAGAATACAAAGAAAGGAGATTCTCCAACAACTCTAGGAAATTCTCCAATAGCTCCAGGAGGAGATATAGTAATAATGGCAATGCCATAAAAAATCCAAATAATAGTGAAAGAAGTTTTGACATTACAAATAATTCCAAAATTATACCCCCAGTGAGAATAGAACCAAATCCAAAAAAGCCTATAAATGAATCCGAAAATACTAAATCTAGGCACAGGGCAAACACTGATGAACTCAACCCCAATCAAATGGAAATAGAAGCCATAGAAACAACTGAAATACCAGCAGCCATAGAAACAACTCAGGAAGAACCAGACCCTAGAACAGAGACGCGTTTGAGCATGGAGATCTTGAGTGATGAAGAAATAGAGGAAGAAGAAATGTTCAGTGAGGATGAACCTAGTATATTCCCTGATGAGATATTTGATGAGAATGGCTTCATCAATATGGATAAACTTCCTAACAACAACACAGAATCAACCACAATTACAAATGCATCAACTAATAAGAAAGGAATAACAACAGTGGCACAAATACATAAAAATGGTGGAGGAACACAAATTTCCCCTGTGCAAACACCAATTGTCAATGAAGACAAGATGCCAACAGTACAAATACGAATTAACAGTGAGGAACCACATATTTCCCCTTTACAAACACCAATTAAAACAGATAGTGATGAAGAACATCTTAGAAAAATTAAGGAATTAATCAGTAAAATAAATAGGGAGAAACCTTTGGAGCCCATTATCTGCATAGCAATAAAAAGAAGAATAGAGAAACAACCAAAAAACCTGAACCAAATCTAATGGGAGGAAATGAGATTTCATTAACACAGGTCGAAATAACCAGTGAAAATGAGGAAACAACAACAGCTGGAAACAGCGCTGCCACAATTCCTACAAAAAGAGTGATATTGGATAACTCAAAAAATCTAAATAATGGGATTGTTCCTTTTTTTTCAATGGTGAAAATAGCGAACCAAGATATCACGAAAGTTTTTGGCCCCATTACTGGCAAAAGAAAAAAAGAGGAAATAGAGGGAAATGAAAAACAAAGAAAAAAAGTAAGGATCAACTTTGTAGATTAAAGGACTCTAATAATACTACTCCATCAAGCAGCAATATTATAAACTTATCCAAATACAAACCAACCCCAGAAGAAACAAAATTACTTAATAAGGGTCTGTTATTTTGCCCTACCAACAAACCAGATGATTTTGACTTATTTATTGATGTTCACCAGTTTGTGAGAAAATTAACCCTAAAGAGACATTTCGCTATGAAACCAGATGACAGCACACAGTCCGGAATGCCCAAAGACACTACTCACGCTGAACAATCATTGAGACATAAATCTAATTTTTATCCCCTCGAGAGTAGAGGTCATCTATTAGAAACATTCCAGGATTTGCTATTGAGTGACCTAAAAAGAGATATGCTTCTACAAGAAAAAGGAACTAGAAGTAAGAATAATCTTACAATTGATGAACGAAAAGCACTGAAAAACCTAAAAAATAATAGAGATATAGTGATCAGAGCAGCCGACAAGGGCGGAGGAATTGTTGTACAAGATACCAGTGACTATATGAATGAAGCAGAAAAATTGTTATCTGATACAAAATATTATGACAAAGTCAAAGGAGACCTGTATCCAAACCTTTCGAAAATCTATAACCAGAAAATAAGTCGGGCATATGAAAAAGGAATCATCCCTGAGAATCTGAAGAAATTTCTCACAATCAAACAACCATCGGTACCGTTCTTGTACCATCTTCCAAAGGTCCACAAAAGCCTCGTTGACCCCCCCAGGGAGGCCTATACTATCAGGCATTGGCTCACTATCCAGCAATTGGGCAACGTACATTGACAAAGTTTTACAGAAATATGTATTTAAACTGGAAAGCTACATCAAAGATTCCACTGATATGATTAAAATCTTGAAGAGCACCCACTGGAAAGATTCTTACACCTTTCTAACATTGGATGTTTCATCCCTCTATACTAATATAGAACATAGATTGGGGACTCTATGTGCTGAATACTATCTAAAAAATGATCCAAAATTAAATGATGAGATATTCTTGAAGGATTGGAATTCATACTGAATAACAATTTCTTCTCGTTCAATGGATGTATGTATCATGAAAAGCATGGCACCGCAATGGGATCGAAGGTCGCATGTTCATATGCGAACCTCTTCATGGGCTTATTCGAAGAAGCACATGTACTAGATAATGAACATAAAGATGGCCTGGTTGTATATAAAAGATTTATTGATGATATATTCATAATTTGGGACAGGGAAAAGGGAGACGTCAACGGCTTCATTAAGTGCATTGCAGATAATAAATGGGGGCTCACATTTGAACCCGCAATACATAGTAGCACCATTAATTTCCTGGACCTTACTATTTTCATAGACCAAATGAATATCTGTACAAAAACTTACTTGAAAATGATTGACAGGAATTCCTACATAGACGACAACAGTGGACATCATAACAAGTGGCTGAAGAATATACCGGCCAATCAGTTCAAAAGAATAAAGAAAAATTGTACCAACAAAAGTGACTATAAAATCCAGTCAGAAATCCTAAAGGAAAGATTATTGGACAGGAAATACCCTAGGAAGTTGGTATTAAATGCGCAAAGGCACAGTTGAAATATCAGACAAGAAGCACTACTAACATCCAATCCTAAAACCACTATTGATAACAAACACTCATTTAATTTTATAACTGCGTTTAACAGTTGTCATAAAGCGATTAAAAAAGTCTACATGCACACTGGCACATGCTGTAGAAACATCCAATACTTGGAGTTATTATTCCAGAGAAACCTGGTATCACTTTCCGAAGAGCCCCGAACATCAAAAGCATAGTAGCTCCCAGCCGTCTCAGATGTACCAATGCGATTAAAACCAGCAAAAATGATGCTGCAGTAAGGACCACATCAAGATGCCGGAAGAATAGATGTTTGTGCTGTAAAATCATCCAAAGGAAGACTGAATTCTCCTCAAGGGTTAAAAAAAGTCTTTTCCCATCAAACAAAACATGAATTGTACCACGGACTATGTCATATACTTATTGGAGTGCCCTTGTGGACTACAATACGTGGGAAGAACCATTAGACCCCTGCATGAGAGACTTAACAAACACAGGTCGAACATAAGAAGTGGATACAAGCTCCATGGAGTCTTCCACCATTTTTGTCTATACCACAATAAGAACCTGAAACTGTTGAAAGTAATCCCCATTGATTATGTCCAAGTACATTTGAATAACAGATTTGAGATTTTGAAGAAGAAAGAGAAATACTGGATATTCCAGCTAAACACTTTGAAACCTAAGGGGTTAAATTTGATATCTGAACTGAATTAAACAATCACACACCCTCCTATTATTCTATCATCTTATTCAACACGGGTATATTTAACCCTCACAATTTCCCCTCCATACACTTATCATGATACTGGAGATCTGATGTACCCATCTCACATATTTTCGAATAGTGATTCACTCACAGGCATTGAGCACCCTTACTGTTAATTCAACACATAAATTGGGATCTCTTAAGCCCTTGTTCTTTTTAGCACTCCTAATGTCAATTTAACATATTAATTGTTACTTTCCCTTACTCACTCAAAGTCAAAAACTGTAATTCTACATACTTTCTTCATATATCTTCAGTCATTTTTCACCGAAAGAAGCAGTACATTAAAACTCAGAGAGTGCTTGTTGCCCCTTGTGGCGGAAATATAGAGTGCAATTGCATATGTGGCACCCCAAGGGTTAATGTGCCACAGAAACATCAACACAGGTTTACTCCCCACACAACACTACACTAGAAAGTGGGAGGAGCTTAGGTGGCACCTGCAAGAGTAGGAGGAGCTAAGGTTGTTTACCTCAGAGTGACAGTGACAGTTAGTCAGTTTGCAGTTTAAGTTTAGTTTGAGTGGAGTTTGAGTCTGGAGTTGGAGCAGAGTCAAGTAGAAGTGGAGGTCCTGAGAGGTCTGAGGAGAGGAGACAGAGGAACAGAGGAACATCCCCGGGATAAAGAGTTACCCCAAACTTAACCCCGGAGAGGCGCTTAGGATGGATACCGGATCCGAGGCTGTGCCTGAGACAGACAGGACAGTAAATACCGGGATAGTGAAGGTCCACCATCTTCACTGTACCATAGCAAAGCAACACGGAGGGGTCAGTGACACAAGTTGCCTAGCAGATTGGTACCCGTGGGAAGAGACAGGGCCAGCAGGGCCACACACAGCGCATAAGTAGGAAGCCAAGGACCCGGTCAGGGTGGGAGCAACCTGGTACAGACTCCGTGGACAATACTGTGTTATACCATCTGCAAGTAAAGACTTGGAAAACTACAGAAACCGTGAGTGTGTGTGATCCTTGTGCTGAACCCTCATTTTCTCTCATAAACTGCCATTGCCTCCACTCTCATCATCTCTACTGCTACCCCTACTCTCCTACAGCATCAATAACCACCATCACAGACTTTTACTACTACTATCATTCCTGCCCCGGGGAACCCAGTTCTACCCACTGGAACTATTTCATCCAAGCTGCTATCCCATCATCCCCGGAGGTTCTGCAGCAGCGACGGCCCCATCACTGCCCGCATATAGTGGGTGGCGTCACGACTGACAAATCCCCTGTAAATAACCCCCATTTTATTGTGCGGGCCCGGGACACGGTCCGGACCAGGACCGCCGTGACATCCCCCAGCAGTACCCAGGTCCGGCACCGAGTACCCCTTCCCAGTGGGCTCCACAACCTGGCGTCACGAACAGGATCTACCGTGCCCGGTACCGGGCATTGTGTGCCGTGATTAGTGACTGTTTTGAATCTGCCGCCATTGCTGGGCGCGCGGCAAGCTGAATTTTAACTGCGCCACAGAGACTGTAAATTTCAAAATCCGTCATTACAGAGCGCGCGACGCGCGGGAAGAAAAACCGCTCACCGCTCTGACGTCATCCGGAAGGGAAGAGAATCCCTGGTGTGCAGCGGAACCTTTGTTAGACATCCGGACGGAAGCGGAAGACAGAGGGTGGACCTTAACTAAGGGGGCACAGGATGTCGCAGCCAGCGGTGCCAAGCAGCGGTGGATCAGCTAGTGAGAACCCAGCACCGGATCAAGGAGCAGCACCCAGCGGTGCTGTGGCGCAAGGAGCAGCGCCAATTATGCCGCTCCTGATGCCGTATACTCCAGGGGCAATGTGGCTGCCTCAATACTCCGGTGAGCCTAAAACTCTTAATGACTTTATCAGCAAGATAAAAGCATACTATGTGATGTACCCCCTCACTGAAGCCCAACGTGTAGGGATGATTATTGGACAATTAACAGGCAATGCACAGCAGGAGGTCGCATCCTGGCTGGATACAGAAAAGGACACTGTAGAGCATCTTATAGCTGGATTAAAAGCAGCATTTGAATCTACTGCTGATACCCGGGCTAAAATGAAGTTCTTTGCATGTCAACAAAAGCCTGAAGAGAGTGCCAGAGACTTTGCCTTAAATCTGCAGGAAGCAC
Source organism: Allobates femoralis (assembly GCA_033576535.1). NCBI lineage: Eukaryota > Metazoa > Chordata > Amphibia > Anura > Aromobatidae > Allobates > Allobates femoralis. The sequence goes on along the minus strand of JARQOC010000007.1, from coordinate 16,925,645 downwards.
TCAAAGCACTTAAGCTAGGAGAACCTGCCTTAGCCCCGGGAGCTGACAAAATGTTAATTGACCAGTTCATAGAGGGTCTCTTATCCCCGTCCCACAGAGGACAGCTGAGTATGATGCTCATCCAGAATCCTAAAATGACATTTGCTGAGTTAAAAGACAGAGCTATTCGTCTGCAGCAGGTAGAGGAGCCCCGGGATCTGCAATTTATTCAGGGCCCTGCAGCAGCACCTCAGCAACTGATAGCATTAGCGACATCTGCCATGTCAATGACTGCTGCTGAACACAGAGAGCCTATCTCTAATGAGGCCCTCAACCAAAAGCTAGATGCCCTGACAGACACCGTTATCTCCATGGCTAAAGTCATCAATGAGCTGCGAGAGTCAAAGCCTGCACCCAAGATCAAGTCAGAGACCAGCAGAGAGGATGACCCGTGGATGAGGCCCAGGAGATATCAAGCAACGAGAGGACGACCGAGCGATCGCTATCAGCCGGATGGACAGCCCACTTGCCGCCGTTGCCAGAAACCAGGTCACTTTGCCTGAGAGTGTGCTTTAAACGGAGATTACCTGGGCAGGCGGGCCGCTCCTCAGGTATGATCTCTGTAGGTCCTTCAGCCTGGTTTGACAGATTCGTGGGAGGACAGCCGGTGATCCCTATCGTGTTGAATGTCATTCCCTTTAATGCCTTGCTGGATACCGGATCCCAGATAACATCAATCCCACATGTTCTATATAAAAGGTACTGGGCTGATTCAGACATTGATAGTGGTCCATCAGATTTTAACATGGAAGTATGGGCTAGTAATGGACAATTAATACCACAGGTTGGGTTCAGAGAAATGACCATTCAGATTGGAAAGGTTGAATTGCAGAACCAGGGTATTATAATTATAGATGTTGACCGGCGAGATCGAGAGCCAGTAATGTTACTAGGAATGAATGTAATTGAAAAATGTTTTTCCGAGGTAATTACTGTTTTGTAGCAGATCACCGAGACTGCCGGAACCGGACAGCAGAGGCTTTTGCATAAAGAAATAAAAGCTCTGATGTTAAAGCAACAGGTAGAGATCGGCAGTGTACGAGTAAGTGATCCAATACCCATTGTAATACCTCCCAAAACTGAAATGTTGGTCAGGTGTAGAGCCACAATAGGCATCAAAGGGCGAGACTATCAAGCTCTGGTAGAACCCGTGTACTCAGACAGTAGACCTACAATACTCACAGCTAGAGGAGTGGTTGAGGTACACCGGGGAAGAGTGCCATTACGCCTATTAAACTGTGGAGATGATGAGATCACATTACCAAAGTATGCTACCATGGCTAAATTATACACGGTTGATAATAACAACATCACAGCCGTCGAGCCCTTGAACCCGTCAAGTCAGGCGGATGACAATGGCTCAAGAGAAAAGCTGGAGGATTGGTGCCAAAAGCTACATGTAGGTACCAGTTCTACACCATCCCATCAAAAGCATGGAGTATACTGGGTAGTGAAAGAATATGAGCAGATATTCAGCAAACACCCGTTAGACTTTGGGCAAATCAAAGGGGTAGAGCACACTATACCCACAGGTAACCATCAGCCTATAAAAGAGATAGACCATTACCACCAGCTCACTACCAAACCACCAAAGACATGCTCAGAGAAATGAAATCTGCAGGGGTAATAAGAGACAGTTGTAGCCCCTGGGCAGCACCTCTAGTGTTAGTTAAAAAGAAGGATGGAACCATGAGAATGCGTAGATTACCGGCAGATTAACCGCATCACACATAAGGACGCATACCCATTACCTAGGATTGAGGAGTCATTAGCTGCATTAAAATCTGCTAACTACTTTTCTACCCTTGATCTGACTAGTGGGTACTGGCAGGTTCCTGTGGCCGAGGCCGACAAGGAGAAGACAGCGTTTACTACTCCGATGGGCCTCTGTAAGTTCAATTGTATGCTGTTCGGACTCTGCAACGCACCCGGGACCTTCCAACGCCTGATGGAGAGCTTCCTAGGACACAAGAACTTTGAAACTGTCCTCCTGTATCTAGATGACATCATAGTCTACTCCAAGACGTATGAGCAACATCTACAAGACCTGGCAGAAGTGTTTGAAGCCTTATCCAAATATGGCATGAAAATCAAGCTATCTAAATATCACCTTCTCAAACCAAAGGTACAGTACCTAGGACATGTCGTCAGTTCAGAGGGAGTAGCACCGGATCCTGATAAAGTCACAGTGATAAGGGATTGGCCAAGACCTACGAATGTGAAAGAAGTGAGGCAATTCCTGGGCCTGGTAGGCTATTATAGAAGATTTATCAGTGGATTCACGAAGCTAGCAGCTACTCTACAAGACATCCTGGTAGGACAATCAAGAAAGTCTGCAACCCGTAACCATCCTTTCCAGTGGAGTGAAGAGAAGGAAGACTCCTTCAACAAACTGAAGTGTGCACTGACGGGAGAAGAGATTCTGGCATACCCTGATTACCATCAACCATTCATTCTATGCACGGATGCCAGCAACGTGGGACTGGGAGCAGTGTTGTCGCAGAAGCAAGGAGGCAAAGTGAGAGTTATTGCCTTTGCAAGTAGGAAGCTCCGGCCTACAGAAAGAAATCCTGATAACTACAGCTCCTTCAAGTTAGAACTACTGGCAGTAGTTTGGGCTGTAACTGAACGTTTCAAGCACTATCTGGCAGCTGTAGAATTCACCATCTACACGGATAACAACCCGTTGACCCACCTGGATACAGCAAAATTAGGTGCATTGGAGCAGCGATGGATAGCCCGGCTGTCTAACTACAATTTTGTCATCAAATATAGGGCAGGCCGCAAGCACGGGAACGCAGATGCCTTATCCCGGATGCCACACCTGAAAGATGTGGAAGAGTTGGAAGAAATTGAACTACCGGCCTTTCATCGTTCAAAGGTAGACAAGTATCAACCCGGCATCTGCCAAAGAGAACAACAGGCAAGTCTTAACCCGTTAGCACACCATGGATGGGCTGATACCCAAGATAGTGATCCAGCTGTGAAGCTAGTGAAAGAACTGCTTACACAACAAGGTGTGTACCCTAACCAGAATGCCCCGGCAGAGGCCCAACAACTCTGGAAAGAGAGAGGCAAGTTGTTCCTGTATCAAGTGAAGCTCTGCAGAAGGCATACCAATCCCAAAACACATGAATTGGTCTGGCAGATAATAATAACCCAAGCGAGACATCAAAATTAGGGATGGGCGAATCTACTCGCTAGGACTCGTTACTCGGCGAGTAGTAAGGGACTCGCAGGACTCGGTACTCTGCGAGTTTCCCAGTGATTACTCGCACGAGTCCAATGCAAATCAATATCAATCCTAGTTTTGTCAGACACGCTGACAAAACTAGGATTGCCATTGTTTGCATTAGACTCGGCTACTGTGCCAGTGATAGCAGGGAAACTCGCAAAGTAACTGCTGTTTCTTTGCGAGCCGAGTCCAGCTGTCTTCTCTGTGCAGCTCCAGGGTCCTAGAGCCCGCCTGCTGCCTGATGCAGCAGTGCTGAGATTGTTCTCAGTCTCTATGCACAGGGAATGAGCAGACTGAGAACAATCTCAGCTCTGCTACATCATCTCTGTGCACAGACATTCATGTCTGTACACAGGGAATGAGCAGACTGAGAACAATCTCAGCACTGCTACATCAGGCAGCAGGCGGGCTCTAGGACCCTGGAGCTGCACAGAGCAGACAGGACTCTTCTCTTATCTGTGCGAGTTTCCCAGCGATTACAGTTGCAAAGTAAACGAGTCCAATGCAAATAAATGACAAAACTAGGATTGCTTCAGGCTGAAGCTTCCGAGACACATCTGCGATTTGTAAATCTCACACTACTCGCTATTACTCGCTTCCCCATTCATTAACATTGGACTCGCTAGACTCGCAACGAGTAGCGAGTCCTGGGCTCGGACTCGCTAGAGTCAAGCGATTCCGAGTAATTTAGGATTCGCCCATCACTAATCAAAATGGTCTTAGAAGCTTACCACGATGGTGCAGGTCATTTCGGATGCAAGAAGTTAGAAGTGCTCCTAAGAGAGAGATTCTATTGGGTTGGCATGAGAAAATCAATTGAAGATTGGTGTAGGAAATGTGGCCTATGCAACCTCAGAAGAAAAGATCAACAGAGAGCCCCACTCCAGTCCATAGTAACCAAGCAACCACTAGAGTTAGTTGCAATAGACCACGTCAAGTTGTCACCAAGCCGGTCAGGCTATGTCTATGCCTTAACCATTGTGGACCATTACTCACGCTTCTTAGTAGTGGTACCTGTCAAGGACCTGACAGCAAAGACGGCAGCAAGAGCATTTCAGACCCATTTCTATAGACCGCATGGTTACCCGGAACAAGTCCTTGCAGATCAAGGTCCAGCTTTTGAATCAGAGATTTTTCAAGAATTCTGCAATATGTACGGCTGTAAGAAGATCCGCACAACAGCGTACCATCCCCAAACAAATGGCTTATGCGAGAGGATGAACCATATTGTAATAGAACTATTGAAAATGTTACCAGAGTCTGAGAGAAATCAATGGCCAGATAAATTACCTGATTTGGTAGACTTATACAACCATGTTCCAGTGAGTTCTACAAACTGCACCCCAGCTTATCTTATGCGTGCAAGACCCGGCAAGTTACCAATTGACTTAGATATGGGAATCGTGAAACCAAACGCAGAAATTGAAGAATCCAATTGGGATACCCTACGTCAGCAACAGTATCGCCTAGTACAAAAGTGCGTAGAAAAAAATCTTCAGCAAGCTAGAGCAAGACAAGCGAGAACCTATAACCAAAGTGCTCAAGCAACTCTATTACAACCCGGTGAGCAAGTTCTCAAAAGACAGAGATGCACTAACAAATTGGATAATCAGTGGGAAACCATCCCAAAATGTGTCTAATAAGCAAAGATGAAGGAAGAACTTCAGTAGTTGTGTCCAGAGACCATCTCAAACCGTGTCCTGAAACCCTGAAGACACCAGAAGTAATAGTACCCGTACAGGTCCAACCTGTCAAAGAGAAAGAAGATGAAGTATTTCATACGGTGCTAGGAGATTTCCCCAAAACATGGCCAAATTACTATGGAGCAGTTGTAGTACCAATGATTGCTTTCCCTTCAATGGTGGAACCAACACCAAAACCCGTATTACCCAAAGAAGTCCCAAGACCTGAAGAACTGGAAGTAGAACCCGTAGAGGAAGAATCATTTCCTGGTCCCAGTGAGCTTGCCAGTCCTACAGTCAGATCTTCATCTTCTATAGTACCAAGCACTCCAAATAGGTACATGTCCACCAACACCAATAGGCTACATACATCTAGTATACCCGTTTTACGCAGATCAAAGCGTAGTACCAGAGGTCAGTTACCAGCTAGGTTCAGGGATTAAAAGGTCAAATTAACTGTAAAGTGTAAATATGTTTTTGCAAATGTACATAGTTAATGCAACGTTCAAAAAAAAGCCTAGTACCTACAGAGACTATCCTGTATGAACTTCTTGCATATTCTTCAAACTTTTTCCTTTTATTTTAATTTTTTTATGGACCATACTACCACGGACTGGTTGTGGTATAAACTTTCTTGTATATATTCATCAGCCCGGAGGCAAAAGACTAAACCTCCGGAAGGACTGCTTTTTGAATTTTTGGACTCTTTTTGAACTTTAGTGATTTTTGTTATTTTTACTTTTAAATATTTGTAAATATTAATTGTATTAATTGTTTGTTTCTTTATTGTTCCACAGTCCCGGAGTACTGGCTTTAACTAAGGGGGAATGTGGCACCCCAAGGGTTAATGTGCCACAGAAACATCAACACAGGTTTACTCCCCACACAACACTACACTAGAAAGTGGGAGGAGCTTAGGTGGCACCTGCAAGAGTGGGAGGAGCTAAGGTTGTTTACCTCTGAGTGACAGTGACAGTTAGTCAGTTTGCAGTTTAAGTTTAGTTTGAGTGGAGTTTGAGTCTGGAGTTGGAGCAGAGTCAAGTAGAAGTGGAGGTCCTGAGGGGTCTGAGGAGAGGAGACAGAGGAACAGAGGAACATCCCCGGGATAAGAAGTTACACTAAACTTAACCCCAGAGAGGCGCTTAGGATGGATACCGGATCCGAGGCTGTGCCTGAGACAGACAGGGCAGTAAATACCGGGATAGTGAAGGTCCACCATCTTCACTGTACCATAGCAAAGCAACATGGAGGGGTCAGTGACACAGAGGACTCAAGTTGCCTAGCAGATTGATACCCGTGGGAAGAGACAGGGCCAGCAGTTCAGCTACAAGCGGCAGCAGGGCCACACACAGCGCATAAGTAAGAAGCCAAGGACCCGGTCAGGGTGGGAGCAACCCGGTACAGACTCCGTGGACAATACTGTGTTATACCATCTGCAAGTAAAGACTTGGAAAACTACAGAAACCGTGAGTGTGTGTGATCCTTAAGCTGAACCCTCATTTTCCCTCATAAACTGCCATTGCCTCCACTCTCATCATCTCTACTGCTACCCCTACTCTCCTGCAGCATCAATAACCACCATCACAGACTTTTACTACTACTATCATTCCTGCCCCGGGGAACCCAGTTCTACCCACTGGAACTATTTCATCCAAGCTGCTATCCCATCATCCCCGGAGGTTCTGCAGCAGCGGCGGCCCCATCACTGGCCGCATATAGTGGGTGGCATCACGACTGACAAATCCCCTGTAAATAACCCCCATTTTATTGTGCGGGCCCGGGACACGGTCCGGACCAGGACCGCCGTGACATCCCCCAGCAGTACCCCGGTCCGGCACCGAGTACCCCGTCCCAGTGGGCTCCACACATATAAACCTGGGTACCACCTTCATCGCCATAGAAACTACATCCAGATTTCTGTACTTCTTCCCCAGTGCCATCTTGTGGAGATTTTTTAGAAGGCACGTCCAATATTTTATTTCAGATTTATATCTGGACATATGGATAGAACAGATAACAACTCCTACAAACAAATGATTAACACAGTATAACTGGAACTCTGAAATTATACTGGGGCATTAAATGGAGCCACCAATGGGGATAGAACCCGCGCTGACAATCTCTCTGAATGTTCAATGGATTGATAACTAGTGTATAGTACCCCAGCAGGCAGATATCCTTACACAGTGAACTGATGTAATAATAGATAGTTAAAATCTCTCAAAAAGGATAGATACGAGTCTAAAAAACGAAATAATTTTATTATTTTTAAACAAATTTTAATCATTGGAATCATGTTTTATCCAAATATCCTTATTATTAAATGCCATTTAGTTTAAAAAAAAAAAAAATGTATGAAACAAATAAATAAATGTCGAAAAATCAGGAAAAAATGCGGCACTCACCAGAGATGATCTTGTGTCCTTTATTCACATATCCATGTCATGGCACATGCGGTAAAACAAGTGCAGGGAGGGGGAGAGGAGATGGCGGACGACGGCCTTCCGTTTCGAGGGCAATGCCTCTTCGACGGGTCCTGGTGTGGTGTCTGACGTCACCTCCGGTGCATATAACACCCTTTTCTTGTGATGTCATAAAAGTGCTGCCACATAGTGAAAAACTTCAATCAAAACAGAAATTCCTTTTCTCTATATGATAAAATGCAACAGATACTGTACAAAAATGATCACATTAACCTCTATACAAATTCTGAAAATTATTATATACTGTGATAGGGGAAATCCTTAAAGACAATCATTTAATGGGGACCTTATTCTAGATCTTTTACCGTTATTATTCTACTAGCGGTGCATAGTACCCTAGTAATCTGGTAACAAGCGCGACACTGCACTGTTCCATGGAAGGTCTAATCAACACTTTAAATTATTTTATATTTCTTATTAATTTTAGTAGTTTTTTAATTATACCTGCAGATTAACAAAGAAAACAATTACCCTTACTAATCTACTATAGTTTTAAAGGCGGTGATCTTCACAAAATACTATTGCAAAAAGAATGCCAGTGGATAATAAAAACTAGAGCCTGTGGCGGATTGGGTCTTAATGATAAAAATGATTTGGCAGTATTTTTGTGACAATAGTGTATGGTCTGGATTGGACCATTCAATAGATTTATAGATCGCTATTAATGGGTTTTCAAAATATCTTAAATCCACTTTAAAACTATAGTAGATTAGTAAGGGTAATTGTTTTCTTTGTTAATCTGCAGGTATAATTTAAAAAACTACTAAAACTAATAAGAAATATAAAATAATTTAAAGTGTTAATTAGACCTGCCATCATTCTTAATTTTTAGGAATTAGAGGTAGGCAGTGAGAAATCAAGTGTTTTTTTTATTTACTTCAGCTGTAAGCTGCATTAAAGTCTATGCTTCCATGGAACAGTGCAGCGTTGCGCTTGTTACCATATTACTATGGTAGTATGCACCGCTAGTAGAATAATAACGGTAAAAGATCTAGGATAAGGACCCTATTAAATTATTGTCTTTAAGGATTTCCCCTATCACAGTACATACCGTATATACTCGTGTATAAGCCGACCCGTGTATAAGCCGACCCCCCTACTTTTGCCCCCAAAACCTGGGAAAATCTATTGACTCGCGTATAAGCCGAGGGTGGACCCCAGCACAGGTATACAGCCCCCAGCAGTGGTATACAGGCCCCAGCAGTATGATATACAGCAGGCCCCAGTGGTATATACAGCAGCCCCAGTGGTATTGCAGCCCCTATATACAGCAGCCCCAGTGGTATTGCAGCCCCAGTGGTATTGCAGCCCCTATATACAGCAGCCCCAGTGGTATTGCAGCCCCAGTGGTGTATACAGCAGCCCCTATATACAGCAGCCCCAGTGGTATTGCAGCCCCAGTGGTATTGCAGCCCCTATATACAGCAGCCCCAGTGGTATTGCAGCCCCAGTGGTGTATACAGCAGCCCCTATATACAGCAGCCCCAGTGGTAGTATACAGGCAGCCCCAGTAATGCAGGGCCCCCCCCCTCATGCTCCGGTCACCTGTAAAGCAAATTATACTTATCATTGTCCCGCTGCCGTCCGCGCCCGCATCTGCCGACATCGTGATCCTCCATCTTCATGCGTCTTCTTCTTCCTGTTTCCTGTGCGCGTCGCCGGTAATGACGTCATTGCCTGCGACGCGCACAGAAACAGGAAGAAGACGCATGAAGATGGAGGATCGCGATGTCGGCAGATGCGGGCGCGGACGGCAGCGGGACAATGATAAGTATAATTTGCTTTACAGGTGACCGGAGCATGAGGGGGGGGGCCCTGCATTACTGGGGATGCGGGGGCTGCTTTATACCGCTGTATACAGCAGCCCCCGCACTGACTCGCGTATAAGCCGAGGGGGGTACTTTTCAGCCCAATTTTTGGGCTGAAAAACTCGGCTTATACGCGAGTATATACGGTACTTCTTTTCAGAATTTGTATAGAGGTTAATGTGATCATTTTTGTACAGTATCTGTTGCATTTTATCATATAGAGAAAAGGAATTTCTGTTTTGATTGAAGTTTTTCACTACGTGGCAGTACTATTATGACATCACAAGAAAAGGGTGTTATATGCACCGGAGGTGACATCAGACGCCACACCAGGACCCGTCGAAGAGGCATTGCACTCGAAACGGCAGGCCGTCGTTCCGCCGTCTCCTCTCCCCCTCCCCGCACTTGTTTTACCGCATGTACCATGACATGGATATGTGAATAAAGGACACAAGATCATCTCTGGTGAGTGCCGCATTTTTTCCTGATTTTTCGATATTATCTACAATTGTGTGCACGACGATTAAGAGACCAACATTACAGCAGACAACGGCATGTATTAACCCCTGTACCCTGAAAAGTGCCCAGTGTTTCTTAAATAAATAAATGTATTACTAGTTTTTAAAACATTTTCCTTTTTTTACACCAAACCGAAATATCACTTGTCCTTCCAGCACATCATTCCAACAGAATCTTTATTGTACAATGAGAAAAAGTTTCTTATAGGGGAATCACAGAAAGATCTTTTTATTATTTACTAGATGGTGGCCCGATTCTAACGCATCGGGTATTCTAGAATATAGAAATAGAGATTGCATGGGGAAGGCGTGAGGGCTGAATTGGGAGGAACTTTGAAGAAGGAGCGGCGGGGAAAGGACGGCATGGCAGGGGGGAGGAGGGAGGACAGAGCAGCAGGGGGAGGAGCATGGAGGACAGAGGAGGTAGCGGCGGGGTGTGGGTGGATGTAGCAGCACAGGCAGGGGAGGAAGGAGCGGCAGGGGGAGGATGGAGCACAGAGCGGCAGGGGGGAGGAGGACAGAGGACGAAGCGGCGGGGTGAGGGAGGATGGAGCACTGTACGGCAGCTCAGTGGTTAGCAGAGTATACAGGGGCTCAGTGGTTAGCAGAGTATACGGTGGCTCAGTGGTTAGCACAGCGCAGTGGCTCAGTGGTTAGCACTGCGCGGTAGCTCAGTGGTTAGCGCTGCGTGGTGGCTCAGTGGTTAGCACTGTGCGGTGGCTCAGTGTTTAGCAAAGTATGGTCACTCAGTGTTTAGCACTGTACGGTGGCTCAGTGTTTAGCACTGTACGGTGGCTCAGTGGTTAACAGTAAGTGCGGTGGGCAGAGTGGTCAGCACAGTGCGGTGGGCAGAGTGGTCAGCGCAGTGCGGTGGGCAGAGTGGGCAGCACAGTGCGGTGGGCAGAGAGGTCAGTGCAGTGCGGTCGGCAGAGTGGTCAGCACAGTGCGGTGGGCAGAGTGCTCAGTGCAGTGCGGTGGGCAGAGTGGTCAGCAGAGGGCAGAGGCACTCTGCCTGCCATATTTACCACCGGGTCATCGTTTTCCCTGCCGCCACATCTTCTTGGCTCCACTCCTCCGTGCCGGCGACATGTTTCTTCCAAAATAGCGTCCGGGAACTCTCGTGAGACTTCCCGGGTGCCATATTGGATCCAGTCCTCCAGGGGCGGCGACATGCCGGGGAACGGAGGACTGAGGATCCAGGCGGCATCGGGGAAGACGCAGGGCCGGTGGTAAGTATAGCGGACAGTGCATGGAGGTGTGTGTGTATGTGTGCGGGCGGCCATATTAGAACACCCACAGTGGGTGTAGATGCTACTTCAGCCAGGATGTGACGTAGCATACCGTTACTTACTATTAAGTGATTCTGCTGCACACCAACATTTCATGTTGCAAAGGAAAAAAGCTTATGGCTAACAAGTACTATTGCAATGTGAACATGAACCAAAAACATGTTGAAAAGCTAATGAAAGCTATCTAAGAAATAAATGTGAAAATATTAGTTAGAATGTAATGGCCATGACATCCGGAAGCCCAGTAACGCTTACAAGGTTTTTTCACACTACTGGGTCCTAACTGAAAACCTCATGTCTGCAGTCTGGCTGTGTGTATGGGATAATGCCCTATGTGCAATTAAAACCTGCTTTTAAAGGATTTTTCAGGACTGTGTAGGATCTCATAGCAGCTACTGGGTGGGGGAGGGTGCTGCTCCAATTTACTACATATAATATACAATGAAAAGCGCACACCTCTTCATGTTGGTGTGCGCTTTTCATTGTATATTATATGTACATTATAGGACCCAGTAGTGTGAAAAAACCTTGTAAGCGGTTACTGGGCTTCCGGATGTCATGGCCATTACATTCTAACTAATATTTTCACATTTATTTCTTAGATAGCTTTCATTAGCTTTTCAACATGTTTTTGGTTCATGTTCACATTGCAATAGTACTTGTTAGCCATAAGCTTTTTTCCTTTGCAACATGAAATGTTGGTGTGCAGCAGAATCACTTAATAGTAAGTATATATAAATTTCAGGCTAGCACCCAACATGAAGAGGTGTGCGCTTTTCATTGTATATTATATGTAGCATACCGTTACATCCTGATGGAAGTAGCCTTACGGTTTTATTATAATAGATTATTTATTTTTTATTGTATCAATTCATTATCATGTTCATTTTGCCATCAATTCTTGTGTTTGTTTGCAGTAGTAGGCACAAGCCAAGTTTTGTCTTGATCATAGTGGAACCTGTAAAACAACAATATAGGATGTCTTAGGAACAGCTGACAAATAATATGATCACAAATACAAAAGGGTTAAGTGGTGCTTGACACTAACACATTGATTACACTGGGGAACACAATTTTTTAGGACTTAGGTCAGACAACTGTTCTCAATTAATTTTTGGATGCTGAATCCAGAAATGATCTCAGTTTTTCTCTATCACGTCAAGTTTTTGAACTATAGGATTTTTGTCTTCTCAAAAATATGTAAACTACTGTACCTAAAAAGTGTTTTTTTTTTGTTTTTTTTTTAAATAGTACAAATATGAACAATAAATGAAATATATAAGAAATAGGCATGACAAATATGTTTTTTAACGCTATCATATGCCACGTAGCTCTATATGAGTCGAATTGTAATCAGATAACAAGTCTTATTACAGATATCAGTGCAATTGTGCTTCTCTGGCAGGTAAGTTGTGGAGGAAAAACTTGACGTGCTAGAAAAAAAAACTGACTACATTTTTGGAATCAGCATGCCAATTTTAGTACTCAACAGAAATTTTTTTCAAATTGTTCCCCAGTGTTATAGATGCCAACACCTAGCCATAGGTTCAAACACTGTTTTTTAAGAGATCGATTTTATTTATACACTTTATTTTATAGCTTTCCAATAATGTTTGATGACTATATAATTTTCTACTATATTTATGTGTTGGATTATGATCTAATGTAATTCAGAGTAACTATGTACTAATATATTGCACCAAAATCAATAGATCTTCCCCTATTGATGACGGTTTTTGGCGTCATGGTAAACACCCACACTCCTTTCTGACATTGGAATCCCGCCATGTCAGCTATAAAAACCTTAAAGTTGATTGTGGCGTTCACCACTAGTGCAACAGGAGAATAGTAACTGATACCAACAACCAACCATGGGTTCGATTACTGCTTTTGATGGAAAGATGTATGCCTTTTCTTTTTACTTGCTCCTTTGTTATTTATTTCTACTTTTATTAACATATATTGATCATACAGGTTTTTATTATATTTATGAGATGAATTGCGATGCAATATAGTACAGAGTACTGTTATAATAGCAAAATTGCGCTAAAACCAATAGCTCCGCCCCTTTTGATGATGATTTTGACATCATAATCAATAGCTCTGCCCCTTTTGATGATGATTTTGACATCATGGTAAACAGACACACCCCTTTTACTAATCAAGTGACTTGTCTGGTAAGCTATAAAAACCTTGTCTTGTACTGTACAGGATAGGTGCCGAAACGCGTTGGTGGATTAAAGGAGATTGTTACTTTTGGAACCTTGCATTCCTCATGACTTCTTGAAACCTTGCATTCCTCGTGGTTCCATTGGGACAGCAGCGCGGACCATGATACACCATCTTCCCAACATCTGAGCGTTTTTCCACGTGCGAGTGGCTGGTGGAGGTCCTGCAGCAGCTAAAAACCAAATACTTACAAACCAGTTGTGGGGCACACAACTGGATCAGGTGAGTGTACACCTGTTGATAAACTTACACAGTGTCACTGGTGACAGGGCACTATTGCGCCTCTTGTCTCCCCCTTTTTGTATTTATAATGTCTCTACTTCATCGTCCAGTGATTCTTCAGATAATGAAGAAGTAGTGGATCCAGCAGAACTTACAAATAGAACATACAAAACTAATGTTTTTTGGAACAGTACTGCTGGGGTTCTTGGACGCACCCCATCACATAATATTATGAGAGTTGCTGAAGGCGCTATAGAAATTCCCCAAATCTTCTCCAAAAGAGAGGTTTTCTGTACATTTTTTCAGATGATATTGCAGATGAGGTAGTTTTGTGTACTAACTTAGAAGGGAAACAACACTTCAGGAAGAAAAAAAACAAGGAAAAATACAACAAAAGAGGAACCATATGGTTATATTGCCCTTACTCTTCTGGCAGGGTGTACAAACTCGTACAATGTTCCAATCAGAGAATTATTTCTGAACCATTTTTCAGATCCACACAAAAAGCTACAATGTCAGTCAATAGATTTGAGAATATTCGGAGAAGCCTTCGTTTTGATGATAAGAGAACTCGACCTGTAAAGTTGGGAACAGATAAATTAGCCCCTATTAGCTACATCTGGAATCTTTTAAATCAAAAACTGTACAAGGATGTACCATTATAATGACAATGTGACAGTGGATGAGCAACTTCTTGTCTTTAGGGGACGTTGCAAATTCATTCACTATATGTCCAGTAAACCTGCCAAGTATGGCATAAACATTTTCTGGATGTGTGATTCTACAAGCTATTATGGCATGAATGGTCTGATTTACTGTGGCAAAGAAGCTGATGCTCCAGTCCAGAAAGACCTATGTTCTGACATAGTAAAAACACTTACAGTACCAATTTTCAATTCTGGAAAAAATATAACAATAGACAACTAATTTACCAATGTGGAACTGGGCAAATGTTTGCTCATCACAAAGCAACCACTGACCTTGTGGAGATCAGTGGAGGATAACACTGCGGGCACCAGTTAAAGCACTCAAACACAGTGAAACCCAAGGTGCATTGCTCCCTAGAATTTGAATATGTAGATGAAGTCCATGGAGCCTCGGTTAAGAGTCTACAACATGGACACCAGCCAGTTATCCCACCAGGTAAGGACCTAGCCCAGGGTATTAGTAGCCCTTAAGTCACTACCCAGCCCTTGCAAGCTTGAAGATATGGCCAGGGGTTTACCATGGACTAGGTATCCAACCACAGACAGCTGTTTCGGGGTTGTTGCCCCTCATCAGTGTGGCGCAGGATTCTGGCTGGGTGGGAGCAATGCTTGATAGACAGACATCACAAATGGACACCAGCCAGTTATCCTCCACTGGTCTCCACAAGGTCAGTGGGTGCTTGAATTGTTTGCTTCAGAAAAAACTCACACTTGTTGGTACTATGAGGCCAAACCACCGTGAAATTCCTCCAATCATGGAGCACAATCCCAACCGACCACTTTATGAGAGTGTCTTTGGTTTCTGCAATCAAGCGACAATGGTATCTTATAAAGCAAAGAAAGAAAAATCTGTGATATTACTGAGTACAATGCATCATGATGGAAGTATTGACAGGAAACCTGAAATCATACTGAATTATCATAAAACAAAAGCAGGTGTGGACAAGATGGATGAAATGATTGGAGAGTATTCATGCAAGAGGCAGACAAAACGTTGGCCTGTAGTCATTTTTTATAATATCCTTAATGTGTCAGCCCTCAATAGCTATATTGTTTATAGTGAAACTCATCCAGAATGCCAACAGGAAGGACAAGAGAGGTCTATTCTTGATGGAACTTTATTATGAACTTTTGATGCCTACCATAATGGAGCGAAGCAACACGAAATGCTTGCCAAGGCAAATTACGGAAGCTATAATCCGATGTGGTGTACATTTTCAGGAACATCCAGAGCCGAGAGAAAAAAAAAGAATACGCTGTTATATTTGTCCAGCAAAGAAGGAAAGGAAATCTGAGCGTATCTGTACTACTTGTGGACAAAATGTCTGCAAGGAACATTCTTCCGAAGAAATATTCCTGCACCATGTTTACTACCGTGTTTCCTCGAAAGTAAGACAGGGTCTTACATTCTTTTTGTGGCCAAAAGTGGCCCCCTGTCTTACTTTCAGGGGGGGCCTTACATTGGAGGCCCCACCATCCATCCATCCATCCACACACTGCAGCCATCCATCCACACATTCCCACACATACAGACAGACACATGCATACACATATATACACATATATACACACCATACACACCACACACACCACACACACACATAGCACCGCTTCTTACCGGGTCCGGTGTGGGGTCCCCGATGGTCCTGTGCCGTCCTCTGTGCTCCGGTCCGGTCCCCGAGATGATCCGCTGCCGTCCGCCATGTTCCGGTGCCGGTCCTAGGCTCCATGGTCCCTGCTCTTCCGGAGTTCAGGCCTAGCTCCGCCCAGGTCATAGTGTGGGCCAATCAGCATAGCGGCGCTCAAGCAAGCGTCATCGGGCGCTTGCCTCTGACGTCAGCGCCGCTATGCTGATTGGCCCACACTATGACCTGGGCGGAGCTAGGCCTGAATTCCGGAAGAGCAGGGACCATGGAGCCTAGGACCGGCACCGGAACATGGCGGACGGCAGCGGATCATCTCGGGGACCGGACCGGAGCACAGAGGACGGCACAGGACCATCGGGGACCCCACACCGGACCCGGTAAGAAGCGGTGCTATGTGTGTGTGGTGTGTATGGTGTGTATATATGTGTATATATGTGTCTGTACGTGTGTATGTATGTATGTAAACCCCCCCACGTGTTTCCCCGATAGTAAGACCCACCCTCCCCCCTACCCTGCCTTACATTCGGGGGGGGTCTTACATTAGCAGACCCCCCGCCCCCCCCCACCCTGTCTTACTTTTGGGGGGGTCTTACTATCGGGGAAACACGGTACAACTACAATATAAAAAAACTTTTAGACAAAAAAATCGTTATATATACACACACATATATCTATTATATAATCGCGAATCGGAAAAAGCGCCCCTCCGCGCGCTACTTCCGGCGTGGTCATGTGCATACGAATTTAACATTGGGCGCGAAGCGCCCAATGCTGCGCGAGCAATGGCCGCGAGGCCATTGCGAGCCGCTGGCCCAAAATCCATCCACAGCCTCGGCTAGAACCTTAGCGATTTACCGCTCAGGTAGCGCGAGCAATGGCCGCGAGGCCATTGCGAGTCGCTGCCTGACCCGCAAATCGCTACCCGCCTCCGCACAGCCCGACCCCTATGTCCGCACAGCCCGGCCCCTATGTCCGCACAGCCCGCCCCCTATGTCCGCACAGCCCGCCCCCTATGTCCGCACAGCCCGCCGTCCTCTTCCTTCTCATTAACATACAATGGACGAAAAATCCGCCATTGTACCTTAATGAGATCTGAGGCCCTCTTCTGATTGGTCGCTGTATACTGCCCTCAGCCAATCAGAAGAGCCCCTCAAAACTGAGACGCAGTTCTCATTCAGGTCCGCCTTTTTTTCCCCATTGACATACATTACCGGTGTGTCGGCGATTTTATGGCCGCCCACCTGGTTCTATTTGTCGGCCCTAAAATCGCGGACACACAGCTAATGCATCTCTATGGGCAGTCAGCCCGATTTTGGATTGAACGCCGACCAATCAGAATTCGAGCTGACTGCCCATAGACATGCATTAGCGGTGTGTCCGCGATTTTAAGGCCGACAAATAGAACCAGGTGGCCGGCCATAAAATCGCCGAAACACCGGTAATGTATGTCAATGGGAAAAAAAAAGGCGGACCGCAATGAGAACTGTGTCTCACTCTCGCAAGTAAAAAAATAAATAAATTTAATAATAAAAAAAATAATTTTAAAATAATTTTAAAATAATAAAAAAATAATTAAAAAATAATAAATAATTAAATAAAAATAATAATTTAAAAAAAAAAAAAAAAGGCGGACCTGAATGAGAACTGTGTCTCAGTCTGACTTAAAAAAAATAAATAAATTAAATAATAAAAAAAATGATTTAAAAATAATTAAAAAATAATAAAAACATAAATAAAAAATATTAAATAATTAAATAAAAATAATAATAAAAAAAAAAAATAAATGCGGACCTGAATGAGAACTGTGTCTCACTCTCACTTAAAAAAATAAATAAATTAAATAATAAAAAAAATGATTTAAAAATAATTAAAAAATAATAAAAAAATAAATAAAAAATATTAAATAATTAAATAAAAAATAATAATAAAAAAAATAAATAAATGCGGACCTGAATGAGAACTGTGTCTCACTCTCACTTAAAAAAATAAATTAATTAAATAATAAAAAAAATGATTTAAAAATAATTAAAAAATAATAAAAAAATAAATAAAAACTATTAAATAATTAAATAAAAATAATAATAAAAAAAATAAATAAATGCGGACCTGAATGAGAACTGTGTCTCACTCTCACTTAAAAAAATAAATAAATTAAATAATAAAAAAAATAATTTAAAAATAATTAAAAAATAATAAAAAAATAAATAAAAAATTTTAAATAATTAATAAAAAATAATAATAAAAAAAAAAAAAAAATGCGGACCTGAATGAGAAACTGTGTCTCATCTCACTTAAAAAAATAAATATAATTAAATAATAAAAAAAAATAATTAAAAATAATTACAAAATAATAAAAAAATAAATTAAAAATAATAAATAATTAATATAAAAATAATATAAAATAAATTAAATAATGCTAATAATAACTTTAAACGGACCTGAATGAGAACTGTTCTCAGCCTAATATAAAAATTAATAATAATAAATAATAATTAAAATATAATAAAAAATTATAAAAATAATAAAATAATTAAATAAAAAATTAATAATTAAATAAAATGTAATAATAAATAATTAATAATAATAATGCTATTAATGCTAATATTATGCATATAAATTAATAATTATATTAATGCATATATTAATGCATAAATCAATAATAATTGCTATAAATGTAATTAATAAATGTATTATAGCATATATTAATAATAATCATAATAATGCTAATTTAATGCTATTAATTAAATAATAGCTATTAATGATATTAATAATGCATAATGAAATGCTATTCAATCTATTCATTAATAAATAATAAATTTATTAAATAATTATTAAATGCTATTAATGCTAATAATAATTATAATGCTATAATGAATAATAATGTAATAATGCTAATAATAATTTATTAATGCTATTATTAACTAAAATTAATATATAATGCTATTAATGCTAATAATAAATGCGACTTGTAATAAACTGCTATATAAATATAATATATGATTAATATAATAGAAATATTAATTATTAATGATAATTAATAATAAGATTATAATAATGTATTAAATGATAATAATAATTATTAATAATATTAATATTAATGCAATAATAATGCTATTAATGCTAATAATAATGCTATTAATGCTATTAATAAATGTATTAATGCTATAATTAATTAATGCTAATATAATGCTATTAATCTAATAATAAATGTATTAATGTATTAATAATTAATTAATAGCTATTAAATGCTAAATAATGTAATATTTATCTATTAATGCTATTAATGAATAATAATGCATTAAATGCTATTAATTATACTATTAATGCTAATTAATGCTAATATAATTAATATATATAATGCTATTATTAATGTAAATATGTATTAATGCTATTAATGCTAATAATAATGTAATGTAATATTAATATGCTAAATATTATAATGTATAATGCTAATAATCTATATTAATGCTATAATGTAATAAATGTATAATGCTATATAATCATTAATGCTAATTAATGTATTAATGCATTACTAAATGTAATATATTAATGCTATTAATTAATTATAATGCTAATTAATAATGCTAATTAATGCTATAATTAATAATGCTATTAATGTAATAATTATCTATTAATAGCTATTAATGCTATATAATAATGCTATTAATAATGCTATTAATGCTATAAATATTAATGCTATATAATTAATATTATATCTATTAATGCTAAATTATTAAATGCTAATTAATTTAATAATAATGCTATTAATGCTATTAATTAATGTTATTAATGCTATTATTAATGCTATAATGCTAATATTAATGCTATTAATGCTAATAATAATGTTATTAATGCTATTAATAATGCTATATAATGCTATTATTATTATGCTATTAATGCTAATATTTCTCATTATTAATGCTATTAATGCTAATAATAATGCTATTAATGCTATTAATTATGCTATTAATGCTATTAATGCTAAAGTTTATCCTATTCATGGTATTATTAATGCTATTAATGCTAATAATAATGTTATTAATGCTATTAATGCTATAATAATAATGCTATTAATGCTAATTAATAATGTTATGTAATGCTATTATTAATGCTAATAATGCTATTATTAATGCTATTAATGCTAATAATAATGCGATTAATGCTATTAATAATGCTATTAATGCTATTAATTATGCTATTAATGCTAATATTTATCCTATTAATGCTATTAATGCTAATAATAATGCTATTAATAATGCTATTAATGCTATTAATTATGCTATTAATGCTATTAATGCTAATATTTATCCTATTAATGGCATTATTAATGCTATTAATGCTAATAAGAATGCTATTAATGCTATTAATAATGTTATTAATGCTATTATTAATGCTAATAATGCTATTATTAATGCTATTAATGCTAATAATAATGCTATTAATGCTATTAATAATGCTATTAATGCTAATATTTATCCTATTAATGCTATTAATACTATTAATAATGCTATTAATGCTAATATTTATCCTATTAATGCTATTAATGCTATTAATAATGCTATTAATGCTATTAATTATGCTATTATTGCTATTAATGCTCATATTTATCCTATTCATGGTATTATTAATGCTATTAATGCTAATAATAATGCTATTAATGCTAATAATAATGCTATTAATGCTATTAATAATGTTATTAATGTTATTATTAATGCTAATAATGCTATTATTAATGCTATTAATGCTAATAATAATGTTATTAATGCTATTAATAATGCTATTAATGCTATTAATTATGCTATTAATGCTAATATTTATCCTATTAATGCTATTAATGCTAATAATAATGCTATTAATGCTATTAATAATGCTATTAATGCTATTAATTATGCTATTAATGCTATTAATGCTAATATTTATCGTATTAATGGCATTATTAATGCTATTAATGCTAATAATAATGCTATTAATGTTAATAATAATGCTATTAATGCTATTAATAATGTTATTAATGCTATTATTAATGCTAATAATGCCATTATTAATGCTATTAATGCTAATAATAATGCTATTAATGCTATTAATAATGCTATTAATGCTATTAATTATGCTATTAATGCTATTAATGCTAATATGTATCCTATTAATGCTATTAATAATGCTATTAATGCTAATAATAATGCTATTAATGCTATTAATGTTATTAATGCTATTATTAATGCTAATAATGCTATTATTAATGCTATTAATGCTAATAATAATGCTATTAATGCTATTCATAATGTTATTAATGCTATTATTAATGCTAATAATGCTATTATTAATGCTATTAATGCTAATAATAATGCTATTAATGCTATTAATAATGTTATTAATGCTATTATTAATGCTAATAATGCTATTAATAATGCTATTAATGCTAATAATAATGCTATTAATGCTATTAATACTGTTATTTATGCTCATAATACTGCTAATAATGCTATTAATACTGCTATTACTGCTAATAATAATGCTATGGCTTATATTATTGCTATTGATGATGCGATTATTATTTAAAAATCTTTAAAAAAACAATAAACATATTTTAGATACCCGATGCATTTGCATCAGGCTAACAGCTATAACTACTATAATCAAATTAATGCACATTCTAGAATCCCGATGCATTTGCATCGGGCTCACAGCTAGTATACATATAAAGAATTATATAGAATGCATATATTGGGCATTTTAAGCCGGTGTAATTACTTTTTTGTTTTATGCACATAATTATAATGTTTTGAAATATTCACATCTCAAATAAACTTTGAAAAGTATTTCTATTTGAGTTACTCCATGTTATTTGCACACAGGCCTAAGAGGCCCCAGGTATGTGAAAGTGTAGATTTCTATGGTTGCACGTTCTAGGGTTAATATTATTACCATACCTCTATCACACAACAGTGAAATTACAATATTTATCCTCTTCATACAATAGTTTGTCATCCCTACATACTACCTGTTTTCTTAGCACAATTTCCTTCATGATATGGCATCCCATAATGTCCCCCCTTATTTTCATTGACTCTTCTATACATAAGTTTTATTAAAATTATGTGACCATAATTCCAGTATCCAGTCACCATTGATCTGTTTTTCCTCATACATAGACTTTTACCAATTCCTTTTAAAGGGACACTGTCAGGTCATCCTTCAGTATGATACTCATATTACCCTTAAATAGTGCCTGGGCCGACCTTTTAAAAACATCTAAAATCATTATGGTACCGTTTGTAGCTTCCATGTTATCAGCATTGTCAGACCCTGCAGGGAGCTCCTGGATTAGTCCTCTCCATTATAAGCAAAAAGGAATAGTCTGGCTGCTGTATAAACTGTCATGTAATTGTACACTACCTCTCAGCAGCTCTATCCTCCCTCTGCTCTTAGGGCCGCTTTACACACACCAACTTCTGTGACCAACTTCTGAACAGATCTCTGGTTGCAGTGAAATCATGGACACATTGCTCCATTTTGTACGCAGCGACAAAATGGAGCCATACAATCTTGAAATAAAGGAGACGGCACTCACCGGTGTGTTGCTGTGCTTTATTCACGGTACGCCATTCACATGGTGCAGGGAGGGGGATTAGGCTGAGGTGACCACGGCACCGTTTCGCGCTGTGTGCGCTTCCACGTGTCACGAGCTAATGGAGGTATAGCTCACTTCCTATATAGGAGTCTATATCATACAATGACGTCACTATTAGCTGAATAAAAACTTTACAAAATCTTAAAATCATGATTCGACTAATCACCAACTGTAAAATACAATAGGACCATTAGTAATACGTACAAACATACACTTTTTACTTACACAATAAGAGCATATAAGAAACTACAGTGACAAATGAAGGTTTCAGCGCTGGGTGAGCAGACTGCATGGAACAAAAAATATCCAAACTGTATTGCGAAAATCAATACCGATGATCATATAATTAAGGCAACAAGACAAATTAGTATACAAAAAAGCACGCTAGCAAATCAATACAAGTAATCCAAAACTATAACCGTCGACTAGTCTTGTAACCCGAAGAAAATCAGATTACCAGATGACCTGTGTACGATCAGAAATCGCACCATTGCAGAAAAACGCAATGAATTTATAACCGGGAATTTAGGACTAATAACACTGGTCAACAGCATTTTTGGTGCCAAAGATATTTCATTGAATTTAGGGTAACTTTGGGGTGCTGATTCTGAATATGTCATCAGTTTTGCCAGATTGGCTCAAGTTTTTGAGATTTTTCATAAAATGTGTAAAAAAAAAGACGTTTTTTGCTACACGCGCATTAACTTTATTGATATTGTCATGAATACAATAAATTTAACAAAGTAAATGTTGATTTTAGTTTATTTTAACTAGTTTTAGAAAGTAATCTTCAAAAATGAACAAGACATGAAAGATAGACATTTAATCGCTGGAAAAGCGCTTTTTATATGATTTTCTTCTATGTGAGCTATTGGGGCAGTCACGCTGTAGATTCCAGCAGTAATCAGCCATCATATGTCTGTCCCATCTGCCTTGGTACCTTTCCTCCATCACCATAATATCCTGATGAAATCTCTCCCCTTGTTCTTCGCTAAAATCTCCAAGGTTTTCTGGAAATCTGTCCAAGTGACTGTGAAGATAATGCAATTTAATGCTCATGTGTACACCCAGATTTCTAAATCTCAATAGCATGTTTTGTACCAGTTCTTCATAATTGTCTGCCTTTTGATTTCCCAAGAAGTTCTTCACTACCAACACAAAACTACACCATGCAGCAGCTTCAATGTCATTCATTTCCTTAGGAAAATTTGAATCTTTAATGAGTTTCCGAATTTGAGGACCATCAAAGATTCCTGCCTTCAGTTTTTTCGCTACTAAGACCAGGGAAAGATCTGCAGATGTACATGAAGCAATTACCATCTTTGTCTAATGCCTTGACGAACTGCTTCATTAATCCTAACTTTATGTGAAGTGGTGGTAGAATGATTTTTTCCCTGTCCACCAAAGGTTCGTTCACTATGTTTGATGCTCCTACTGTCAAGGTGTCCCTTGGAGGCCAATTCAGTTTCTCCCAGTGCTGATGTTTTGCTCTACTATCCCACATGCAGATGAAGCAAGGATACTTTGTGTATCCACTTTGCTGTCCAAGTAAAAAGTTGACCATTTTTAAATCAACACATATCAGCCACGAATGTTCATGGTAGCACAGTTTCTCCAAGACCATTTTGACATTTTGGTATTGTTCTGCAAGTTTAGTTGAGTGAGCTACTGCAAGAGATGCACACTGATTGCCATTGTTCAACAAAACACATTTCAAACTCCTTTTAGAACTATCTATGAAAAGCCTCCAGTCTACAGGACGATATACTTGTAAACCCATTTGCAGCATCAGGCCAGGAATATCCTTACAATATACAAGTAGGTCATCTTCACAGAAAAATGGAAGAAGTGCTTCTTCTCTGGTCCTGTAAGATGTAATTTTAGTTCCAGGCGTCAGACAATTTTTTTCACTTAGCCTTGAAGCTAAAAGTTCGGATGCACTTTTTGAGAGGTTGAGGTCTCTTATTAGATCGTTGAGCTCTCCTTGGGTAAATTGCGTAGGTGTTCTGAAACTTCCTTCATATTCTAGTTCACTTCCAGAACTAATGCTTAGCTCCATACCCTGCATTTCATCATCATCATCAGGTGGGGGAAGGTCAGGTAACATGGTAAACTCAGGTACAGGCACATCTTCACAATGAGGGACAGGCCTTCTTGCAGATTCCATGTTAGGATACTCCCATTTTCGTTTCTTATGCTTATTGAATCCTTGTACTTGCACTGCACAGAAATAACAGTCATCATGATGATTTTTTTGCTCTCTCCACACCATTGGAACACCAAATTTGAAGCTTGTTCTTTGTCCTTTGCTCCATTTTCGTAATAATTCGATACATGCTTTGCACACTATGTGTGGTGCCCAAAACTTGTCTTGGTCCCCAAGCATAACCCCAAAATAGGCAAAATACACTTTTTTAACAAAGTCTGTTATGTTTCTTCTATGTTTTGGCAGTGTATATTCACCACAAATGTAACAGAATGAGTCTGGATCGTTAAGACAACTTCTTCTTGATGAGTTCATGCTTTTCACTGGAAAACAGACAACAACATAAAGTTAGTGCAAAAATCAAGCTATGAACAAACTTTTAGAACACTAATTAACACAAAACTATATTGAGAACTGCTCAGTTCAAGTACTAATCCAAAGAAATTAATGAGATGATGCGTCGCATTTACCAACAAGTGCTATAAATAAGATACCAAAAATCTCAAAAACTTGAGCCAATCTGGCAAAACTGATAGCATATTCAGAATCAGCACCCCAAAAATACCCCAAATTCATTAAAATATTTTGGACACCAGAAAAAAAAATTTTTTTTGTTGACCTGTGTAATCATTAGTAACGACTACTATCAAATAAAGCCATAATTGGCACAGTCCAACATTCACTATAGCAACTATAAATTCTAATGACAATCAGTATGATTTTTCTGTATCAATAAAAGAAAGGAGGGGGAACAAGAGGCGCAATAGTGCCCTATCACTAGTGACACTAAATATCAAGGTGGTGTGTAAGAATTTCACTCACCTATGCCAGTTGTGAGACCCACAACTGGTTTTTTTAAGGCATATGGTAATAATGTACTGATGGCTGCTGCTGGACTTCCACCGACCACTCACTTGTGGAGACACATCAAGATGTTGGGAAAAGGGTGTGTAACAGTCCGCGCTGCCAGGTCCACTTCCACTATAAAAAACACACGTGTAGGTGATGTTCAAACAGTTTTCCTTTATTTCTCAGACGCGTTTCGGTGCCCTCCTGGCACCTTCCTCAGGGATACCTCCACACCAACCATACAGGTCTTATATATAGCCCCTTTATAACAATAATTGGTAGGTGTTACCATCACAGATGACGTCAAAATCGTCATGAAAAAGGGAGGACCCCAGGTTTTGGCGCAATTTCCATCAAAAACTTACATTTTCTGTATAATTATAAACATAACTAGCTGTGAGCCCGATGCAAATGCATCAGGATTCTAGAACGTGGCAATATTATTTGCATTAATAGCATTATTTTACCATTAATAGCATAATTATTAGCATTACAGCATTATTATTAGCATTAATGCATTATTAACAGCAATAATAGTACTATTAATAGTATTGTTATTAGTATTAATAGCATTATTACCATAATAGCATTAATAATAGCGTTAATGCATATTATGAGGAGTAATAGCATTATTAGCATTAATAAATTATTAATAGCATTAATAGAATTAAAAGCATTATGCATTATTAATAGATTAATAGCATGATTATTAGAATTAATAGCATTAATATTAGCATGAATAGCATTAATAGCATGATTAATAACATTAATACCATTATTAATAGCATTAATAGCCTAAATAATAGAATTAATAGCATATAATGCATTAATAGCATCAGTATTAGCATAAAGAGGTTAATAGCAATTTATTAGCATAATAGAATTTTGAATAGCATAAATAGCATGTATTAGCCTTAATAGCATTATTAATAGCGTTAATATGATTATTATTAGCATTTTAGCATATAGCATTAATCATAATTATTACATTAATAGCATTATTATTAGCATTAATAGCATTAATCACAATTAATAGCATTAATATTAGCATTAATATAGCATTAATAGCTTATTAATGATGAATAACATTATTAATAGCATTAATAGCATTAATAGCATTATATAGCATAATAGCTTAAAAATAGAATTAATAGCTAATAATCGCATTAATAGCATTTTGAATAGCATAAATAGCATGATTATTAGCCTTAATAGCATTATTAATAGCGTTAATATGATTATTATTAGCATTATAGCATTAATATAGCATTAATAGCATAATTATTAGCATTAATAGCATTATTATTAGCAGTAATAGCATTAATATAGCATTAATAGCATAATAATTATTATAGCATTAATAGCATTAATTAGCATTATAGCATTTAATAGCATGATATAATATGCATTAATTAATAGCAAATTAATAGCATTAATAGCATTATTAATAGCATTAATAGCATAAAATAGATTAATAGCATAAATAATCGCATTAATAGCATTTTAATGCATAATAGATATTATTAGCTTAATTAGCATTATTATAGCATTAATATGATTAATTATTAGCATTAATAGCATTATTAATATAGCATTATAATATTATAGCATTATATTACTAATAGCATTAATAGTTTATTAATTAGCATTAATAACATTAATTATTAGCATTAATAGCATTAATAATATTATGCATTAATACATTTATATATTATGATTAATAATAATTAGATTAATGCTATATCATTAAGCATTATATTACATTAAGCATTAATAGCATATATTAGCATTAATAGCATTTAATAGATAATAGCATATATTAGCTTAATAGCATTAATAGTATTATTAATAGCATGATAATTATAATACATTATTATAGCATTAATAGCATTAATAGCATAAATAATATAATAGCTAAACATTAATAATAACCTAAATAATGCATTAATAGCATTTTGAATAGCATAAATAGCATGATTATTAGCCTTAATAGCATTATTAATAGCGTTAATTATTATTATTAGCATTATGAGCATTATAGTAGCATTAATAGCATAATTATTACATTAATAGATATTATTAGCAGTAATAGCATTATTATTAGCATAATACATTATTAATAGCATTATAGCATTAAATAATACATTAATAGCATAATATAGATTAATAGCATAAATATATTAATAATAATACATATTAAGCATATCATTATTAATAGCATTAATAGCATAAATTAATAGAATTAATAGCATAAATATTATTATAGCATTATTAGCATAAATACATTAATAGCAAATTATTAGCATTAATAGCATTATTATAGCATTAATAGCATTAAATAGTATTATAGCATTAATATTGATTAATAGCATTAATAGTATTATTAATTAGCATGAATAACATTATTATTAGCATTAAATAGCATTAATAGCATTATTAATAGCATTAATATTGCATAAACAAATAGAATTAATAGCATAACTAATCGCATTATATAGCATTACTATTAGCATAAAGACCATTATAGCAATTATTATTAGCATTTAATAGCATTTTTGAATAGCATAAATAGCAGTATTAATTAGCTTAATAGCATTATTAATAGCGTTATATTATTATTATTAGCATTATGAGCATTAATAGTGCATTAATAGCATAATTATTAACATTATAGCATTTATTATTACAGTAATATTATTATTGCATTAATTAGCATTTATTTAATAGCATTATGCATTAATAATACTAATTATTAGCTATTATTATTAGCATTAATAGCATTAATAGTATTATTATACATGAATAACATTTATTAATAGGCATTAAAGCATTATTAATGCTTAATAGCATAAATAATAGAATTAATTAGCATATATATATTGCATTAATAGCATTATATTACATAAGAGATTAATAGCAATTTATTAGCATTAATGCATTTTGAATGCATAAATAGCATATTATTAGCTTTTAATAATTATTAATACGTTAATATGATTTATTTTTACATAATTAGCATTAATATTAGCATTATAGCATAATTATTAGCATTATAGCATTAATAGCATATTATAGCATTAATAGCATTATTATTACATTAATACCTCATTATTACATTAATGCTATATTATTAGCATTATAACATAAATTTAGCATTAATAGCTATAATTATTAGCATTAGCAGCATTATTATTAGCATTATAGCATTATTTAGCATTTTTATTTTGTTTAATTATTTTTTTAATTATTTTTTAAATGTTATTTAATTATTTTTTTATTATTAAATTTATTAGTTATTGTAAGTGAGCTGAGGCTGAGACACAGTTCTCCTTCAGGTCCGATGAAAAGGGTGATATTATTAGCATTTTTTTTTTTTTATTATTATTTTTTATTTATTTTTTTATTATTTTTTAATTTTTTTTTATTATTTTTTAAATATTATTTAATTATTTTTTTTATTATTAAATTTATTAGTTATTTTAAGTGAGGCTGAGACACAGTTCTCCTTCAGGTCCGCTTATTTATTTTTTTATTATTATTTTTTATTTAATTATTTAATATTTTTTTTATTATTTTTTAATTCTTTTTTTAATATTTTTTAAATATTATTTAATTATTTTTTTTTATTATTAAATTTATTAGTTATTTTAAGTGAGGCTGAGACACAGTTCTCCTTCAGGTCCGCTTATTTATTTTTTTATTATTATTTTTTATTTAATTATTTAATATTTTTTTTATTATTTTTTAATTATTTTTTTATTATTTTTTAATATTATTTAATTATTTTTTTTATTATTAAATTTATTAGTTATTTTAAGTGAGGCTGAGACACAGTTCTCCTTCAGGTCCGCTTATTTTTTTTTTTATTATTATTTTTTATTTAATTATTTATTATTTTTTTTATTATTTTTTAATTGTTTTTTTATTATTTTTTAAATATTATTTAATTATTTTTTTTATTATTAAATTTATTAGTTATTTTAAGTGAGGCTGAGACACAGTTCTCCTTCAGGTCCGCTTATTTATTTTTTTATTATTATTTTTTATTTAATTACTTAATATTTTTTTTATTATTTTTTAATTATTTTTTTATTATTTTTTAAATATTATTTAATTATTTTTTTTATTATTAAATTTATTAGTTATTTTAAGTGAGGCTGAGACACAGTTCTCCTTCAGGTCCGCTTATTTATTTTTTTATTATTATTTTTTATTTAATTATTTTTTTATTTTTTTATTATTTTTTAATTATTTTTTTATTATTTTTTTTATTATTAAATTTATTAGTTATTTTAAGTGAGGCTGAGACACAGTTCTCCTTCAGGTCCGCTTATTTATTTTTTTATTATTATTTTTTATTTAATTATTTATTATTTTTTTTATTATTTTTTAATTGTTTTTTTATTATTTTTTAAATATTATTTAATTATTTTTTTTATTATTAAATTTATTAGTTATTTTAAGTGAGGCTGAGACACAGTTCTCCTTCAGGTCCGCTTATTTATTTTTTTATTATTATTTTTTATTTAATTATTTATTTATTTTTTTATTATTTTTTAATTATTTTTTTATTATTTTTTAAATATTATTTAATTATTTTTTTTATTATTAAATTTATTAGTTATTTTAAGTGAGGCTGAGACACAGTTCTCCTTCAGGTCCGCTTATTTATTTTTTTATTATTATTTTTTATTTAATTATTTATTTATTTTTTTATTATTTTTTAATTATTTTTTTATTATTTTTTAAATATTATTTAATTATTTTTTTTATTATTAAATTTATTAGTTATTTTAAGTGAGGCTGAGACACAGTTCTCCTTCAGGTCCGCTTATTTATTTTTTTATTATTATTTTTTATTTAATTATTTATTATTTTTTAATTATTTTTTAATTATTTTTTTATTATTTTTTAAATATTATTTAATTACTTTTTTTATTATTAAATTTATTAGTTATTTTAAGTGAGGCTGAGACACAGTTCTCCTTCAGGTCCGCTTATTTATTTTTTTATTATTATTTTTTATTTAATTATTTATTATTTTTTATTTATTTTTTTTATTATTTTTTAATTATTTTTTTATTATTTTTTTTATTATTAAATTTATTTGTTGACATACATTAGCGGTGTGTCGCCGATTTTATGGCCGGCCACCTGGTTCTATTTGTCGGGCCGAAAATCGCGGACACACCGCTAATATATGTCTATGGGCAGTGAGGTCGAATTCAGATTCAAAGAGCGACCAATCAGAAATCGAGCTGACTGCCCATAGACATGCATTAGCGGTGTGTCCGCGATTTTAGGGCCGACAAATAGAACCAGGTGGGCGGCCATAAAATCGGCGACACACCGCTAATGTATTTGAATGGGATCTGAGGTGCTCTTCTGATTGGCTGAGGGCATTAGAGAGCGACCAATCAGAAGAGCAGCTCACATCTCATAGAGATACAATGGCGGATTTTGCGTCCATTGTATCTTAATGAGAAGTGAAGAGGACGTCGGAGATGGAAGTTGTCGAAAAGAAGACAGAAGACCCCAGGGGCCGGACGAAGAGCCGGAGATGGCGGAAAGAAGAGAGAAGAGCGGCGGGGCCGGAGGAAGAGGACGGCTGGCCGGACGAAGGGCTTGTGGATCGGACGGACGATCAGATGACTAAGAAGGCATGTAAGTGATCGACGGGGGCGTTAGGTTAGGGGACGGCGGGGGCTTCGGGTGTAGGGCCTTAGGTGTTAGCGGCGGGAGCTTAGGAGGCGGCGAGGCTTAGGGGATAGGGGCTTAGGTGCGGCGGGGCTTAGGGGGCAGGGGGGGTAGGGGTTTAGGTGCGGCTTCGGGGGTAGGGGGTTAGGTGCGGCTTAGGGGGTAGGGGCTTGCAGCAGAGGGTAGTGGCTGCGGCTGGGTAGTGGCTTAGGTGCGGCGTCGGGGGTAGTGGGTTAGGTGCGGCTTCGGGGGTAGGGGATTAGGTGCGGCAGAGGGTAGTGGCTGCGGCAGGGTAGTGGGTTAGGGCGGCAGGGGGTAGGGGCTTGCGGCAGAGGGTAGTGGCTGCGCGGGGGTAGTGGGTTAGGGGGGTAGGGGCTTCGGCGGCGGGGTAGTGGCTTAGGGGTTAGGTGCGGCAGAGGGTAGTGGCTGCGGCGGGGTAGTGGCTTAGGGCGGCAGGGGGTAGGGGCTTGCGGCAGAGGGTAGTGGCTGCGGCGGGGGTAGTGGCTTAGGGCGGCAGGGGGTAGGGGCTTCGGCGGCGGGGGTAGTGGCTTAGGGGTTAGGTGCGGCAGAGGGTAGTGGCTGCGGTGGGGTAGTGGGTTAGGGCGGCAGGGGGTAGGGGCTTGCGGCAGAGGGTAGTGGCTGCGGTGGGGTAGTGGCTTAGGGCGGCAGGGGGTAGGGGCTTCGGCGGCGGGGTAGTGGCTTAGGGGTTAGGTGTGGCAGAGGGTAGTGGCTGTGGCGGGGTAGTGGGTTAGGGCGGCAGGGGGTAGGGGCTTCGGCGGCGGGGTAGTGGCTTAGGGGTTAGGTGCGGCAGAGGGTAGTGGCTGCGGCGGGGTAGTGGCTTAGGGCGGCAGGGGGTAGGGGCTTCGGCGGCGGGGTAGTGGCTTAGGGGTTAGGTGCGGCAGAGGGTAGTGGCTGCGGCGGGGTAGTGGCTTAGGGCGGCAGGGGGTAGGGGCTTCGGCGGCGGGGTAGTGGCTTAGGGGTTAGGTGCGGCAGAGGGTAGTGGCTGCGGCGGGGTAGTAGCTTAGGGCGGCAGGGGGTAGGGGCTTCGGCAGCGGGGTAGTGGCTTAGGGGTTAGGTGCGGCAGAGGGTAGTGGGTGTGGCGGGGTAGTGGGTTAGGGCAGCAGGGGGTAGGGGCTTGCGGCAGAGGGAAGTGGGTGCGGCGGGGTAGTGGCTTAAGGCGGCAGGGGGTAGGGGCTTCGGCGGCGGGGTAGGCGGCGGGGTAGTGGCTTAGGGGTTAGGTGCGGCAGAGGGTAGTGGGTGCGGCGGGGTAGTGGCTTAAGGCGGCAGGGGGCAGGGGCTTCGGCGGCGGGGTAGTGGCTTAGGGGTTAGGTGCGGCAGAGGGTAGTGGGTGCGGCGGGGTAGTGGGTTAGGGCGGCAGGGTGTAGGGGCTTCGGCGGCGGGGTAGTGGCTGCGGCGGGGTAGTGGCTTAGGGCGGCAGGGGGTAGGGGCTTCGGCGGCGGGGTTAGGGGCTTCGGCGGCAGGGTAGTGGCTGCGGCGGGGTAGTGGCTTAGGGCGGCAGGGGGTAGGGGCTTCGTCGGCGGGGTAGTGGCTTAGGGGTTAGGGAGGCAGGGGGTAGGGGCTGCGGCGGGGTAGTGGGTTAGGGCGGCAGGGGGTAGGGGCTTGCGGCAGAGGGTAGTGGCTGCGGCGGGGTAGTGGCTTAGGGCGGCAGGGGGTAGGGGCTTCGGCGGCGGGGTAGTGGCTTAGGGGTTAGGTGCGGCAGAGGGTAGTGGCTGCGGCGGGGTAGTGGGTTAGGGCGGCAGGGGGTAGGGGCTTGCGGCAGAGGGTAGTGGCTGCGGCAAGGTAGTGGCTTAGGGCGGCAGGGGGTAGGGGCTTGCGGCAGAGGGTAGTGGCTGTGGCGGGGTAGTAGCTTAGGGCGGCAGGGGGTAGGGGCTTCGGCGGCGGGGTAGTGGCTTAGGGGTTAGGTGCGGCAGAGGGTAGTGGGTGCGGCGGGGTAGTGGGTTAGGGCAGCAGGGGGTAGGGGCTTGCGGCAGAGGGTAGTGGGACGGGACTTAGTGGGTAGGGGCTTGTGGCAGAGGGTAGTGGGACTTCGGCGGCGGTGTACAGCGCGATGGTATACTACAGTCCCATGGGCATACGCGTGTCGGCCCTTAAGCGCCAGCGAACATTGCGAGTCGTTGGCGCATGGGCATGGGACTGTAGTATACTATAGCGGTGTACACTACAGTCGTATGCACTTCTGTGGCTTGGTTAGCGTTGGGTGGCAGCGACTCGCAATGCCCGCCTTGCGGGCATTGCTTCGCGAGGCTGCAACAACTCGCAATGCGTCTCATGTAACAGATGTCTATGTTGCAAGAACATCCAACAAAGAACACACTTTACATCCATCAATAATGAAGAAACATTCCCGATAAAACACAAGATGAATTGTATTACAAAATATGTCATCTACTTGCTCGAGTGCCCATGCAACTTACAATATGTGGGAAAAACAATTAGACCTTTACATGAGAGGCTCAACAAGCACCGGTCAAATATAAAGAATGGTTATAAGGCACATGGGGTGTCATATCATTTCGATATACACCATAATAGGGACCCCACATCTATCAGAATCACCCCTATAGACCATATACAGGCACATATACCTAACAGATTTGAAATGTTGAGAAAAAGAGAAAAATACTGGATGTTTAGACTTGATAGATTGAAGCCCAGGGGATTGAATTTGGTCTCTGAACTGATATAGGGGAAATAACCTTATGACTGTTTCTCCTATTTTTTTTTATCTTTTTACACCAATTTCTTATTCTATTTTTATTTTTTTACTATTTATTATATATCACTTTCCACAAAGGATCAAATTCTCACTTTACATACTTTCAAAATTACTATATTTAGCTATAAGACATTGTACCATGCACTTCAAAATAATAATATGTATGCCTCAGTTAATCACTTTGAAAGGAATTTTCTTCCCTTCACATTTTTTCCCAGATATTAATTTCCTAGCACTACACTAAGCATTAATTATACTAAAATCCACCACATACATTCATTTTTATATATAAGAATAAGGATAGGTACCCCTGCTGGTAGAAAAATAGATCTACAGGCTCTGGGTACCAGTTCTGCATCACCTTGACAACTGTTTCCAGGTGAGCGCCATCTTGTGGACAATTTTGATTATGACATCACCTAATAGAAATAGCAGGGTAATTTTTTGTCTATATCAGTGTATATGAAAGAAACCTGGGACGGTTGACTTATGACATCTTGGAATTTTTGTTTGAATGAAGATTTTTCTGCTCTTGTGACAGTATTAGGGTATGTGCTCACGGTCCGGAGCAGCTGCGTGTTGGATGTAGCTCCTCCGGACCTGAGTGAAGCCGCGGGTGGCCGCAGAGAGACCGCAGCCACCCCGTACTCACCATGTGCGGCGGCTTCTCTATGCAGTCTCTCTGTGGCAGCCGCTTCCGACTCCGCAGCATGAAATGAACATGCTGCGGAGGAGTGGACTGCCGGCAACCCGCACCGCAGCACCAAAGACGCTGCGGGCCGGTCACGCATAGTGAGGATGGGATTTCTTGAAATCCGATCCACTATGCTACTACTGTATGACGCAGCGTTTTGGACGCAGCGCTAAGACGCTGCATCCTAAACGCTGTGTCTCCTGATCGTGAGGATGCACCCAAGATGTTCTTTTGACCCCTCAGAGAGATAGAACTCAGATGTCACGCATGGCAACACCAGCTTTTACACTGGTGCTCCACATACACAAATACCAAAAAAATGAGAGACAACACGGATTAGTCCAAAAAAAAGTTTTTATTCATTTTTTTATTCATTTATCATATTCTAACATACAACATATCGATTTAAAAAGCCTCTCTGGACCGCACAAAAATGGTTTTATGCTAGATTTTTTAAATACATTTTCTTAAGTTTTTTTAGCCAATTCAATAAATTTATCTAATATTTATTCTTCATTTTTATTTATTATTTGTTCAGTATCTTTTAATAAAAAAACTTTTTTCCCACTTTTTTTTCTCCTACCTAGAAAACAAATAGAATAGATTAATGTTAAATAGTACAAAATATATACCACAAGGAACCTACAGCACTAAAGTAAAACTGAGACACAAAGGAATATGGTGGCACATGACACTAACACTGCCACATAAAAATGTGAACATCTGAGTTCTGCAGGTTCTATCACCGTAAAGGTACCGTCACACAGGGACATATCGCCGGCGATGTTGCCGGCAACCGAGGGGCGTGGCCAGGTTGCGGCGACATCGCCGGCGAATTGCCGCGTGTGACAGGGCGATAATCAGGCGATGAATCGCCTGAGTCACATCGCCAGGTTTCCCAACAATGTTGGGAAACCTGGCGATGTTGCTCAGGCGATTCTGCCTGATCGCCCTGTGTAACGCGGCAACCCGCAATGTTACAGGTGATTCCGCCTATCTACAACATTGTGGGTTATCGCTCGCTGGGTTGCTGGGCAACTCAGCGAACGATAGCCGCGGCAACTAGCCGGCGACATCGCCGGTAAGTTGCTCAGTGTGACATCTCACCGGCGATGTTGTCAGGGATGCGCGCTCCCGCGATCCCCGGCAATATCGCCGGCGATATGTCCCTGTGTGACGGTACCTTGAGAGGGAAATTGAGTGATATCATTATTTTTTTGCAGTCTTTGATGTCCAGAATTTTAAAGTGTTTTACTGGTGGTTCCGCTCAGAATTTCAGTTAGTTTCTTACATGGTTTGTATGGTCGGATTTTTTAAATTGTCTGTGGTATACTATGTTTATAATTATACAGAAAATGTAAGTTTTTGATGGAAATTGCGCCAAAACCTGGGGTCCTCCCTTTTTCATGACGATTTTGACGTCATCTGTGATGGTAACACCTACCAATTATTGTTATGAAGGGGACTGTATGGTGGTGTGGAGGTATCCCTGAGGAAGGTGCCAGGAGGGCACCGAAACGCGTCGGGGAAATAAAGGAAAACTGTTTGAACATCACCTTCACGTGTGTTGTTTGGAGTGGAAGTGGACCTGGCAGTGCGGACTGTTACACACCCTTTTCCCAACATCTTGAGTATGATTTTTCTAGCTTATATACAATACATCAGTGAAAAACTGAATAAACTAAAGCCTATTATTATTATTTTCATTCTCACATGCAATCTAATTCACCCGCAGCTGAAACAATCCATCAGCACTGCTGAATTGGATGTCAAATGTTGACGAAGCAACAGATGATCCATGGGGAGAGGGTAGTACAAAGAGAGAAGACCCATATATAGCAAGAAAATTACAACATTAATCAACAAGGCGCAGAGAGGAGAGTCGTAAAGAAAAAGACGAACTAGAGTATTATAAAAGCGCACAATTGTGTACAAAATACACAATTCTGCAAAGTCAAACATAGACAATAAGAACATCATTATCCATCTATGAAATACCATAGCATAAGCAGCAGTGGGTCAGTACAAACCCACCCATCATAAGAAGACGGCCATGTCGATTTTATCATTTAATCCCGCGGGTCCTAGGGCATTGGAATTAAGAATCCAATTAGCCTCAATCTGCAAGAGTTTTTTATTTAGATCCCCTCCTTTCACAGAGGGAAAGACTCTTTCAATGCCTGCAAACCGCAACACCTTCGGGTCACCATTGTGATGATCCCAAATGTGTTGGATCAATCTTGGTGATCCTTTTCCAGTCAGTACAGAGTTAAAATGCTCTCTGACTCTGATACACATAGCCCGAATGGTCTTGCCAATATAGTATCTCTTACAGGGGCACCACAGAATATAAACCACCCACTTGGTACTACAATTTATAAAAGCTCGAGTTTTATTTATCAGTCCCCCAATTTTCACCGTTGGGCCAGTCTCAAGGAATTGGCACCAATTACAGTGACCACATTTAAAATGACCCTTTAGAGGATTGGAATTTAACCAAGTACGGTTTTGCTGGGGTTTTTTGAATCTTTTTTCCACTAACAAATCACTGATATTTTTACTCCTTCTATAAGTCACTACCAATTGTGGGGATGTCTGTGCAAAGGCTTTATCGTTTTCAATTATGTGCCAGTGACGTTTTATGGCTGCTCTGATCGTATTATACATAGGTCCATATTTAAAGTTAAAATGAAACTTCTTGGATGAATTATCCTTACTTTCATTTTTTTTTTTTTTTTAAATCAAATAGTTTTTATTATCCAACTGTATACAGATAAACAAGTCATATAACATCAGCATTTGTTTCTTTTTACATTTTACATATCTTAGATCCCCCGTCAATAAGCCACCCCTCCCTCCCCCCCCCCAGACAGCAAACCAGACATAGCATATAGTATTTGATATACATAACATACTAGAAAATCATATATACCTTGCACTCCCCGTGCCTCTTGTCCTATCCTATTTACTATAGCCATCCCGATGGTACCTTACGACCCATATCCCAACCATGGTGCCCACAAATATTCAAACAAATCCAATTTCCCCCGTTTATGATATATGCTTTTTTCCAACTTTGCAATGTACCCAGTCTGCGCCACAAATTCCTGCCGTGATGGAGGAGCAGCATCCACCCAGTGCCTAGCAATCAGCTTCCTTGCTATATATAGGAATCTAGCTATACTTATTTTCAGTCTATTATCCACCAGAATGTCATCCACATATCCTAATAGACACACCAACGGATCCCTTGGTATAATGCAATTATATGCTGCTTCCACCCTTGTAATTACCACCAGCCAGAATGCCGCCAGCCTTGGGCATGACCACATCATGTGCATAATACCTGCCTTTTCTGTCATACATCTCGGGCATTCTGAAGTGGGTCTTAAATTGACTCTAAACAGTAGGTCGGGTGTACGATACACTCTATATAAGATGTATAGCTGCGAGAGCCTTCCGGGCTCACTAAGTGACAGATTTGGCACCCATTCCAAAATGAAAATCCATTTCTCTTCTTCTATAGTTCCCATCTCCTCCTCCCACCTAGTCTTAGCCTTCGAGGGGTACTGAAGTAGAAAGTGTGTAATAGATCTTTATATGTTGTAGCAATCACTCCCCTTGTGGGTCCACCCTCACAAATATATTCCAGAACTATATCCTGTTGTATCCGCATCTCCTTCAGTTTGGTTTGTGCTCGTACAGCATGCGCCATTTGCCTATATTGATACATCCCCCCTTCGCTCAGCCCAAATTCTTCCCTTAACCGAGAGAAGGATTTCAGCTCCCGTCCGTCCATGATGTGATGCGCCAATGTGATTCCCCTGTCCCGCCACTCCACCAGGCATCCCATTTTCTTAATCTCAGGTATCATCTCATTATTGCATAAGGGTGAGTATCGTGTCAGGTGCGTCACCCCTCTAAGTGTTTTCAATTTGTCCCACACTCTTTGCAACAAAACCATTGTAGGGCAGTGCTTCCCAATAATTCCCATAGACCCATCCTCCATACTCAGAATTAATGGAGATCTTCCCGTAAGATGTTCCATAATCTTTTGGACCGGCGGGCGCGTCGCCTTCTGTGTCCAGCCTCTAACATGTTGCCCCTGCGCTGCAATATAGTATATGTATGGATTCGGCAGGACTAGACCCCCCTCATCCTTTGGCCTCTGCAACAGTTCCATTCTCAGCCGGGCTTGCTTCTTTCCCCATATCAAACTCCTAAACAATGAACAAATCTGTTTAAACCGCTTCTGTGGAACAGAGATTGGGGTGTTATGCAAAACATATAACAGTTTAGGCATTAAAATCATTTTTATTAAGTTAATACGTCCCACTACAGACAAGCGTAGCTTGTTCCATGCACCCGTTTTCTCTTTAATAATCCCCAGAACCGGTTCCAGATTCAGGTCTAAATATGTTGTGAGTGGGTTTGATATCCAAATGCCTAGATTTTTAAACCTGTCAACCAGAGTGAGGCCCCCAGTCTCCACAACAGACGACATCCCCGCATCCAGTGAAAATAGTGTAGATTTATGCCAATTGATTCGCAATCCGGAAAGAGCTCCGTACCAATCAATCAATCTCATGGCTTCTGGCAGTGAAGCCTCAGAATCCTCCAGGAATAGCAGGATGTTCGTACGTAAGTGGGCCCTCCAGACTATCCCTATCCTCTTCTGTAAGTCTAGGCATGCGCAAAGAGTCTAAGTAGCTAGCAATACAGTCGGCTGCGTCTTCCACACCAGGGGAGTACAGCTTCTCATAAAAATTCACAAAGACTGCCCCAATATCAGCAGTGTCAGTTAACAAAGCCCCATCCCCTGCATACACAGAGTGCACAAAGGGGGTCCTCCTCTGTGTCGAGGCGACCACCGACAGCATGTGTCCGACCTTTTCCCCTTCTTCATAGAAGCCTGCCTAAACTCGTTCTTTTTCAATGTTTTCTCCCATTGATACCTGTCCACCTCCTCCTGGGCTTCCCTCATCAACTTTTCAGCTTCCCGCGTTCCCTTTACACTCAGCTCCTCCTCCGCTCTGCTCAGAGCTGCCAATTTTTCCACTTCCTCCTTCCTCGTCTCTAAATTACGCATATTAATCTCTTTGATAAGTATACCTCTCAGGTACGCTTTCATGGCATCCCAAAGGGCCTCTGGTCCCGCTGTTCCTTCATTTAAAACAAAGTATTCTTCTAAATTCCTACGCAGCAGGTCTACATCAATGCTGCGCAACCAACCTGGGTGAAGCTTCCATCCCATCCTTCCCCCTGCCCTGGCCTCCCCCGACTGAACATGTACACAAATCGGTTTGTGATCCGACATGGCCCTGGGTAAATATTCCACCCTCACCACCAGTGCATCCATAGCATCGTTACCCAGGGCCATGTCTATGCGAGATAGTGTATTGTGAGTGGCGGAGTAGCAAGAATAACATCGCACCTCTGGACTACGAACCCTCCAGACATCTCTTAGGCCCAACTCCCGTATAAGTATCCGGAATGGCGTGATGTGACCCTGAGACCTACCCAGATTATTTTTATGTTTGTCCCAGTAACTATCCTGCACATTGTTCAGATCTCCCACCAGGAGAACAGGAATCTCCCCAAGATGTCCCGTCCACTCCATCGCTTCTCTAAACTTTTTACTGGAATATGGCGGAGGCAGGTACATCGCTATGAGTGCCATCTACTTTCATTTTTAACACTAGTTTTTGACACAATCCCATCTGTAAAAGTATACTGATCTACCCTTTCTCTAGCTATTTCAAGATGGAAAAGGGATATCGCCTGTGGGTCAAATTCTCTACAAGTGTATCAGCCTGGGATTCAAAGCCTGAAATAGTATTATTCAGGCATCGGATCTGTAGCAATTGGCTGAATGGTAATGCTGCTTGAGTATACTCAGGGTGCGTGCTATTGAAATGAAGCAGGGAATTGGTGGCCGTGTTCTTCTTGAACATTGATCTAACAAGACCTTTGTCAGTTAATTCCAGTTTAATATCTAGGAATTCAAGATTAGATCCTCCAAATACACTCGTAAAAAACATATTAAAACTGTTGTCATTGAGGTAATCAATAAAATTCCTAAAGATAGTTTCAGCTCCCTCCCAGACTACCAGTACGTCATCTACACAGCAAATGTAGTATTTGATGTTTATCAAGAAGGGATTATTTTCAGTATAAATATACTGATCCTCAAAAGCTGCCAGAAATAAATTAGCGAGGGTACATGCGACGGGAGTACCCATCGCAGTACCCTCCTTTTGGACATACCACTGCTCCAGAAAGCTGAAAGCATTGTTTTCGAGTATAAAGCTTAATGCATCAGAGATGAAATCAATAACATCACTATCCACCTTATTATTTTCCAATAATTTTCTAATTATATTAACAGCTAAAGGTTGCGGGATTCTAGTATACAGGCTCTCGATATCAATTGAGGTCAATTTCATAGATTCACTCCAGGATATATGATCCACTGTTTTGATAAAATCAAAGGAATCTTTTACCAATGATGGTACTGAAGCCAGGTAGGGATGAAGAAACCAATCTAAATATACAATCTAAATATAGAAAGGGGCTCAGTCAAGGAACCTACAGCGGAAACAATTGGCCTTCCAGGGGACTCCCTTTCATTCTTATGAATTTTGGGTAAATAATACCAGTGTGGCTTTGTGGGGTTTTCAGGGAAAAGCTTCTCTGCCTCTGTCAAAGTAAGAACATTCTTATCAACGTAGTGTCTTAACAAAGATTTTAATTTTTTAGAACATTTTTCAGTACGATCTGCCACCATCGGCGAATATGTATTAGATTGACTTAAGTGTCTATTAGCTTCTCTGACATAAGCCGATCGTGGGAGTAGCACAATACTACCTCCTTTTTCAGCCTTCCTGAAATGGTAATCATGATTTTAAGATTTTGTAAAGTTTTTATTCAGCTAATGGTGACGTCATTGTATGATATAGACTCCTCCTATATAGGAAGTGAGCTATACCTCCATTAGCTCGTGACACGTGGAAGCGCACACAGTGCAAAACGGTGCCGTCGTCACCTCAGCCTAATCCCCCTCCCTGCACGATGTGAATGGCGTATCGTGAATAAAGCACAGCAACACACCGGTGAGTGCCGTCTCCTTTATTTCAAGATTGTATTGCATGTCGCTTTAGTGACTGGCACCACTCGGTCTAATACCGGTCGCTCCACAGCTGTTCCTCCACTAAGCCTGTGGCATTGGTGCCCCTCTTCCTTCTGTGCTGCACAAAATGGAGCAATGTGTCCATGATTTCACTGCAAACAAGAGATCTGTTAAGAAGTTGGTCACAGAAGTTGGTGTGTGTAAAGCAGCCCTTGCAGTGTAGTTTAAGTTCCCATAGGAGTTTCTGTTCTGATGAGAACACAGAGGGAGAGAACTATTACAGGTCTGCCTTATCTAGACTCCATTTGTTTCTCTAAGCAGGA
This sequence comes from Allobates femoralis, assembly GCA_033576535.1. Lineage (NCBI taxonomy): Eukaryota > Metazoa > Chordata > Amphibia > Anura > Aromobatidae > Allobates > Allobates femoralis. The sequence continues at coordinate 16,883,521 of JARQOC010000007.1, read as the reverse complement.
ATCTTTGCTGTGACAGTTTCTGTGTTGTATTTGACCTCTTGTCATGCTGCAAACACAGAAAGCAGAAAACAGCCCCCTCCACCCACTGATGTCCTGTGCTGTGATGCGAATGTGACATGCATATTTCTCTTGGGAGTGGACAGCAGAAAACTACCGTAAGTGGATCACTCACAGTGATTGACAAATGGAATGAATCTCTTTATTTACAGAAGTTTACAGAAGATAGGAGGCAAATATAAATAAAAGAAATACATAGAGTTTAGAGTGAGAAATTAGAAAATGATAGCAGTTACATGTGGATTTTTGACCTGACAGTTTTCCTTAAAATTATGTAGTCAATAATCAAAGTTTATCATTAGTTGACTTTGGCCAGTTGGTCACGATTAATGCACACATACAAACTAGATTTCTTTAATATTTCTTGCTCCTAAGGGCCGCTTTACACACACCAACTTCTGTGACGAACTTCTGAACAGATCTCTGGTTGCAGTGAAATCATGGACACATTGTTCCATTTTGTGGCTGTGTACAAATGTAATAATGTGTCCATGATTTCACAGCAACCAGAGATCTGTTCAGAAGTTGATCACAGAAGTTGGTGTGTGTAAAGCGGCCCTTAGTCCCTGTTACAATGAAAGTGATTACCTTCTCCTTTCTCTCATCGTTCTTCGGAGGGAGCTTTCGGGCACCCAAATCTTTCATTTCTTTCTTCTTATCTCTCAGATGTGCACCGATGCACAAGTGTAATTCCCAAATGACCTGGGTTTACTATAGGAAAGAGGCCAGCAGCACTCCCGTCTTTTATAAAACTTCCAACTTTATGTAGTATAGTGGCATAAGCAAAGCAGGGAGAGATGCATGGTATGTATGGGACAAATACAATTATCCCATACACACCCTGCATCTCTCCCTGCTTCACTTATGCACCTATCTAATATATAAAGCTGAATGTGTGTACGTGTGTGTGTGTATGTCCGGGATTGGCATCTACACCGTCGCAAGTACAGCCACAAAAATTTGCACAGTCACACGTCTGGACCCTGAGAGTGTCATAGGCTATGTTGTGAGGCGAAATTTCAACCCCGCGCTTTTCAATTCACCAAACAATTTTGGCCCTATCTACATAAAGGAGAGAAAGTGACAGTTACCAGTTGACAGTTGTGAATGAGAGGGGCTTAATGACAGCACCAAAGACTAACAGCATATACCAGCATATAGTCACTAAGGTGGGGCGCTGACATGGAATATTCACCACGCATGGGGACATGTATACATACCACATGCACACAAAGAGTAACAGCAAGTGTATAGTCGCTAAGGTGCAGCCGCAACATTGGATACTCACCACGCACCCGAACACACACACCACAAAGAGACACACACGACACAGAGACACACACCACACAGACACCCCCCCACAGGGACACACACACATACAAACCCTATAGGGACACATGCACTCACTCCACAGGGACACACACACCACAGGGACATACACAAACATACACCCCACAGGGACACAGAGACACACACCCCACAGGAACACACAGACCCCATAGGGATGGACACACACCACAGAGACACCCATCCCCCCACAAGGACACACACCACAGGGACCCCCACAGAAACACACGCACACCACTGAGACACACACACCCCAGGGACACACGCACCAAACAGACAGACACAGATGTGCACAAATCGCCTCACACAACTCGCCTCATATGTCTGGTATCTTTACTTTCCAAAAATAAACATCTGATTAAAAACAGCCAATGTGCAACACATGTGCCATGTAGGGAATTAAGGCAGATGTCAGTCACATGAGCTGTCTTTTATGTGTGTGAGGTAATATATATTGCCCGGCTGGGGGGAGGGTTTACTGTTGGTTGGAGATTTATTAGGCTGCCTATAGCAACCAATCACAGCTCAGCTTCTATTTTCCTACAGGTCATTAATATGACATATTCAAATTCTATTCTGTTATAGCTAACAGCAGTTATTTATTAACCTGGGCGTAGCCGTGTAGTACAGCTAGTACTAAATAAAGTTGGAAGTTTTTTAAGTACCGGAGTGCTGCTGGACTCTATTCTATATTGGATACAACTGCTTCTAGCTCTGACACAATCACATCGTTGGATTTAGGGTCTCTTCTGTCTACATCATGCTGCCCTCAGATAAAGTGACAAGAACCTGCTGACAGATTACCTTTAATAAATAGAGAACTGGTATAGGTTTATATACCAAATTAAGAATAGGGTACCAAAATCCTAAAGAATTGGGGCCATATGCCTTCAATGGTAACTGTATAAACATTTAATGTCATTAATACTTTTCTGAATCCTGTTTTGCTTATTTGTGCAAGGTAATAACATATTCTCAACTTTTTGGAACACTTCCCTAACTTTGTAACATGCAATCACAAGAAATACAACCTTAGCCAAGCCAGGTGTTTAACCAGTTTGAGACAAAACCATTTACACCAGATCCTGAACGGGCACATTTTCAGGTTTTCATGGCATGTGCTGTAAAGAGCTGTAATTTTTTCAATGACTACACAAGACCACTAAAATACATAAAAAAATCATCCTTATTTGGTAACAAATATTTGTATATATTGACTTTTTTTTTTTTTTTAACAAGGGCGAACTGGTAACAGTAATTTAAATTAACAGTGGCATTTATTTTTTTTTATAATTCATTTTACGAACATAACAGAGACATGCACATCTAAAGCCCCTTTCACATCAGTGGTAATCGCTGATTGCAGCAGTTGCGGTGAAAAAAACGCAACTGCCGCGATTACCGTACAATGGCCGCACTTGCGGTTCACCTGCGGCAAGCCCATGCAATGTCTATGGGGCTTGCGGCAGGTGCGGCAAGTGCGGTACAGTTGCAGTTTCAGCACTTGCGGCAGATGAGGCTGCGAAAAAAACGCGGTCAGCCGTGATTTTCTCGTGGCCGCATCTGCCGCAAGTGCCGAAATCGCAAGCCCCATAGACATTGCATGGGGCTTGCCGCAGGTGAACCGCAAGTGTGGCCATTACACGGTAATTGCGGCAGTTGCGGTTTTTTCACCGCAACTGCTCGCGATCAGCGATTACTGCTGTTGTGAAAGCAGCCTTAGACTGGTCAGACAGTTTAAGTATTTGGGCATACAGTTGATGCTTCCATTAAAGGAATGAAGAACGTAAAACTTTGTAGGAGCGGTTGTCGGTTAAGATTAAGACAACACCAGGGTGTGAGTTGCATCTTGTCAGTAGTGAGTAGAACCAACCTAGTCAAAATGGTTTTGATGCCTCAATTGTTGTATGTGCTTCACATTGCACCTATATGGATACCCCAGGGTAGATTCCATAAGATACGGTAAATTCAATATTTAGAGATTTGGTGTGAGGAAAGAAACACCCTAGGATGAGACTAGAGATCCTGCAGAGACCAGGAGGAAGGTGGACTGGGTCTGCCGAATCCCTGGCTATACTTCCAAAGCAAGCACTTGAGGGGTTGGGGTATAGATGTAGGGGGAGGATCTGCACTTTCTATCATAAGGCATATGATAGAGAGGACATCGGTGGTTCAGGAGTTGGAGACTGAGTGTTTTAAGAGCTTGGGACAAACATACCCCAGTTTTGGTTTAATACATAAAGCATGGCAAAACATGAAACATATCAGGGGAGTGACATAATTGACAAGACACAGTGGGTACGGAAAGTATTCAGACCCCTTTAAATTTTTCACTCTTTGTTTCATTGCAGCCATTTAGTAAATTCATAAAATTTAATTTTTTTCTCATTTTTGTACATTCTGCCCCCCATCTTGACTGGAAAAAAAACAGAAATGTTTGCAAATTTATTAAAAAAGAAAAACTGGAGGGCGTGGCCTGGGCATGGCTCCAAGTGGACGTATGTGAACAGAGCTCCCACTTCCACCCGCTCCTTTAGCCTATAATGCGCTATCATCAGCCGTTCCATCGTCATTCAAACCGGCCGGTAACACAGCCCCATCGGTGTTGCATCAGGATCTGAACATAATGCCCACCAAGCAGGACAATTCAAAATACCTCTCAGCTCCGAAACACCTGTGGAGAGATTTAAAAATGGCAGTTTGGAGAAGGCACCCTTCAAATATCAGGGACCTGGAGCAGTTTGCCAAAGAAGAATGGTCTAAAATTCCAACAGAGCATTGTAAGAAACTCATTGATGGTCACCGGAAGCGGTTGATCGCAGTTATTTTGGCTAAAGCTTGTGCAACCAAGTATTAGGCTGAGAGTGCCAATACTTTTGTCTGGTCCATTTTTGGAGTTTTGTGTGAAATGATCAATGTTTTGCTTTTTGCTTCATGCTCTTTTGTGTTTTTTCATTGAAGACAAATTAAATGAAGAAACTGAGTATTATCTGACAGAATTGCAGGGGTGTCAATACTTTTAGCCACAACTGTATTTTGTTGCTGTGTACAAATGGAACAATGTGTCCATGATTTCACTCCAACCAGCAAATTGCCAGTGAAATTGCCTAGCAATATTGCCACGTGTGAAGGTACCCTTAAGGAGGACACTACCATGCTCAAGAGTTTAGTCCAAGTAGTAGAAGGGGACATTGCCAACATCTCCTCCCAATTGCAAGCACACCAACAGCAGATAGACCAACACTCTAAAACCTTTCAACTCATTTTCGATATGATGGGAGGATTCCAAAAATCGCCATAGGAGGAATAATATGCGGCTGCGGGGGCTCCCGGAGTCTGTTGCTCCACGTGACCTGACCTCAGCCCTCCAGCGTATCTTCAATTTCTTATTGGACAGATCTCCGGATGATTACATTGAGATGGATAGGGCCCATAGATCCTAGGGACAGAAGAACCCTAACGTCTCCCGGCCCAGGGACGTTATATGCCGCATACATTTTTCCCAGTTAATGCACAGGGCTAGGGAGTCGGAGTCTATTGATTTCAATGGGACACCGGTGCACCGTCTTACTGATCTCTCCTGTCTAACTCTTGCAAAGAGAAGGGCGCTGAGACCTTTGCTTGACCTTCTGCGGACCAGAGAAATTACCTACTCATGGGGTTACCCATTTTAGTTATAGGTTCGCAGGGAGGGAGGGTTGATCCCCTTGCGCACACCTACAGACTTGCCAGAGTTCTGTGGGGCCTTGGACATCCCGACAGTGGAGATCCTGGATTGGTCGCAAATACCTTGCTTTTTCTTTAGGGGGCCCAGGGGAGACTGGCATCCCCGTTCCGAGAGGGACAGGGAACAGAGACGTGGCTCGGGACGCCAGGTCGGCGCCTCAGATTGTTGCACTTGAAACTGGACTCCTGCTTACACTTATGCCTTTTGGGACTTCGGTCCCATGAGTGATAGGATTGGTCGAGGTTTCCCCTGTTGAAGGGTTTAGGCATTATCTACCGTTCTGATATGAGCTATGTTGTTAAGGTCCCCTTGAAGGGGTTTCGGATTATTTCTTTATTCCCCTCTTGTTGTTTTTTATTTGTACAGTTACTTTGCTGGAATAGAATTCTTATAAATATAGGATGTGAGCAGTGGGTGGCTTCCAGACATCAGAGTTATGCACCAGTAAGTCCCAACTATAGGGTCTGTCTTAGACACTACACTCAGAGTATTTTCTGATTAAGATTTTTGTCCTCGGGCTTAGTAGGCCGGAGACCTACTGGGAATTGCCCAGTATTGTTTCTTTTCTTTGTGTTCTCCTCTCTTCTTTCTTTCCTTACTAGCTCTTTCCCGTTCTTTGGACTCCCTCATCTCTATCTTCTTCTTTCAGACACCCTCCTAGTGCCCTGTCCACAGCCCTTCTGCCTTGTTCTGTAAGTATTAATGGCCACACTGAACATTTACTCCCTTAATGTAGGGGGTTTCAACAGTCCTGAAAAACGCTCACAAATATATCACATGCACAAAAAACGAACGCACATTCTCCTTTCACAGGAGACACACTTTTGGTCGGACCACTTCCCTGCCCTCAAGAACAGATTTTACACCCACTGGTACCATAGTACTAATCCCGACTCAAAGTCTAAGGGCATGAGTATAGCCCTACATAAATATCACTGAGGGCTGAGGTCGTAGATCACATGACGTATCCCTGTGGCAGGTTTCTGTTTTTATGTTTGCGTATTGCTAACGAAATCTTCACTATCACTAATGTCTACCTTCCCAATCAGGACCAGGCACGGACCAGCGGGACTTACCTTCGCTCACTCTTCACCTTCGTGGAGGGCTCCACGGTACTTGGGGTGATTTTAACCTCGTCTTGGACCACAATTTGGACTTATCCTCAGGTAAGACCTCCGTACCGGCATCCCACCTGGAGAGCAAAATTAGTGGTGTCCAGACTGGTTAACGTCTGGCATCTGTCTCATCCGGGAGACCGGGAGTACACATACTACTTGCCTGTGCATAATTCACATAGCAGGATAGACTTCTTTTTAAAGGGATCCTGTCACCCCCAAAACACCTGTAAACCTATTAAAACCTGTCCCTAGAGCATATTAACACTATCCCTACACTCTTTTTACCTCCTAAAAGCATTAAGTGACATTGAAGAAAAACGTTTTATAAGTACCTGATTACTGATGATAATGAGTGACTATCTATTCATAGTCACTCATCAAGACTGCCCCTCTGCTTCATATCACGCCTGAATAGGCGTGATCTAGTGCCCAGATTCAAAATCGCGCCTCCCTGCTGTGCCCTGTGTCGTCCGAGGCTGCAGTGTGGCCGGGTGACGCGATCCGCGTCATACCCGGCGCCGGGTGACGTATTTACACCGGCGCCGCGCTTTCGGCTTCAAAATGCGCACTGCGCATGCGCACTGGGCATGCGCAGTGCGCATTTTGAAGCCGAAAGCGCGGCGCCGGTGTAAATACGTCACCCGGCGCCGGGTATGACGCGGATCGCGTCACCCGGCCACACTGCAGCCTCGGACGACACAGGGCACAGCAGGGAGGCGCGATTTTGAATCTGGGCACTAGATCACGCCTATTCAGGCGTGATATGAAGCAGAGGGGCAGCCTGGATGAGTGACTATGAATAGATAGTCACTCATTATCATCAGTAATCAGGTACTTATAAAACGTTTTTCTTCAATGTCACTTAATGCTTTTAGGAGGTAAAAAGAGTGTAGGGAAAGTGTTAATATGCTCTAGGGACAGGTTTTAATAGGTTTACAGGTGTTTTGGGGGTGACAGGATCCCTTTAATCAGCCATAGACTATCATCTGCTAACTCGGTGTCCTGGCTCTATTCTTGACTTGGCTTCGGCCAGGCAACAGGATCGATTACGCAAATATTTACAGTCATATAAAAAAGTTTGGGCACCCCTCTTAATCTGACTTTTTTTTTTTTTTTTGTTTAAAATTGTTTTTTTGCAACAGCTATTTCAGTGTGATATATGTAATAACTGATGGACACAGTAATATTTCAGGATTGAAATGAGGTTTATTGTACTAACCGAAAATGTGAAATATGCATTATTTCTAAAATTGACAGGTGCAAAAGTATGGGCACCTCAACAGAAAAGTGACATTAATATTTAGTAGATCCACCTTTTGAAAAATAACAGCCTCTAGTCGCTTCCTGTAGCTGTTAATGAGTTCCTGGATCCTAGATGAAGGTATTTTTGACCATTCCTCTTTACAAAACAATTCCAGTTCAGTTAAGTTTGATGGTCGCCGAGCATGGACAGCCCGCTTCAAAACATCCCACAGATGTTCAATGATATTCAAGTGTGGGGACTGGGATGGCCATTCTAGAACATTGTAATTGTTCCTCTGCATGAATGCCTGAGTAGATTTGGAGCGGTGTTTTGGATCATTGTCTTGCTGAAAGATCCATCCCAGGCGTATTTACTTATACTCAGATAAGCTGGGTAGGGCCCTGGCTAGGTTTCTACAACCATGAATCCCGACCACATACATACCCTCTATCCAATCGAAATTGGGTAAGCTAGTACATGGCCCTGCCAAAATAGTGGACACTTTTAAGACTTACTACGATTCCCTTTATAACATCAGAGGTCCATTGTCAGATATACTGAAAACACTCTTCCAAAAAAGAGTAGATAAATATATTAATGACACCCCACTTCCACCTATTCCTATTGAGGAAGCCTATACCTTGGAACTTCCATTTACTGATCAGAAGATCGTCGATACTATTAAATCTTTTGCTAATGGGAAGAGTCCCGGACCAGATGGCTTCTCAGCAACTTTTTATAAAACATTTGCCCCGACACTTGCCCCATTTCTGACTTCGCTGTTTAACGCTATTTTAGACACTTGCCCATTTACTCATCAAACTTTAGCCGCCACAATAACGGTCCTTCCCAAGCCTGGCAGGGATACTCTGTCTTGTTCCAACTATCGCCCTATTTCGTTGATCAATGTGGATTTGAAGATTTTCGCAAAGGTGCTGGCCAATAGATTGGGTCCCTTATTGCCGAGCTCCATCCATGGCGATCAGGCTGGCTTCATGCAGAAGACGGAGGCTAGGGACAACACTATTAAAACCCTGCTTCTTGCCTCTTATGTTCGTTAGCAAGGGGTGTCTCTTATCCATTGACGCGGAGAAGGGGTTTGATCGCCTTGAATGGACTTTATTGTTATCCTCTCTGAAACAACTAGGCTTGGGAACTAATATTTTGAGTAAAATTTCAGCACTTTATCATGGCCCCACAGCTTATCTCGTCCCCTTTTGTGATCTCTAATGGCACGAGACAGGTTTGTCCTCTCTCGCCATTGCTATATGTGATAGCAATGGAGCACTTGGCGATTGCGCTGAGGAAGTTACAGGATATTAGAGGTGTACAAATTGACAACCAACATTTTAAATTACGACGCTGTTTCGCGACAGCATATCCGGACCCGTAGAAGCGACAGCTGTCGCGAAACGGCGTGTTCATCCGTTGGCCCCCCGTGGCCTCCTCCTTGCACCCTGTCCGTTTCTAGAATTGCGGAATAAAGGACCCTCTATACTACCTCGGTGAGTGCCGCTTCTTCTTATACCTGGTTATTCTGAAAGCTCTATTTAACATATGTATATCAGCCTTGCATAACAATAATGGTAGTGTTTGGAAAATGTGCATTAATTTAGGTCAGATGACCATTTTAATTAGGTGGCATCGTCCTGAAAACGACAGTGAGAAGTTTTTCCACGATGTTAATAGTTGAATTACTGAGGCTATAAGGGGTTTGATGTTTATTTTGTATAATTTTATATTTTATAGACGAAGTACACCATTTGAAAGGGATTGACTGGGTTAATCTCCCCTTCTCTGAAAGTGCCAGAGCCTCTGATTTGTTATAGTTTATTTTAAACCCAGAGCATCTACTAAAATTTTCTATGATTTCCATTATTATGGGGACTTCTATCTCCGGATTTGAGATAAATAACAGGACATCATCCGCAAAGGCTGCTAGTTTATAGGCAACCCCTCCAATCTCTATGCCTCTGTATTCTGCGGAATTTTGTAATGTTCTAACAAGTGGGTCTAAGGCCAGATCAAACAGGAGAGGTGACAATGGGCATCCCTGTCTTGTACCTCTATGGATGCAGAAGGGAGATGTAAAAACACCATTTATGACCAGCCTGGACACCGGTTTACGGTATATGCTCTTAATAGCATTATAAAACCAATGGCCAAACTCTTTCCGGGTCAGAACCTCAAATAAGTAGTCCCACGACACCCTATCAAATGCTTTATCAGCGTCCAGGCTAGCCACAACCGCCCGCCCGCCCCCATTAATCCTCTCATATGAGATGACTCCCAGCGCTGTTCTTATGTTGTAAGTTATAGACTTCCCATGAACAAAGCCTATCTGTTGGTGTGATATAATTTAGGGAAGTATCTGCTGAACTCTATTTGCCAATAGTTTTGTGAGCATTTTAAAATCTGAATTTAATAAGGAAATTGGTCTATAGCCGTCTACTTTTAATAAGTCTTTGCCTGGTTTCGGGAGTACTATTATATCCGCATCTGTAAACCCATCTGTAGCTTGCCCTCCCTCCACCACTTGGTTAAAGACCTCGCATAGATGTGGACCAATTATTCCCCCCATAAGTCTATAGTATTCGTTACTATACCCATCAGGGCCAGAAGTCTTGGCAATCTTCAATGAACTGATAGTTTGTGTCACCTCTGCTACCGTCACTCGGGAATTAAGTACACGTCTTTGCTCTACCGTTAACTTGGGTACCGTCTCAGGTGTCAAAAACTCAGACATAGAATCCGCCGTCCCCGACTCTGCTTTATAGAGTGTCTCAAAAAATGTCTTAAATTCTTCATTGATCTCCTCGTCACCGGTCTGTACAACACCCTGTTTGTTTAGAATTGTGTATTCTAGTCGTTTTACGATATGGCCGTGTGAGAGACGCCACTACAACATGGTGGAAACAACCGGGTTGATGAGACAAATGTATCTTGCACCGCCAAATCAACCCGAGGTAGCGGCGTGTAAAGGCAGTTGTTTCCACCCGTCACTTGCGGCACCTGTTTCAGAGCAGAGCTCTAAAACAGGTTGATTTCAACCCGATGGTAGCGGCCTGTAGCGGCCTGTAAATGAGGAACAAGAGGATTGTTTCTACACCTTGTTATCTACCTGGGGCGTGACACAGGCTCTGGGATACCACGCCCCATCAGCGATCATTGGTGGAAGATGCTGCTTTACGAATGGCTCTTCCTTCACAGGCCGCCATCTTGGATGAGCTGTCACTTCAGCACTACAGATACGTATGCACGATCAGATACATTAGTACAATTACGCCGCCACACACTTGCGGAAGGCCAAAGTATCAATGTGAAAAAAAGGGGGGGGGGGGGACAAAGGCGCAATAGTGCCCCTATCACTAGACACTAGAACCGGAAGGTGAGACAAAAGCCACTCACCTATGTCAGTTGTGATCCCCACAACTGGTTAGTAAGCCTGGTAGGACAAATTCCTGGATGGCTGCTGCTGGACTTCCACCGGTTTCCACTTACGGAAACGACATCAAAATGCTTGAGGGAAGGAGGTGTATCACAGTCCGCGCTGCCAAGATTTCCGCGTGTAAAACATGCAAGGGAGCCGGTGTCAAAACAAACCTTTTCCTTTATTCATCCAACGCGTTTCAACGCCCTCCTGGCGTCTTCATCAGGGATACCTGATGAAGACGCCAGGAGGGCGTTGAAACGCGTTGGATGAATAAAGGAAAAGGTTTGTTTTGACACCGGCTCCCTTGCATGTTTTACACGCGGAAATCTTGGCAGCGCGGACTGTGATACACCTCCTTCCCTCAAGCAAAGTATCAATGTGGCATAGTCCTTATATAATGTGCACATTCTCTTAACACATAAAAAGGAATACTGCTGTACACAGCGCACAAGTTTGGTTTACGCACCGCCCTGGCTTACTGTACTGCAGGTGCCGTAGAAGTGCTTCTGCCATGTCACACTGCGCGCACTATATAATGTGCGCATTGTCATTCCACATGCAAAGGAATAATGCAGTAGACAGCGCACAAGGTTGCGGTACGCACCGCCCTGGGGTCTTGTTCGGTAGGTGCCGCAGAAGTATTTCGGCCGTGTAACTGCGCATAGGGCGACTTTGAATGTTGTGTCGCCCTGCCAGTGGCCGTACTGACGTCATGACGTTGGTTTCAGTTTCACTCTGCCTGCAAGGTGCCAACCCCTCCTCTGCACACAGCATTACAGTTATGGCCGCCGCACAGCGTGCTGCAACATGGGGGATGGTTGAGTTACTGGTCCTTATAGACCATTGTGACCGGTATGATTATTGGGGCCACCATCACCACCGGCATCCCCGGCTGCGCAATCGCAGCACCATTAGGCGGATCCAGCGGGCCCTGCTCAACCAACTGGGGGTGGAGAGGACCGTTGAAGCCATACAGAAAAAAATAGCGGACCTGAAGCAGAAATGCCCAGGCCGCATAGTGGACATCCGTGCCTGGATTGCCAGGCTGCGTGGTGAGTAATTGTTGGGGCCAAACACACATTTGCCCATGTATAAGCACCAAACAACACATATATGTTGACAAAGGAGACTGTGGGCTACGGCGGGACACATGCAATGGGGTAACATATATTCACCTGAATATTGAGGGGGTGCCTACACATCTGCCTTAACCTCAGTCTTTTTGGTCCTAAGATGAGTCCACAGTGTTAGTTGCTCTCCACACAATAACCATACTACTGTCTCATACACACACTACGTGCATAACAAATGACCTAATCCCATATCTGGCCTACTGGAAACACATAGGCCAACAATCTAAATGTGGAAACATCTCTGTTCTTAACACTTCTTCTGACATCTGAATGATTGTTTATTCAAATACAGATGTCGCTGACTCCTCATCTGATGAGGCTCCCCCGGCACCACCCGCAGGTGGCCCACCAACCCCACCGCCTCAGGAGGCAGCTGCCACACCATCTCCACCAGGGAATAGCCCGTCACCAGGGCATGAGGAGGAGGAGCAGGAAGACCCAGCAGGGCTTCAAGAGGAGGAGCTGCCTTCCCCATCAGGTCCGCCCGCAGCAGATGCTGATGATCCAGCGGGGTCGGAGCCTGAGGTGCCATCCCCTGCTGGGCAGGATGAGGCCATGCCTCAAGCAGCAATTGAGCCAGCCTTGGAGGATTATGGTGGTAAGTGTGTTTTGTTGTGTGCTATGCCCTGCACACTGTAAGCAGAGTGGTGTTTTGTTGTCATTAGGATTTGCACCCATTTTGTGAATAATGTTCTTCACCCATTTTTGCAGATGGAGAACGTGCTGGAGCTGCGGGGTGGAGTGTTAGTGCCTCCCCATCACCCCCTGATACTGAGGAGGAGGTTGAGGCCGAGGGTAAGGAGCATATTTGTTGGTTGAACATACCAAACCACCATAGGGACTATTAGAATGTAAATGTCTTTTTTTTCACAATACAGGTGTACCTACAATGGATGACGTAATGAGGGCCCACCATGAATTCTCGCGACGGCTACACTAAGCACACCGACGCGGGCTACAAGACCTGGCCCGGTTGGGTGCCATGCTGGCTGCCCTGCAGCAACATCATGGTGGGCTCCAATGATGTGGCACAACCCCCACACCTAAATGGCCTGACCTGGCTGGAAGGACTGTTGTCCTTGTTGGACAAAAAATGTTGACTGTTGCCTTGTTGGCTTTTGTTTCATAATTTTTTTTTTTGCCCCCGTTGGGCTCTTTTCTTATAGTGTCCCACATTGGGACCATGGGGAGTGTGTTGTGGCTACCCTGTTGGCCTCTTTTCTTATAGTGTCCCACATTGGGACCATGGGGAGTGTGTTGTGGCTACCCTGTTGGCCTCTTTTCTTATAGTGTCCCACATTGGGACCATGGGGAGTGTGTTGTGGCTACCCTGTTGGCCTCTTTTCTTATAGTGTCCAACATTGGGACCATGGGGAGTGTGTTGTGGCTACTCCTACCCTCACACACAATTGTGTATATTGTGGCAAATGTGTGTCACACATGTTTGTGTAAAATAAAAGTTGAAATTACAACATATGTGTGTTCTTTAATGTCACTACACACATGTTGTGGTGGCCAACATGTTAACTCCCTAACTGGGTGCCCCAGATGAGTTAACCTCTTTGAAGTCTAACTACATGTTACCACGCCACATTGTGTTCCTGCACTGCCGCCATTGCCCACAATGTGTGGATACTCTCCAGTATATTTGGCCCAGAAACATTCACACTGTAAACAATATTTGTTTCTTCGTGGGCAAATTGAAGACTCAAATGTGTGGATCAAAAAAATGTATTTGTCAAAATTAAAAAAACACAAAAATTTAATGAAACACAGGGCAAATAGCCCACCAGAAAAATAACATGTTCCACACAAACACAAAGCAAAATGTGTGGCTGAAATACATAATAAGTCCAGACGGCCAATTCAGTGCATTGGCTAGTAGTGTCCCCACTGCTCATCATCCTCCTCCGTTGGCTCTGACAATGCCTCCCCCCCCTCTCATGGTAGCCCCGCCCTGCCTGAGAGCGTCCATAGCGTCTACTACGTCTTGTTGGGGGAGTTGGGGTCCGGGGCAGTCTCCTCACACGCTGTTGTGTTTGGGCGGCCGAAAGGGGCCAAAGGTTGTTCCTCATTGGGGGCCGAATCCCACAACCCCATTGCAGGGCCCCCCATTGCCCGCATCAAGGACACGGTGGAAGACCCGCTGAGCGATCTGCCTCTGTTCTGGCTCCATGTTATTGAGCCTGTCGCTGACGTGGAGTGCATAACTAGAAATGTGGGTCCGTTGTTCATCCAAAAGGACACGTCTGGCCCAGGTGCCCAGCTCGGTGTCTGGTACAATAAAAAAAATACAATTTTTTTTTAGTGGATACAAATTACTCTGTGTGAGCCTGATTACTTGGGGATGGAGGGCAGTGTGATCAAGGTTTGGGTTGTGGCCAGTGCTGCCACACACATTGGCACCTATGGCTGGGTATGACACACAATATGTGTGGGTGCCCATGAGGTATGTGAAGGTTTTTAGTCAACAGTCTATGTGACAAATGTGTGTACATAACCCTTGTGGTTTGGTGTAGGCAGAGGGTCACCAGGACATTACACATTGCTGCAGCACATAATATTGTCTGTCAGGCGTGTTTAAATACGTAGACACACACATCATGGATATGTGGCATGTGAGCTGCTCAAGGCCATTGACATCTGTTACCACATATGCGATCGGCATTGGACCTGTATTCACACATTGCTATCTAGATACACACACATAGGACACTTAGTTTACAAAACGCACAGACTGTGTGTTGTAAGCCGCTACTGTGTGTCGCCTAAGCGGCACCTAGCACAATCGCCACGCTCCGCTATGTCACAAGCGCTTATTCCGTGCCACAGTCCTAACACTACTACGTCACGTCTCCGCCATCCGCCCTTCGCGCCGTGCCCAATCAAAACACTTTTGTGTTGGCCAATGGTTGACGTTTGGGTGCGGCGTGATGGACTGTGGCACGCCTATGTGTTGTCCCTGCTGCATTTGGTCCGCCCATATTACCTTGTTGCATCGGCGTGTAAATGAGGTAAGGTGCTCTGCAGAAGGTAACTTGAGACACCCGGCGGTGCATCCAGAGGTAGATTCAACCTTCTGTAGAGCACCTTGTAGCGGCATGTAAAGGCGATGCGGATACCGTTTGTAACCGTTGCTGCGTGCACGTGAAGCACCCGGTTGTTTCCACCATGTTGTAGCGGCGTGTAATGGTACCCTAATAGTTTACCTGGTTTATTACCCCATTTAAAATATGTTTGTTTCTGGAAGTCTAAATTATAAACAGCTTTCTCATGGGCCAAAACCTCTGCCTCCTCCTTTGCCTCCAGATATTGATTCTTTGTGATTAGTGTATTATTGGTTTAAAACTGTTTGTATACCTCCGTAAGCAATTTCTGTGACTCTAATATTCTGTGCATCAAATTTTCTTTTTATTGCTCACATATGATATTATGTGTCCTCTCATTACTACCTTAGATGTATCCCATAAAAGCCGTGGTGTATCTACGTGTTCTTTGTTGTCTGTTTTAAATTTGTTCCATTCTAAGAGTAAGTCATTTTTAAAAACTTCAGATTGGTATAGATTAGAGGGGAACCTCCATATCTTGTTAAAATTAATGGGTCTTTTCAACCTTAGAAGTAGGGTAATCGGTGCATGATCTGAGATATAAATATCCATAATTTTTGTCCGCTGGACATCAGGCACCAGAGCGGCATTCACCAGCCAATACTATATCCTAGCATGAGAGTCTTGTGCGTGTGAATAATGTGAGAAATCTCTCTCCAATGGGTGCTGTGTTCTCCATATGTCCACCAGTTCTAGATTGATCGATAAAGATTTTAACAGTTTCCCCGATATTCGTGACATTGGCAGTTGTGGGTTTGACGAGTCCATAACAGGGTCATAAATTTCATTAAAGTCCCCACCCACTATCAGTGAATGCGTGCCCCAATCTGCAATTTGTTCCAGTATGGAAGCCTGGATGTCTGGGACATTTGGTGCATACATTTTTTTTTTTTTTCTTAAACCATTTCGTTTTTATTAAGTAAAGTATGGTACATAACAGATAATACCGGTGTAGAAATACAAACAAGATAAGGAATGGGGGAGGAAAGAAGGGGGACGAGGGAAGATACAGTGCAGCAGACTAATAATTAAACGAGCCAATCACAGGAACATTGTCGGGAATCATCCGACGAGAAAAAAGCAGGTATATACGAAACAAATCAGTCATGCTATGCAGAGATACTATGATAACAGAACTTAGATCTCCACCAGATTGTGTGGGGAGGAGAGCCACGGGTCCCACAAATTCTGAGTCTTCATACTCCGTGGACGGTCGTGAGCCAGCATTAGTTCGTATGTACAGTGCGTATTAAGGCGTGATATAACCTCAGCTATGGAGGGGGGCAGTGAAGATCTCCAGTGAGCCGCAATTGTCAGGCGGGCCACCACCAAGACATTGGTGACCATAGGTCTCAGCACCGAAGGGAAAGAGTCAATATCTATTCCCAACAGAGCCAGGGGTGCTTCGAGAGTAATTGGTAAGCCCGTCAAGGACGAGAGAAGGGATCCCACCTCACCCCAAAGGCTACGAATGTGGGGACAAGCCCACCACATATGGGCCTCGGAGCCCAGTTATGAGCAACCCCTCCAACACAGGGGGAAAGAGGGAGGGTCCGAAGCCCTGAACCTGGCTATCCGAGCTGGAGTCAAATACCAATCAAACATTAGTTTTTTAGACTGTTCGAGGTGAGTGACACAACTGGAGAACTTGGCAGCATGAGCCGAAGCTAAATGCCACTTCTCCAGTGGATGCAGTAGAAGTCTGTGGCTCGGTTAGAGTCTCAACACAGACTAGCCATATATAGTCCTCCAGGTATAGGACCAGCAAGGGTGCTCTTGCGGTGGAGACCATACCACCAATGAAGTGGCCCTTAAGTCAATATCAACTCTTTTACAAGTTTAAGAATGAAAGGGGAATACCAAGCCAGGTATCCATCCACATAAGCTGTTTCGGTGTTGCCTCATCAGTGTGGAGTAGGATTTGCTACGTGGGAGCAAGGTAGTAGACCAAGATTGAAGTATTCACTGACAGGGAGACAGTCAGAAAACATGCTGCAGCTGGCTCAAAGCGCTCAAACACAGTGAATCCTAGCATTGCCCCTGGAATCAGAACTGCAAATAGAGTCTGGAGCCTCGTTAGGAGTCTCAAACACCAGTGGAATAGCAATATCCCCAGGAGAAGACCCAGCCAGGTGCCTTCGAGACACATACACAATATAAGTGGCCTTAAGTAATATCAATCTTTGAAGTTACAGTAGACAAGCATACAAGGCCAGGTATCCATCAATACAGCTGTTTCGGTTGCCTCATCGTGTGAGAGGATTCTGGCTAGGTGGGAGCAAGGCTAGTAACAGATTGCAAAGTATTCATGATCTCAGGAGACCCGTCCAGATAACCCTGCGGGCATGGCTAGAGCGCTTCAAACACAGTGATTTAGGCCAATGCCCCTGGGAGATATGAACATGCAAATAGGAGTCTGTGAGCTCGGTATAGAGCTCAAACACGGACTAGCCATATACCCTCCAGGGAAGGACCAGCAAGGTGGCTCCTTGGGCAGAACTACCAACCAAATAAGTGGCCCTTTAAGTAAAATCAATCTTTTACAAGTTTCAGATATGACAAGGGAATACCAGGCAGGAATCATCCAAAACATTTTGGTGTAGCAGCTCATCATTTGAAGCTGATTCTGGCTAGGTGGGAGCAAGGCCTAGTAGACCAAGATTGCAAAGTATTCACTGATCTCAGGGAGACCAGTCCAAGAAAACACTGCGGGCAGCTGGCTAAAGCGCTCAAACACAGTGAATTCCTAGGCACATTGCCCCCTGGGAAATATGAACATGCAAATAGAGTCTGTGGAGCCTCGGTTAGGAGTCTCAAACACAGGACTAGCCATATATCCCTCCAGGGAAGGACCCAGCCAAGGGGTGGCTCCTTGCGGAGAACACCATAACCACCAAATGAAGTGGCCCTTTAAGTCAATATCCAACTCTTTTACAAGTTTACAGATATGACAAGGGAATACCAAGGCCAGGTATCCATCCACATACAGCTGTTTCGGGGTGTTGCCCCTCATCAGTGTGGAGTAGGATTCTGGCTAGGTGGGAGCAAGGCTGGAGGGATATATGGCTAGTCCTGTGTTTGAGACTCCTAACCGAGGCTCCACAGACTCTATTTGCATGTTCATATTTCCCAGGGGGCAATGTGCCTAGGAATTCACTGTGTTTGAGCGCTTTAGCCAGCTGCCCGCAGTGTTTTCTTGGACTGGTCTCCCTGAGATCAGTGAATACTTCTCCAGTGGAGCAGAGAAGCCGATTCTGTGTTCCCACCTGACCATATATGGGAGTTTATATACGGAGTCAGCAATCTGGAGTGCTTTGTAGATGGTGGAGACTCCCCTGCTGACGTAGCCCGATTGCTTGAACAGAGCCTGGAGTGAGGGTGAAGCATCAGCGGAATCTGAATTAGGAATAGAGACGGAGTTGAGAAAATGTCGGACGAATGTAGGAGAAAAAAGACGCAGGGGAGAGAGAAAATTTACGGCTCAACGACTCGAAAGAAGCGAGACGATTCTGGTCCATCAGCCTCCAAAGAAGAGGGGCAGTAGGGTCCCCCCAGTGCGAAAGAGCGATGTCGCCCATGAGAAGCTCCACCGCCTTCAGCATAATATACTTAAAGAGAAAGAATAGGTGAGTTCTAGAGAACATACGCCAGACCGATAAAACACCTTACATGCTCCTGAGAGAAGGGCGGGGGGAGGAGTTACTCAGAAGATTCATTTCCAGCAGCAGACGCGTAGACCCTGCAGGGGCAAATTGAGCTTCAATTTGAAGCCAATGCATCGCGGGAGACTCAGCCCACCAAACTCTAGCCGTATCTAGAACAATAGCTGCGTAATACGCAGCCACGTCCGGAACTCCAAAACCCCCCCTCCCAATGTGGAGAGACAAGGCATTCATCGCCACTCTATGAGGCTTGTTGCTCCATATAAATTTGGCCAGTAAGGATTGAAAAGTGCGAATGTATTTTTTAGGGAAAGAAAGGGGAATGCAGCGCAGAATATAAAAAATTCTAGGAAGAAGCATCATTTTAACCGCATTTATGCGTGCTACCCATGAGAGCTGGAAGGAAGAATAGTCCGAGCAAGTGGAGCGCAGGGAGGATATCAGGGCTTCGCAGTTAGAGCGCACGCTATGCTTTGAAGCTGTAATTTGGATACCCAAATATTTAAAGCCGGTTGTAGACCAGAGAAAAGGGAAGAGGGAGGAAAGCCGCCTCTGCGAGTCAGGAGAAAGATTAAGAGGAAACACTGAAGATTTGGAGAGGTTAAGTTTATAAAAGAAAGCCGCAGAAAAGTCAGAGAGGGTGGAAAGTATAGCAGGAAGGGAGGTGTCGGGATTAGTGCACGTGAGGAGAACATCGTCTGCATAGAGACTAATTTTATGGTCAACAGGACCAACCGAGATCCCCAAGATCTCGGGATGAGAGCGAATGATTGCGGCTAGCGGCTCCATTACAAGGGCGAAGATAAGAGGAGAGAGGGGGCAGCCTTGCCTAGTCCCATTGGAGATCGCAAAGTCGGATGACGCGAACCCACCAGCATTCACGAACGCGCTAGGAGAGGAGTATAGAGCAAGAATAGCAGATTAATACTACCTGAAAAAGCAAATTTGTCAAGGACGGCTGCCAAGAACCCCCAGTGCACACGGTCAAAGGCTTTTTCAGCGTCAAGAGAGACCAGTACACCGGAGGATCCCCTCTTCTCTAGGACCTCGATAAGGTCAATGACTCGCCTTGTCGCATCGCTCGCCTGTCGGCCAGGTATAAAACCCACTTGGTTTAAGGCGATCAAGGATGGAAGAACCCCCTTGAGACGGTCCACCAGCAATTTAGAATATAATTTCAGGTCACAATTCAGCAACGCAATAGGGCAATAGCTGGCCGGATCTGAAGAGGTCTTTCCCGGCTTCAGGATTGTGGAAATGGAAGCTCGGAGACCCTCAGGTTTGATGTTCCCCTCACGTTGCCAATGGTGGAAAAGAGCTAAAAGGCGTGTAGCGAAGAGAGGAGCGAAGGAAGAGTAATATTGAAAAGAGAAGCCGTCGTGCCCTGGCGTCGAGCGTTTTTTCGACGTACGAATGACCCCCAAGTCCTCCAGGAGAGTAAAAGGAGTATTGAGGAAAGTGAGCTGGGAGGCTGAAAGGGAGGGGAGGCTGGCCTTGGCCAAAAAAGCAGATATAAGAGCTGAAGACGGTTGGGGTGTCGATGTACAGGAATGTAAGTTATATAGATCATCATAGAAAGCGCGGAAACACTCAGCAATGAGAATGGGGTTTCGTATCGTGGCGCCCTGAGGAGAGACAACATGGGATATTCTAGCACGCGCTTCGGATTTTTTAATTATACGGGCCAGCAGCGCCCCGGCACGATCGCCCATGCTATAAAACGACGATTTCGTCTTTTTTAAATGATGTTCAACTCTAGAGAGGAGAAGAGCCCTGAGGCTATTACGGGTTTTCATGAGGTCAGAGAGTACGGTCGGGGAAGGAGTGGACTTATGCAAGCGCTCAAGGTCCTTTAGTTTGGTCAGGAGGGAATCCAGAGTCAAGTTGTACTGCTTTTTCAAATAAGCAGAGAGCTTAAGTAAGTGCCCTCTCATTACAGCCTTATGGGCAAACCAAAGTGTGTCAGGTGCGATGTTTTCGACATCGTTCGTATGAAAAAAGTCCGTCAGATGTGCAGAAAGAGCGTCACAGTTGGCCTGAGGGACTAACAGTCGTTCGTTGAGTTTCCAGAAAGTGAAAGGGTTGCGTGGAGTGGAGTCCTTAAAGGTCAGTGTAGGGGCATGGTCGGACCACGTTATGAGGTCAATCGTTGAAGCCGTGCAGAGGGGGAGGAGGGAGTCATTTACCAATATAAAATCTCAGCGCCGGACTGGGATGTCTGGGGCCCACCAGGAAAATTGACTCCAGGGGCCCACCCACCCGGGCCCACCCATTCTTCAGCTATATACAAATACCTGTTATCTGTTATATCTATTATAGTGTAGCATGGACTATAAAACCCAGGCAGCTCCTGCACATCACTGTGCGCTCACCATTACTGTGATGTATCATTACTGGAGTTTGCATTAACGGGATTTTTTGGTGAAAACAAGTTATCAGCGATGCACAGGTTAGGAAGGTGATCACTTATTTATTGGTGGAATCCGCACCATCAGAAGAATGTGGAGCTTTGAGCACTTGGTGATATTTTTCCCTCAGTATTTGTAAGACAAAACCAGGAGTGGAGCAATCACAGGTAATTTGTATGCATTTCTCACTCACTCCTGGTTTTGTCTTATAAATACTGAGGTGAAAATCTCACCAAATGCTCAACTTGCTTTCTCTGGCGAACTTCAGTAACTGCATCTCTACTGCTGTGTCACAGGACAGGGAAGGCTTAAACATCCAAGTACTTAATATGTTTTGGAAATAAAGATGTTTCCCCTTATTAATATCAGATAAACAAATGACCGACCACAATCCACTCTACCAAGACCAATAATACCAGATAGAAATCAGAAATACCCCCACACCGTGACCAGATCATATATTACAACATCATAGTGCCAGGGCCGTATTTGGAGTTCCTGCTGCCCTAGGCACTGTCAGCGGTAGCCCCCCCCATCACGGCTCCTCCCCAATTTCGGCCCCTCCTCCTGTCACGGACAACCTTCCCCCTAGTCACAGCCATCCCCCCAAGCTTCATGTAGCTTCTCCCACATTTCATCATGTAGTACATATAAAAGGTTTGTCCAACCACACTCCAGAGACATACTGATAGGATGTTTACATTATGAGCCCCAATGGGGACAGTGTTGATGTATGTAAAGTGCTGTGGAGTGCATAGTGTAATATAAATGCAAAAAATATTATTCTTATATTATGTCACAATACCAGGATTTGAGGATCTTCTATTCTGAGGTCAGGGACTCTCTGATGCAATGTCGCTGCCTGTCTCACGGTCTTCCTCTTATTACACTGCAGTGCGGTGGACAAGACAGCATTAACTGGTTAATAATAAGTATGGAGTGTACTAACTGAGCCATAAACCCTCCCCATACCATGTCCAGCAGACATTGTAGGATTACTATATGGATTTTATTATTAGGGTACGGACACACTGGCGTGAAGCTCGGACGAGTGCAATGTGTAATTTTATCGCATTGCAGTCGGACCAATATTATTCAATGTCTGAGAGCAGATTGGCGAGTGTCAGACACTTTTTTTTCTCAGCCAGATTCAGGATGAGAAAAAGTCACAACATGCTGCGACAGTATGAGATTCACGTGTGAGACTCACCAATGCAAGACTAAGGGTCTGACAAAATCACGAACCGCACACGGACATCACACGAACCATCCTAGTCTGACACGTTTTTTTCACGGATACATTATCATTCTGCAGCTGAGAACACTGTAAAATGTTCCTGTAAATGATTCTACAGTAATAGCTGCTGAGAAAAAACAAAACAGATTGCACACAGACATCACATGGATGTGATCTGAGAAAAATGTCGGACACTCGCACAGCAGTTGCCAAACGGACCAAGAAACAGATGTCACTCGTCCGACTCTCCTGGAAACAGACCGATTTTAAGGCGGCGGGAGACAGTGTACCACCATGTCCCCAGCTCCGTGCTGTGCACAGACAGTGTACCACCATGTCCTCAGCTCCGTGCTGTGCACAGTGTACCACCATGTCCCCAGCTCCATGCTGTGCACAGTGTACCACCATGTCCTCAGCTCCATGCTGTGCACAGTGTACCACCATGTCCTCAGCTCCGTGCTGTGCACAGTTTAACCACCATGTCCCCAGCTCCGTGCTGTGCACAGTGTACCACCATGTACCCAGCTCCGTGCTGTGCACAGACAGTGTACCACCATGTACCCAGCTCCGTGCTGTGCACAGACAGTGTACCACCATGTACCCAACTCTGTGCTGTGCGCAGACAGTGTACCACCATGTCCTCAGCTGCGTGCTGTGCACAGTGTACCACCATCTCCCCAGCTCCGTGCTATGTGCAGACAGTGTACCACCATGTCCCCAGCTCTGTGCACAAACAGTGTATCATCATGTCCCCAGCTCTGTGCACAGAAAGTGTACCACCATGTCCTCGGCTCTGTGCTGTGCACAGACAGTGTACCACCATGACCTCAGCTCCGTGCTGTGCAAAGACAGTGTACCACCATGTCCTCAGCTCCGTGCTGACGAAGCTGCCAGGCGCAGGCAGCGATACGCGTGGGGAGCGCCATACCTCGTGCCCTTATGCATCCTTAAACTGGTAACCGGTGATTGTTCAATCTGCCTGTTGTTCCCCTTGCTTTTTCCATCCTGTCTCAAAGGAACCCCTTCATTTTTTACCCCATCTGGGCCAATTACTACCTGATGTGATAACTTGTGGTTTTGCTGCAGAACCTCTTTTTTCTGCATCTAATGTTTGCTTATGCCTGTTGGGGAGCTCTCACTTTTTGACCATTTAATTGTGGGTATTAACAAATTCAGGGGGGGTTCCCTGATGTTTACTTCCTGCTAAAAGGGGAATCCAGGTTATACATTTATCTTATTGATTACTGATGGGGATCCACATGGTGAAATCTTTCTGAATGGTATTTTGGACCCCATAGGTATAAATGTCTGTACTGTATATATTTATTACTGAAACCGGTTTCTTGGGCAATTGGCAATGAGGTTTTCAATGATATATTACTGGCATATGAAATGTTATAGCTTTATCTGGCTATTTTAATTGTTTTTATTTTTCTGTGTGATCATTCTATGTCTGTGTGAAATTTTTGATATGTAATAAATTTTGTTAAATATTTTCATTAATTTTGGAGGTTGTATCGCTTTTTTGGACCTTTTCTTGCTAGTTCCTTATAATCATTCTAAAAATGGTCCAGCAATCCCCATTTGTCTAATATATTTATATTGGTGGTGCCCTCCCCCCCCCTTAAGTAAAATTATCTCAGCTCTGTGCTGTGCATAGTGTACCACCATGTCCTCAGCTCTGTGCTGTGCACCACCATGTCCTCTGCACACACCCCTCCATGTCCTCTGCACACTCCACCATGTCCTCTGCACACACTCCATGTCCTCTGCACACACACCTCCATGTCCTCTGCACTCACCGCTCAACGTCCTCTGCACACACCCCTCCACGTCCTCTGCACACACCCCTCCACGTCCTCTGCACACCCCCCTCCACGTCCTCTGCACACCCCCTCCACGTCCTCTGCACCCCCCCATGTCCGCTGCACCCCCCCAGTCCTCTGCACCCCCCCCACGTCCTCTGACACACCTCCCACGTCCTCTGCACACCTCCCACGTCCTCTGCACACCTCCCACGTCCTCTGCACACCTCCCACGTCCTCTGCACACCTCCCACGTCCTCTGCACACCTCCCACGTCCTCTGCACACCTCCCACGTCCTCTGCACACACCCCTCGTCCTCTGCACACCTCCCTCGTCCTCTGCACACCCCCCTCGTCCTCTGCACCCCCCCAGGTCCTCTGCACCCCCCACGTCCTCTGCACACACCCCACGTCCTCTGCACACACCCCTCGTCCTCTGCACACCCCCCACATCCTCTGCACTCCACCGGTCACCCACGCTCACCCTCGCTTTTCATATTCAGAATCACTTAACTTTGTGCGACCGAGAGCTGCTGCAGGCCTGCTGGGGCAATGGAGGGTCCCTCCTCTGCAGCGCGACATTGCCGGCACCTGCACAGCCTGGATGGAGGCAGATAGGCATCGCAGGCTGAGCCTGAGGCTGTCTCCATCTGCGCACGCGCCGGCAATGTCGCGCTGCGCAGAGGAGGCTGAGCGGCACCGCAACAGCAGGGAAGGCATGGAGATCTCTCTCCGTGCTTTGCTGCTGCTAGAGCAACAACAATCACTAATCATATCGGCAGTGCGCCGATATAATTAGTGATTGTACCGGAGGAAGGGCCTCACACATCTCACTACAGGGCCCAGGGGGGTATGGGGGTGGGGCTTAGTGGGCGTGGCCAAAGGGTGTCGGGGCCCCCCGGGGGATCTCCCGATCTCCCGCCGGGCCTGTCCGCCCCTGTAAAATCTATACGACTAAAGGATCGGTGACGGGGAGAAAAGATAGAATAGTCTCGCTCGGTACTGTGATGGTATCTCCAAACGTTGTGGAAGTGGAAGGAGTCTAGAATAGGGCCCAATTCTAACCTGAAAGCTGTCGGGGAGGAGCAGTCCAGGGAGCGCAGAATAGGGGCATTCAGGTCACCCGCTATTAGTTTGTGGCCCGTCATAGAGGGGGACAGAGAGTCAAGGGTAGAGCGGAGAACTTATGTTTGTCTGGAGTTAGGAGTGTAAATAGCAAGCAGAGAGTATAGTACATTATTCAATTTGCAAATTAAGAGGAGATAACGACCCTCCGGATCAGGTGTCACCTTAACCAATTCAAAGGAGAGCTTGAGTGAAATAAATATTGCTACTCCTGCTTTCTTTTCCTTCGCATTAGCGAAGTAGCGAAAAGGATAAAAGTGAGACTTTATACGTGCGTTGTCCGACTCCAGAAAGTGAGTTTCCTGCAGCAGAACAACGTCCGCATGAGACTTTTTCCAATTGCCCATATAGAAGAGAGCGCTTTTGCGGCGAATTCAAACCATTAACATTCAGCGATAGTACGGAGACTAACATAGCAATAAAATGAGAGATATCAAACAAAAGGCACATTGTAGAAATCATCTGTAACAGATAATAGCTGCACATATCCATAGAGAGTGAGGGTTTTCAGGAGTAGGGTTGAAGGGCAGAAAAATTACACACACAGCAAAAGTACACTCAGCTAACCGAATCGCAAGTGCTGCACCAGTAATACGCAAACGCGATGCGGAGCACGAAAGAAAAAGAGAGGGTGAACTCCAAAAGAGAACCAAAGGAGGGGGCCCAAAAAAGAGGGACAGAAGGTCCAGGGGCGACCCCAACCACACGTACACCCAAGGTCTAGGGAAGTAATAGTCCGGACCAACCAGGTCCTAGGGGAAAAATCAGGAGAGACAACAGGTCCAGAGCGAAAAAGGACAAAACAGTTCGCTCAATGGGGCAGACCTTCCAGGCGGTCACTAAAGGTACCGTCACACTTGGACATATCGCCGGCGATGTTGCCGGGGATCGCGGGAGCGCGCATCCCTGACAACATCGCCGGGGAGCTGTCACACTGTGCAACTTACCGGCGATGTCGCCGGCTAGTTGCCGCGGCTATCGCTCGCTGGGTTGCCCAGCAACCCAGCGAGCGATAACCCGCAATGTTGTACATAGGCGGAATCGCCCGTGACATTGCGGGTTGCCGCGTTACACAGGGCGATCAGGCAGGATCGCCTGACCAACATCGCCAGGTTTCCCAACATTGTTGGGAAACCTGGCGATGTGACTCAGGCGATTCGTCGCCTGATTATCGCCGTCACACGCGGCAATTCGCCGGCGATGTCGCCGCAACCTGACCACGCCCCTCAGTTGCCGGCAACATCGCCGGCGATATGTCCCAGTGTGACGGGCCCTTAACAGAGAGTTATCTGCCACGACACTACTATTTTAATGAGTAATGTAAATCAATGAGTGGCACCAGAGAAATGAGGATCAAATGATATCGTGCATATGTGAAATGCCGAAACTGCCCTGTGCTAAACATGAAAATCGGAGATCTTAGTCTCAATAGTGGCCACTAAAGATTAAGCCTGGCATCCACTTCAAGGAGCCTCCACTGTCAGGTCCTGACACTATGCCCTAGTGAAATGGTGAAATGTATATAGGCTTATATGTCCATGGATGTGATTAAAAACAATGATCAGGTGTGTGTCAGGACCTCACAATGGTGTCCATGTGTGGCTACCAGACTAAGGAAAGGAGAAAAGGGAAAAATTATATATAATGGGAGCTCAGTCAAATACTCATTAAAATAGTAGTGTCGCGGCAGATAACTCACTGTAAGTATATTATTATTTTCTGCCTGCACCTACGTCTATGGTGCTGCCAGTCTTATACTCATTCACCTTCAGATCCCGCGATTCCAGCTCTGGGAGGACTTCCCGCATAATGTCCTGGAGGAAACCCATAAGGTCGACCGGCGGGACCGACTCCGGAACTCCCCGCAGGCGAATGTTGTTTTGTCTACTACGGTCCTCCAGATCAGCTTGTTTAGCTTGCGCAGCCCCCATATGAAGATGGAGTTGCTCATGGTCATCCCACAAGTCATTGTGAGACTGAATCAGTTCAGCCATTTTAGTCTCCACATGATCCGCGCGATTCCACAGCTCCGCCACCTCTCCACGGAGGTCCGCTACCATGGACTTCATGTCCTCCTGTAGTGAGGATCTAAGCTCCGCCAGCAAGGATTTCATAAGGGATAGGGTTACGGGGGTCTCTGGAGGCAGGGAAGCCATAGGAGTCTCTTGTGAGTGCTGGTCTCGGCGCGAAGCAGCGCGAGGTGACTGCGGCGCCATGTTGGAGGAGAGAGCGGGATCCTGGCGGCCCGGGGGGAAAATAGTCCGATACCTGCTTAAGTAGCATCTCCTGCTGGTTTTTAACCCTCCCCATCGGTGGAGGGAAGGCTAAGGTAGCCGGTCATCGGGTTTAAGCTGTTGGTGGCCGGTGTGGATGCTTTAAAGATCGCCTTTGTGCCTCGGGGACCGGGAGCTCCTGGATTATGCGGCTTCCTCCATGAGAGATCAAGCCACGCCCCGGTGCATAAACATTAACCACTTTGTATGTTGTCCCCTCAATTGCAAGATTAGCACACACATATCTGCCCGCAGGGTCCGCCACCACATCCATCACCTTATGTCTGATGTTGTTGTTAATTAGGAAGACAATCCCTGTTTGTTTTTTGGAGTACGAGGCCTCTGCAGTTACAGTGAATTTTTTACTACGAAGTATTGGATGATTACCTTTAATCCAGTGAGTCTCCTGGAGGAGGACTATTTGAAAATTTTTTTGATGTAAGTAAAGACCTTTTTCCTTTTTATTGGGGAGTTTAACCCATTAACATTCAATGAGCACCACTGGATAGACGTCAGCTCATTTGCCCCACTATTTTGTATAGTAGCCATTAACCCATCCCTGTTTTAGGCATTGTAGAAAAGATAAATCCATTCATTAGATTTAAATGGGACCCCCACCCATCCCAGCGAGTGGGTCGATGGGTCACCCAGATTGATCGACATCTTTGCCAACTGCAGAGAACTTCCCACCCTCCCGTATCTCTTTTAGTATTAACAACGTAAACATCAACAATGAATACATTGAAAACATCCTAACTTAGAAAATAGTCCAGATTTATCTGGACATGACCTTTTCTGAGTAAACAATATGTACTGACCATATTGGCCAGTATTTTCATGGTGGCTCAATAGCCTCCTGCAGACAACTTAGAGCCTTTTGTGGGTCTGTAAAGACCCTGTTTTTCCCCGCCAGAGAGAAACGTAATGTTGCCGGGTAGTTTAGGCCAAAACGGATATCCTTGTCTATTAATATTTTACATGCCGGTTGGAATGCTCTATGCTTGGCCGTCACCACCGCCGAATAGTCCTGGAACATTAAAATTCTATGGTTTTGGTTCAGTAGCTTTTTCTTCTTCCTGTAGGCGTTCAGCAGACGGAGCTTGTCTTGATAATCCAGTACTTTAAATAATACAGGTCTCGGTCCGTCTTTCTCTCCCGTCCTTGGTGGACCCAATCTGTGTGCTCTCTCCACTGTGATCTTTGCTGAGTCTAGCGGAATGTCCAGAGCCTGTGGTAACCATTGAGATGTAAGCTGTAAAAGTTCTGCAGGATGGATCGACTCTGGCAGGCCCACCAACTTCAAGTTATTACGCCGAGACCTATTTTCAAGATCGTCCATCTTATCATGCAGCTCTGTGATTGTCTTGTCTTTACCCTCCAAGCTCTCCTTCATGGCACAGACCGTGTCCTCCAAGTCAGAAATACGTTGTTCGGCCTCTGACAATCTGGTGTTCTGGGTCGTTATCTGGGAGAGTAGGGGGTCTAATGCCGCCTGAAATGTGACAAGACGGGCATCTATTTCGGGCATTAGACGCGCAATTATAATGTTTGCTATAGATTGTAATTGGTCTGTGTCTAGCGATTGGGCCGAGGCGGGCGAAAGTGGGGCCACCTGGCCCCTGGCAGATGCACGATTGCCCCTCGGCTGTTTGCCCACAAACTTATCCATTGTATCAATTACTAGGAGGCTATCAATATATTCGGTGATGTCCTTAGTTATGAAAAATTTACATTGTCAGCAGGCTCTATATGAAATCTTCCCTACTGATTTTCCATGCAACAGTTCCAAAGTTTTAATCCACTAGATGGCGTTATTGTATTGAGAATGCAAGATCCCTTAGCCTTTATTTTACATGTGGCATAGCAGTGGTTAATTTCCTCTCAACAGGAGTTTCTGTCTATTATCCCACAGTAAGGGCGCCTTCACACTGGCGTTCCCCTCCGCAGCGTTCTGCGGAGGGGAATCGCCATGTGTACGCAGCGGCCGCCAGCTCCTATCTTTAGAATGGGAGCGCACGGTGCTGCGCTTGACAGCGCATGACCGTGCGCACCCATTCACTCCCATATGTGATCTGTGCGCAGGCGGATGCCTGCGCACAAGTCACACACTCTCGCCTGCACCAGGATGCAACATGCCCTAACTTCCACTCGCCCTTGTGATCTTCAGGGTCCTCTGTCCCCAAGTCCCTCTCAGGGCTTCTCAGCAGTTCTCTATTTATTTATTTAGGAGATGGTTCAGTGATGAGCTCTCTCTTCACAAAAGTACACAAATTACAGAGGAATCAGTGATTTTCTCTATATGGAACACAAAGTCCCAGGGAACACACTCCCTTATGGTGCAGCTGTAGTTACAGCTCTCTACATAAGGTGTCCCTGAATAGTATGGAGGCGTGGAGCCATGCAGTCTCCTCTCTTTTCCGCCTATCGCTCCCTTTGTGCTATGATTTATCTCCAGGAGCTTCAGTGCACGGGTCTCATGTTACTTATTGCCTCCTTTAATCACTGCAGCCTCTCCCTCACCTCTCCTGCCGCTGGAGCACGCTATATCTTCTGTCCCTCCGGGTGCTCTGCCTCCTGAAGCGTCCAGTGTCTCAGAGCCCCAGCGATCCTCAGTGTGCAGGCTTTCCAGCTCCCTCTGATCTCCGGTGCTTTCCTCTGCTCCCCTGCTTCCAGCCCTCAGTGCGGATGTTTACTGTGCTGTGTGTGCTTTCTATCTCCAGCCTGCAGCATCCACACCTTCCAGGCCTCCCTCTGCTCCCTGCATCTCTGGCCTCGTGTTACCTGCGGCCGGTATTAGGGCTTTGTGCCCAGGCTTTCCGGGGGTCCAGGCTCCCAGATGTCACCTGCTGGGTCCCTGCAGCGAGCTTCACCCCAAAATGAGTAGGTCAGTGGCCTGCCACTGTCTAGATGGCCTCTGATTGTGCTGGGCCCTGGGGGAGCTCTGTATCAAGCGGCCATTTTCTAAGCCCGCCTCCCCCAGTCTGTTCTTTTGTCTTGAGTGGTAGATTGGAAACACAATTTAGCCCATAAACAATGGGTGCTACTAGAGAGCCTCCTTTCGTCCTCTCCTCTCCGCTGGTTGCCTTGGTACTCCCCACACACCACCATTGTCGGGTTTCCTTCCTCTCATGCAGTCTTTTTTCAAATTCTGGGATTCGCACAGAGGCAGACTGAAATGAATCAACACCCCTAGCAGGTCCGCTTTTCAACAATGTTGATTTTCCACCTGCAATGGGCAGGCGCAGCTTTCATTGCTGGAAGGAGACAGATGGACCATCTATGGGTCAGGTGGCGACTCAGCTCTGGGGCTTCTCTATGGTGGGGGCCCTGTGGAGGGGGGTGGGCATAGATTCTCTATCATGGCTGGAGTTCTCCCAACTGAAAACTTACCTTGCCTCGGTGAGGTTTGAACCTCCCACTGTCTTGGAGCTCTTGTTGAGCTCCACCGAGGACCCCTCCCACGTGGTGACCTTTATGTATGGTCTATTAGCTGAGGTGTCTACGGTGGGATCTCCCTCTTTTATAGAGGCTTGGCAAAGAGACCTGGTCTTACTTTCACCACCTCAGACCTCCAAAAGATTTATACCTTGACTCACATACTTTTAGTGTCTTGTGCAGCTCAGGTAAAAAGCTATAAAATTTTCACCAGGTGGTATAGGTGCCCAGACTTGCTTCACAAGATTTATCCCGATGGGTCAGATTTGTGCTGGCGATGAGGTGGGCACAATGCTTCACGTGTGGTGGTCCTGCAGGCCCTTGCAGCAGTTCTGGCAAAAAAAATGATTGCAATATTCTTTGCTATCAAAGGCGTGACTCGTGACCCATCTCCCCAGGTGGCGCTACTTTCCCTGATTCCAGGCTCTCTCTTGGTAACTAAAAAAGGTCTATTCAGATTTTGCCTTATAGCTGCCAGAACCACGATCCCTAGACTTTGGAGATCCACTGAAACTCCTACAATCAGGGAATGGATAGCTGAGATGAACCGACTTGAGCGCATGGAATCTCTAATATCCCGTGATAATGATAACTGGGATAAACATCAAGCAATATGGTGTGCATGGCAGCTTTTTAGGGAGGGCCCCAATATCTCTTCTTGGTTAGGAGACACTTAATTTGACCTTTTCCAAAGGATTCAGCTGGCTTTGTCTTTATGGATTTCTTTTTTTCTACCTGGTCGTAGGGGAGTGACACACTCCTGTTCTTTTGCGATGTGACATAAGACCTATTTCCCAGGAGCAGCGATAGGATGTGGACTTCCTCCCCTTCTTTTCTTCCTTTCTCTTCTCCCCTTCACTTTGATTCCCTCTGTTGCTCATACTGTTCTTTTTCTTTTCTCTGTTCTATCTTTTTAAGAGTACCTACTACGTGTTAACATGCTATATTTTTCTTGAGGTATGTCGTACTTATTGCTATAGTTGCATATGGCATCGCTTTTGTCATCTGTTATCTGTGACCATACTGGATGATGTTCTATGTAGTTGCCAATGCTTTTCTTTTAATAAACACATTTTCTGAAAAAAAAAAAAAAAAGAAAGAAAAAACTGAAATATCACATTGTCATAAGCATTCAGAACCTTTGCTCAGGCACTCATATTTAAGTCACGTACTGTTCATTTCCTTGTGATCCTACTTGAGATGGCTCTACTCCTTCATTGGAGTCCAGCTGTGTTTAATTAGACTGATAGGACTTGATTTGGAAAGGCAAACACCTGTCTATATAAGACCTCACAGTTCACAGTGCATGTCAGACCAAATGAGAATCAGGAGGTCAAACGGAACTGCCAAAGGAGCTCAGACAAAATTGTGGCAAGGCACAGAATTGGCCAAGGTTACAAAAGAATTTCTGCAGTATCCAAGGTTCCTAAGAGCACAGTGGCCTCCATAATCCTTAAATGGAAGACGTTTGGGACCATCAGAAGTCTTCCTAGAACTGGCCGTCCAGCCAAACTGAGCAATCATGGGAAAAGTGCCTTGGTGAGAGAGGTAAAGAAGAAAACCAAGTGAAAAAGTTCCACAAAGTCAAATATCATGGCAGCACTCCACCAGTCGGGCCTTTATGGCAGAGGGGCCCGATGGAAGCTTCTCCTCAGTGCAAGACATTTGAAAGTCCGCATAGAGTTTGATAATTAACACATGAAGGACTCCCAGACTATGAGAAGTAAGATTGTCTGGTCTGATGAGACAAAGATAGAACTTTCTGGTGATAATTCTAAGCGGTAAGTGAGGAGAAAACCAGGCACTGCTCATCACCTGTCCAATACAATCCCAACAGTGAAACATGGTGGTGGCATGATCATGCTATGGGGGTGTTTTTCAGCTGCAGGGACAGGATGACTGGTTGCAATTGAAGGAAACATGAATGCGGTAAAGTACAGAGATATCCTGGATGAAAATCTCTTCCAGAGTGCTCTGGACCTCAGACTAACAAGACAATGACCCTAAGCACACAGCTAAAAATAACAAAGGAGTGGCTTCAGAACCACTATGACCATGGCTTCAGAACCATTCGACTGGCCCAGAAAGAGCCCTGATCTAAACCCAACTGAGCATCTCTGGAGAGACCTGAAAATGGCTTTCCACCAATGTTCACCATCCAACCTGACGGAACTGGAGAGGATCTGCAAGGAAGAATGGCAGAGGATCCCCGAATCCATGTGTGAAAAACTTGTTGCATCATTCCCAAGAAGACTCATGACTGTATTAGCTCAAAAGGGTGCTTACTCTCAATACTGAGCAAAGGGTCTGAATACTTATGACCATGTGATATTTCAGTTTTTCTTTTTTAATAAGTTGGCAAAAATGTCTACATTTTTGTTTTTATTAAAGGGAACCAACCACCTCAGATGACGACTATAAGCAGTTAATACATGTCCCTGCACCCTACCTAGACCGTTCCACCTATACTTTTGTTAAGAATATTGATTATTGTAAACCGAAATATACACTTTGTAATAATACTGGCCTGGCGACATCTGGGCGTCTCCCTCGGGCTGAGCTACTAGTTGGCTGTGTCTTCTAAAGCATTACTGGCTTTTCTACCCCTCCCTCTTACTTTGCAGGACGTCACTGAAGGGCGTGATATTATCTTTCATTGGGTGGGCACGCAAGGCTGCTCCCGTCCCCGCACGTCATGGGAGGGAGACAGAGTCACGTGCACTAGCATCGTCACTTCCTGTCGGCTACGAGCAGTGACGCGCAGCTGAGGGATACCATATGAGCCTCACACATTGCGGCGAGCAGGCTTGGTATCTTTCAGTAAGCTGACCTACTGCAGGTACTTAGCTCCACCAGGTCTATACTAGTCCACCTGACACCCGTTCTCATCAGCAGTCTCATTCCCAATGGATCTCCCCTTTCTCAAACTAGTGATATGTACTTCTATCCTTTTTACAATAACTGCATGCTAGGTTGAAGGTTTTCAAGCACAATGGGCATAAAAATGAAATTACCAAGGATCTACATGGTCAAAGGGTCTTAGAAAACAGTTGAAAGGATCACAGGTTGAGACAAAACATGATCACAGGCTCACAGATGGCAGGGGCAAGGATCACAGGGTCACAGATGACATGATCACAGGGTCACAGATGGCATGATCACATTTTCACAGATGGCATGATCACAGGCTCACAGATGGCAGGGGCACGGATCATAGGGTCACAGATGACATGATCACAGGCTCACAGATGCAATGATCACAGGCTCACAGATGCAATGATCACAGGCTCACAGATGCAATGATCACAGGCTCACAGATGACATGATCACAGGCTCACAGATGACATGATCACAGGCTCACAGATGACATGATCACAGGCTGTAATACAGAATCCTGGACAAAGTGCCTCAATGTCCGCGCTGCTGCTCCGAGACCAAAGACACACAGACACAGGAATGTCTGGATCAGCGATAGCCTTTATTTTCCGACGCGTTTCGGAGCCTCCTCCCGAGCTCCTTCCTCAGTTGTTCCCTGAGGAAGGAGCTCGGGAGGAGGCTCCGAAACGCGTCGGAAAATAAAGGCTATCGCTGATCCAGACATTCCGGTGTCTGTGTGTCTTTGGTCTCGGAGCAGCAGCGCGGACATTGAGGCACTTTGTCCAGGATTCTGTATTACAACCACGGTCACCGTTGGGAGTGCGGTCCCTGCAGCAGCTGCCTGTACGCTATTCTACCAGTTGTGGGTTTCACAACTGACAAAGGTGAGCAATTCCACATCGATAAGCGACAGTGTATCATTGAGATAAGACCCTATTGCGCATTCTTTTCGTTCACATGATCACAGGCTCACAGATGGCATGATCACAGGCTCACAGATGGCATGATCACAGGGTCACAGATGACATGATCACAGGGTCACAGATGATATGATCACAGGTTCACAGATGGCATGATCACAGGCTCACAGATGGCAGGGGCACGGATCATAGGGTCACAGATGACATGATCACAGGCTCACAGATGACATGTCACAGGCTCACAGATGACATGATCACAGGGTCACAGATGACATGATCACAGGCTCACAGATGGCATGATCACAGGCTCACAGATGACATGATCACAGGGTCACAGATGACATGATCACAGGCTCACAGATGGCATGAGTATAGGCTCACAGATGGCAGGGGCACGGATCATAGGGTCACAGATGACATGATCACAGGCTCACAGATGGCATGATCACAGGCTCACAGATGGCATGATCACAGGGTCACAGATGACATGATCACAGGGTCACAGATGACATGATCACAGGGTCACAGATGACATGATCACAGGGTCACAGATGGCAGGGGCAAGGATCACAGGGTCACAGATGGCATGATCACATTTTCACAGATGGCATGATCACAGGCTCACAGATGGCATGATCACAGGCTCACAGATGGCATGATCACAGGCTCACAGATGACATGATCACAGGCTCACAGATGGCATGATCACAGGCTCACAGATGACATGATCACAGGGTCACAGATGACATGATCACAGGGTCACAGATGACATGATCACAGGGTCACAGATGACATGATCACAGGGTCACAGATGGCAGGGGCAAGGATCACAGGGTCACAGATGGCATGATCACATTTTCACAGATGGCATGATCACAGGCTCACAGATGGCATGATCACAGGCTCACAGATGGCAGGGGCACGAATCATAGGGTCACACATGACATGATCACAGGCTCACAGATGGCATGATCACAGGCTCACAGATGGCATGATCACAGGCTCACAGATGGCAGGGGCACGGATCATAGGGTCACAGATGACATGATCACAGGCTCACAGATGACATGATCACAGGGTCACAGATGACATGATCGCTGGGTCACATAAGACAGAATCACAGGGTCACCCACACACATGGGCAATGGAGAGAACATAAACTATCTTAGAAGATATCTTAATAATTGTTTCTATTGTTGCCAATATCAAGAATACCTTCAAACTTGTTCATCAACTACTGTACAAGACCAAGACAGAATAACACTAGTCATGTCTGAACACAATGTACCGTATATACTCGTGTATAAGCCGACCCCCCTACTTTTGCCCCCAAAAACTGGGAAAACTTATTGACTCGCGTATAAGCCGAGGGTGGACTCCAGCACAGGTATACAACCCCCAGCAGTGAGGTATACAGCCCCCAGCAGTGTGGTATAAAGGCCCTCCCAGTGGTATACAGGCCCCAGTAGTATCGTATACAGCAGTCCCCCAGTGGTATACAGCAGGCCCCCAGGGGTATTCAGCAGGCCCCCAGGGGTATTCACAGCAGGCCCCCGAGGGTATATACAGCAGCCCCTGGGGGTACATACAGCAGGCCCCCGGGGGTACATACAGCAGGCCCTCGGGGGTACATACAGCAGGCCCCCGGGGGTACATACAGCAGGCCCCCGGGGGTACATACAGCAGGCCCCCGGGGGTACATACAGCAGGCCCCCGGGGGTACCCAGCAGCCCCCTGGGGGTACCCAGCAGCCCCCAGGGGGTACCCAGCAGCCCCCTGAGGGTACCCAGCAGCCCCCAGGGGGTACCCAGCAGCCCCCAGGAGGTATACAGCAGCCCCCAGGGGGTACCCAGCAGCCCCCTGGGGGTACCCAGCAGCCCCAGGGGGTACCCAGCAGCCCTCAGGGGGTACCCAGCAGCCCCCTGGGGGTACCCAGCAGCCCCCAGGGGGTATCCAGCAGCCCCCAGGGGGTACCCAGCAGCCCCCAAATGCTGCCACTCGCCCCCCGCTACTTATCTTACCATCCCGGTCTTCTGATCAGCGCCGCTCCTCGGTGCTCCGTCCTCGCTGCTCCTGTTCTGCTACATCCGGGATCCCCGGTCATCGCGCGACGGCCGGAGATCCCGGATGTAGCAGGACGGAGCACCGAGGAGCGGCGCTGATCAGAAGACCGGGATGGTAATATAAGCAGCCCGGGGGGGGGGCCCTTGCAAGGGGGGACGAGTGCCAGCATTTGGGGGCATATGCACTGCTTCCCCCTGCTGCTGATTGACAGGGGGAAGCAGTGCATATATAATGAGCGGCCACACGTGACGGGGCCGCTCATACAGCAGCCTCCCCCGCCTCCTCCAGCCTCCACAGCCCCGAGTACCGTAGTGACTCGTGTATAAGCCGAGGGGGAGACTTTTCAGCCCAAATTTTGGGCTGAAAAACTTGGCTTATACACGAGTATATACGGTAAGTATTGTTCATATATATAAAAATGTAAACTTTGTTCATTTCGTTCTAAGCTTATGGTTTGAAAATAATTGTTTACTATTTCAGATTGAATTGCCGGGCACAAGTAATCCAGAGGAGGTTCAATTGATTGCACTGACTATAATTCCGGTCAGTGAACTATCAATCACTTCATCAACTAACCTGGAAGTGTTTGAGCTGTATAGCGAAGCGAGTGATGTTACTCATGGCTTATTGCTCGATCAGGTACATTATTATAAAGTAAGCAAAGAACATGACGAAACATAAGATTAGACAAATCGTGCTACTAATTTTATTATTATTGGGAATGTTTATTAAGGAAATGGAAGAAAATATCAACTCGCTACAGACAAGAGATGTAGCAAGAGGAAATCAAGAAGATTCCCTTGTAGAGCACATGGATGATGTAATTATATTAACTCTCATTTGATTACGCTATTATTATAATATGCATATTAACAAAACAAAATTTGTGATAGCATTTCTTTAATTATTCATAAATCATAATTTTTTTAAATTTTTACTAGGACAAATACAAATAACAAGCAGAAAAATTTTTTTTGAAAAAAGAAAAGAAAACTTCTGTTACCAATTGGAATAACGTATAACTATAAAATAAATTTTCTAATAAAAAAAAAGGTGCATTCAAAACGCTTTTATAACCATGTTAGAAGATTTCAAATGCGCTACAGCATCTACTTTGGTGGATCCTACACTGTAGATTTTGTGTATACAATCAGATGGCATGCTGACACATTTGTCAAACTATTTTGCGTTACAAACACGCTGGAAAATCGAATTTACGCATGCGGCGAATATTTACCATCTTCACAATGTATGCAAAATATATTCCACATGCCAAGTAGCTGTAGTGGTGAATGGCAAAGATTAGAATCGCAAAAAATATAACAGGCTGAATTACTATGCCTTTCGCCGCCACACCGCATACATTTTTTTTTAATATATGGAATGCTGTGTGATTTACATTGGGTACGATTCTAAACGCTTATTGAAGTTAGCCTAAAATTAGATACTGCGAAGGCACACTTACACAGGTTTTCAGTGGTGATCGGTTAGGTATGCACAAAAGCGCACTCATGATTAACCCCTCCACCGTTGTGCGTTACTTTGTTTACTATACCTGTACGTTTTTGCTGCTTGATTTTTCATTTTTATCGCTCACACATCAAAAAAAAACTTTACAGTACAAATGTCAACTATGTCGTAAACATATAACAGCAGCACAAAGTTTGAGACACAATGACATCCTGTTGCCCATGGGTCAGGTTACGAGACAGCCCTCACAGACCACGTAGTATCAGTGGGTGCCTCTGAAGTTAGCTATATCAAAACAAGAAAATTTTAATTAACCTTTGAGATGTACCTTAAAAAGTACTTATTTTTTTTTAAATGTTCTTTGTTTTAATAATATTACTTACAGATGGAGATATTGAATAGCCAGATCGCTATGCGATTTTATACTATACCAGAGGTAGAAGGATGCTTTCCGGAAAATCCGTTATTGGTGCCTAACAGAAGGTTCATCGACTTTGACTATCCCCATATTGAAAATCGAATGGGGAATAGCAACTGGTGCACATGTTCCAATTGTGTACCAATGAACTCTAACATCGAAAATTTGTGTTGCCGCGAAATTGAAAGTGCTGTATCACTGACTGAGAATGGATGTATAACCCAGCACGAATTATTTTATACGCTATTTGAAAGAAGTGATGTTTTCACTATAGTATCTGTCGCGTTACTTGGAGAGGAACCTTTACATAGGGATAAAAATTGGTAAGTTTAACTAATGTATTTAATCTTATCTACCACTTTTAAAAAATGTATTTAATCGAACTTTTACAAGAAGTTATATGTCATACCAACGATAATGAAATTATTTAGTGAGGTAGTGCCTTGCTGAGACACCACTTTTGTACGGTGTGTGCGGGGGGCAGGAGAGTCATCTTTTGGCAGTGTGTGTTGTGTCTGTGTGTGTATGGTTGTGTTTGGTTTTTGATGGTGGGAATTAGAGTCAGTGTGAACGCTGCTTGTGTCTGGCTGAGACGTCAGTGTGGGTGGTTACGATGGTGCCTATATGCAATATGTCGATGTATGTACTTTCTAGACAGAACTTGTTTATGTGATAAGGGAATGTAACTGTAAGGCCCTTAGGTAATGTATTTATATTGATCCACACGTATTTATAAAATTTATTTTAAAAAAGCATAGTCTTTGCACAAAGCCAAGATAATAAAGAATGAGGAGCGATACTGTGCAATGACATTTACTTTTCAATGGGATATATGCTGTATATAAATATCAAAAATATACATTTACATTACGACTCAATATTAAAGTATAAAAAAGAAAAAACATATATATACATATTTTTATCACTTATGTACTGTATATAATGAACTTTAACAGCTAAATGTTATCCTTGTACATAGTAAAACATTTTATAAAAAATAGAAAAAAATGATTACAAAATTTGGTTTAAAAATTTATTTAAAAAAATTAAACACAATGCAATGGTATGTAAAACAGAAACAGAGAGCTAGAAATGATTAATTATCATATCATTAATACATTTACCTGTACTCAATGGAAGTAAAGAAAGTTACTTTCAAGTGTGAGCAGTGCGAAAACGTGCAAATTGTTTTTTCCTGACTTCTTTTTTCTCTGGTGTTTCTAATTGAGCTACATTTTTTGGTAAATTTGGAGCTCTGGATAGCCAGGAGCTCTGAATTGTTCCTTTTGCCAATTTTAGAACATCGACACATACGGCCTCAAGATAATCGATATTCATATTTTCATACACTTTTCTAACTAGCCACCTTTTTTTACCTTTGGGCACAAACAGTTTTGTTCGCAGTGTGCCAATTTCTTCAGAGTTTGCCCTTTGGTAATGTACAGTGGCCTGCTTTTTATCCAAATTTTTATTATGAGTCAGTACCGCAAGTTTAGTTCTTGCTTCCATACCATCAATTCCAAAATGTATGCGCTTTGTGCGGTATTTTAGGGCAAGGCTGTGGAAAGTTTCTAAAGCACCGGTATGGCAATTGTGTGTCAGGAATTCAAAATCTTTTTTTATTGTCTCATTATTAACCACTTTTTCAATTTTTTTAAAAGCTAAGGTGTCAGGTTTCAACCACATAATTTCTGTGTCTTCGGATTCTTCAGGTAACAACACATGACTACATCTGGTATACACACCTCCCTCCCATTCATGGACATTCACAATGTGATGTAGCAAAGATAGCCATTTCTCCTGTAAAAGATCTTTGTCTCTATTACAGTTTTGTATAGCCCACCAAAAATGATTGACTATCTTTTCTATCCATGGCTTTATTTGTCGGCATAGTTTAGTAGAACTTTCTTGTGTTCGTTTTTTCTTAATAGATTTCGCATAATGCAAAACATCAAATTGATGTTTGATATGGCCATAATCTGTTCTCATTGTTTTCCTGATGCCGACATGTCGATCAGAGGCAAACATAATTATTTTTAAACCTTTGAGTAGCATACGGTCCATACAAATTGTGAATCCAAATTTTTCCATAGCAACAGATGATTTGCACTGGCTACGCTGAACTACCTCAAAATCTATTATTTCATCAGTTATCATGTCCATGACAGTATAAATGCAGTATTTGGCACTATGTCCAGGACTGTCACATTGTCCATCTCCAATTATGCACAGTGGTGATGATTTCCTTTTCAATTCCTGATTTTCTTTTTCTTTTTGCCATGCTACATCGATAGCTGGAAATAATAAATTTTTTTGATAACGGAAGAAAGAGGTTTCAGCTATCCCTATCAGCCCCATAATTTTCATAAATTCTTTGAATTTTTGATAATTAAGTCCGCTAAATAAAATCCCTGCGGCCATTAATATGGTACCACAATAAAACTTACCCACTTTAGGTTGAGTTCGCATTACATAAAAATTTTGTCCATTGTAAAATTGAGCAGTTATGGTGCATGCTGAACCCTCAAATTTTTTGGTGACACTCTTAATTTTTTCAAAACAGTTTGAATGTTTTAAACAACATACTTTAAAAATGAAATTATCAAAACAGCTGTCAAACATTATGAATTTTCGATCTTTTACATGGTCTATTTCGGTTTTATCAGCACCATTATCTCGAAAAGGATGTTGTCCACCATAAATCACTGAGGCCATACCAACAAGATCCGAAGTGTTGCAGCTGGTCTCTTGGGGATTATAGTCCTCATCCTTGCCCTCAACAACACTGTCACTTTCAGATGAGCTTACAATTTTGCTCCTCTCTAATAAAACGTTTCCAACTTTTTGAATAGGAGAGATAGGCTCGATTCCTTCTAAGATATTCATGGACGAACCTTGTTGAGGTGTAACTTGAGATGGATCCAGTCGAAATCTTTTACTTTGCGGGAAGTCAGAAATTTGGCGGGTTACAAGATGTGTAGGAGTAGAAGAAAATATTGGAGTGCTTGATTGTTGACTGAGTTGAACTGTTTGAATTGAAGGTTTTGCTGGTTTGGGTACCAATACTTCTTGTATTTCCTGCTGTTACTGGTGTATCGTCCATCCTTGACGGTTCTGAATCCACACTTTGTGATTCGACACTCGAAGTTGGTTCTGGATCATTTTTTCTTTTGCCTCTTTTTATTTTATGTAGTGTTTCTGAAATATAGCATTCTCCTTCTTCCAGAGGAATGAAAATTGTTGGTAAAGCATCACTTTTTAATCTTTGTACTCCAAAATGTGGGAAGTAAGCATCCTCATTGAAGTGTTTTGAACACATACGAAATCTATTTCTGTTTTCATCCTCAGAAATTTTGTGGGCTAGTTCGTCTACATTTGTGAAATTCTGTCCGGTTTGTAATAGCCAAAGTTTTACCTGGAGTACATCTTTAGGAAAGGTATGCAGAATCACTTTTGGCTCAAAACCTTTCCTTTTTTTGCTTGTCTCACAATTACCAATTATACAACTTGGCATTTTCAAATCTTATATTTTTCCTGAAAGAACAAACACATTATTAATATTTTTTAGCATGACGAAATGAAATACTGTTTTAAAAAAAAATAAAAAAATATATATATATAACACAAATTAATGGACACATAAAACAATCATCAAACTATATTTAATTAAATAGTGTACTATATTTCAAAATGAAAATTCGTCTATTGATGTATGAGATGTTTATTATTTTTTGCAAAATCCAGAAAAGACTGAAATATCCTGTCCCGCTTCTTCCTTGTACAGATTAAAATTTAAATAGTCTACAATTAAATAGGCAGTGTTTTTTGTTTTCCCTCCCTCCCTACACAACCTGTACAGTTTACTTTCCAGCATACAAGGGGGACCTTCATGTATGCACTCGTACTTAGAGCTATTGCATGTTAGCTGACATCATCATGCAATATATAGTTGTATACGGTAATATTGTAGTTGTAGGCCGATGTGCCCAATTAACCCCTTTGTTACCACTGCAAACCTGTTACAGAAGTATCCAAGCGGCGTATCATAGTTGAGCTATCTGTTCCCCACTCACGACAGATTATCGGTAACGTATGCAACAGATCTCCTTTGCTCAAGTCACTGACCAGGGTCATTGCTTTGACCATTGAGTCTGACGTATCACTTCATGGTTTTGATAGGCAATCGCTGCAAAGCAGTACATCTCCTCCATTCTGAGAGATAAAGACGTGCTTCTGTAGATCTATTTCTCCCATAAGCTATTGTAATGCGCATC
This sequence comes from Allobates femoralis, assembly GCA_033576535.1. NCBI lineage: Eukaryota > Metazoa > Chordata > Amphibia > Anura > Aromobatidae > Allobates > Allobates femoralis. The sequence continues at coordinate 16,840,388 of JARQOC010000007.1, read as the reverse complement.
TACGTTCCTTGCACTGAGGCTTTGAAATAGGCATTATATATAAAAAATAAATGTTTGTACAATATTTAGAATTCACATTGTAACTAGGACTCTACCTATTACTATAAATTTTTATTATTAAAACTTAAAAACGAAAAATATTTGTGCTATATTGACTTATATTGGCATTACTGATAGATTAAAATGTTATTATTGTCTAATTTTTTGATTCAGGATGTTAAGACGATCAGCTTATTGCACATTTACATCCTGGGTACATGGCTTCCTGGGTAAAGGGAACCGAAGACTTATCCCTTCGTGTGTAGTTACTAAAATCCGAACGATGTTCCCAGATCCACAGCAAGATTACGTCGGATTCCAGTATTCACAGGATCTTCCTGCTGAATTTACAGTGTATGAGTAGTGAAAAAATTTTTTGGAGAAAAAATAAAAAAATAAAAATTTAAAAAAAGTATGGTCATATGAAGTTGACTCTCCGTTCTTACATTGAAGCAACATTACAAAGCAACCACTGACCTTGTGGAGACCAGCGGAGGATAATACTGCGGGCACCAGTTAAAGCACTCAAACACAGTGAGATCCAAGGTGCATTGCTCCCTAGAATTTGAATATGCAGATAAGTCTATGGAGCCTCAGTTAAGAGTCAACAACATGGACACCAGCCAGTTATCCCACCAGGGAAGGACCTAGCCCAGGGTATTAGTAGCCCTTAAGTCACTATCCAGCCCTTGCGAGCTTGAAGATATGGCCAGGGGTTTACCATGGACTAGGTATCCAACCACAGACAGCTGTTTCGGGGTTGTTGCCCCTCATCAGTGTGGCGCAGGATTCTGGCTGGGTGGGAGCAATGCTTGATAGACAGACATCACAAAGCAACCACTGACCTTGTGGAGACCAGCGGAGGATAATACTGCGGGCACTAGTTAAAGCACTCAAACACAGTGAGACCCAAGGTGCATTGCTCCCTAGAATTTAAATATGCAGATTAAGTCTATGGAGCCTCAGTTAAGAGTCATCAACATGGACACCAGCCAGTTATCCCACCAGGGAAGGACCTAGCCCAGGGTATTAGTAGCCCTTAAGTCACTATCCAGCCCTTGCGAGCTTGAAGATATGGCCAGGGGTTTACCATGGACTAGGTATCCAACCACAGACAGCTGTTTCGGGGTTGTTGCCCCTCATCAGTGTGGCGCAGGATTCTGGCTGGGTGGGAGCAATGCTTGATAGACAGACATCACAAAGCAACCACTGACTTTGTGGAGACCAGCGGAGGATAACACTGCGGGCACCAGTTAAAGCACTCAAACACAGTGAGACCCAAGGTGCATTGCTCCCTAGAATTTGAATATGCAGATTAAGTCCATGGAGCCTCAGTTAAGAGTCAACAACATGGACTGAGGCTCCATGGACTTAATCTGCATATTCAAATTCTAGGGAGCAATGCACCTTGGGTCTCACTGTGTTTCAGTGCTTTAACTGGTGCCCGCAGTGTTATCCTCCGCTGGTCTCCACAAGGTCAGTGGTTGCTTTGTGATGTCTGTCTATCAAGCATTGCTCCCACCCAGCCAGAATCCTGCGCCACACTGATGAGGGGCAACAACCCCGAAACAGCTGTCTGTGGTTGGATACCTAGTCCATGGTAAACCCTTGGCCATATCTTCAAGCTCGCAAGGGCTGGATAGTGACTTAAGGGCTACTAATACCCTGGGCTAGGTCCTTCCCTGGTGGGATAACTGGCTGGTGTCCATGTTGTTGACTCTTAACTGAGGCTCCATGGACTTAATCTGCATATTGAAGCAACATTGTATAACGGATTCTTTACTTGCATATGCACCAGATGAGCACAACATGTTTACATATTTATTGTTAATTTAAATAAAGATATCTTTGGGTTGACTGTGAAATGTTTGTCACGTCCAAAACAACAACAAAAAAAAGTTCTATTGGAGAGTATTGTGCTTATATTATTATTATTATCTATTTTTGGTTTATGAATAAGTTATCTTTGTTGGATAATATTTTTTTATAATAAATTTCTACATACTTTAAAAGTTTAGTTTTTTTTAATGTCTGTCATAGCGTGAACGTTTATTAGATTGTTCGCCAATACCACACTTACTTAATGTCGTCATCTAAATGGTAGTTTTTTATTGCTACAATAACAATGTGACTATCATCATTCCATCGAGAGTAAAAGTAGTACCTGTATGTCATGAAAGGTTTTACATGTTTACTAAAAATAAAAGATTTGTGATACGGTGGTTTGTGATCATGTCATCTGTGACCCTGTGATCATGCCATCTGTGACCCTGTGATCATGTCATCTGTGACCCTGTGATCATGTCATCTGTGACCCTGTGATCATGCCATCTGTGACCCTGTGATCATGTCATCTGTGACCCTGTGATCATGCCATCTGTGAACCTATGATCAGGTCATCTGTGACCCTGTAATCATGTCATCTGTGACCCTGTGATCATGCCATCTGTGAGCCTGTGATCATGCCATCTGTGATCCTTGCCCCTGCCATCTGTTAGCCTGTGATCATGCCATCTGTGACCCTATGATCCTTGCCCCTGCCATCTGGGACCCTATGATCATGTCATCTGTGACCCTGTAATCATGTCATCTGTGACCCTGTGATCATGTCATCTGTGACCCTGTGATCATGCCATCTGTGACCCTGTGATCATGCCATCTGTGACCCTGTGATCATGTCATCAGTGACCCTGTGATCATGTCATCTGTGACCCTGTGATCATGTCATCTGTGAGCCTGTGATCATGCCATCTGTGATCCTTGCCCCTGCCATCTGTGAGCCTGTGATCATGCCATCTGTGACCCTGTATGTCCCAGTATTATGTTGACCGCTTCTCTGCTGTCCCCTAGGTATGTGTTGTAGGTCACTGGGTTGCCCTGTGGTCAGGGTACACAAGGGGTATGACACCTCCCCTTAACCCTATTATCTATGGCACCCGGTTGTGTTATTCACATTATTGCTAATTACGGTACATTTTTAGGCCCATTGTGCTTGCAAAACTTCATCCTAGCATATTGTCAACAGGATTCAAGTAAATATCACTGGTTTCAGACAGGGGAGATCCATTAGGGAATGCAATTGATGAAGAGAAGGGGTGCCAGGAGGCATATTCTGTAATGAATTAGGCTGCATACCTTCTTTGCTGATAGCACACCTGCTCGCCGCAATGTGTGACGCTCACATGGTATCCCTCTGCTGCGCGTCACTGCACGGAGCCGACAGGAAGTGACGATGCTAGTGCACGTGACTCTGTCTCCCTCCGATGACGTGCGGGGACGGGAGCAGCCTTGCGTGCCCGCCCACTGAAAGATAATATCACGCCCTTCAGTGACGTCCTGCAAAGTAAGAGGGAGGGGTAGAAAAGCCAGTAATGCTTTAGAAGACACAGCCCACTAGTAGCTCAGCCCGAGGGAGACGCCCAGATGTCGCCAGGCCAGTATTTTTACAAAGTGTATATTTCGGTTTACAATAATCAATATTCTTAACAAAAGTATAGGTGGAACGGTCTAGGTAGGGTGCAGGGACATGTATTAACTGCTTATAGTCGTCATCTGAGGTGGTTGGTTCCCTTTAAGTCAAGTTGGGGTGCAGAGTGTACATTAATTAGAAGAAAATTAACTTTTTTGAATTTACCAAATGGCTGCAATGAAACAGAGTGAAACATTTTAAGGAGTCTGAATGCTTTCAGTACCCACTGTATTCGCCCATCTGACACAATACTTGCATACCTGAAGTTGCCAAAATTGGAGTATTCAGTATCTTCAAGTAGTTGGGCATACAATATGTAGCTCAATTGACTGACTGTCAAATTATTTAACAGTTCAAAAAACTTAAAGAATTTCAGTTACACAGTATTTGTGCATTTCAGTATATGCAAGTCAAACACACATAAAGGACACAGTGCAAAACAAGGGAAATGGAAATATAAAAGCACGTATAACTAGACTATGTGCGTGTGGAAGGAGATACTAGCGGGGAATATCTAGGGTGTATGGAGATTTACTACATACCTTTCTAATGAAGTAGCCATTGAAAAAGAAAGAAATGTGATATAGAATTGGGAAATATGGAGGAAGATAAGTGGGAATCAATCTTGGATTATGTGCCAAAATGATCACTGAGTGAACTGGGAAGGTTATCCTAGTTGTTTGGCTTGTAGGACAAAGTAACGTGGGTCCGCGCTGCCACTTCAATTAATGGAGATAAAAACCAGCCACACGGGAATGTCTGGATTAAACAGGATTCTTCTTTATTGGTCCAACATGTTTCGGAGTTATCTCCCAACTCCTTCCTCAGGGAATTGCTTTTAGATCCTAGTTGTTTGTCATTCATAGGGTGTATAGGTCTCCAACATGTCATGTAAAGGAGCCAGTGACAAATAAGCCAACAACTTTATTCAACAATTTGATGACTTCTGATATTTGATGTCCTGGAAGTCTGGCAGCACGATCATTCGTATACTTTCTACTGTGATATGCATTTACTGTGGTTGTGACTGATCAGAACTCCCCAAAGGTGAGTTTTGAGACTTCCGTTTTCTATACTCTTTTTCCCAGATAAGACCCTATCTGCGCTTTTATGCCCTTTTTTTTTAGTTTTGGTTTCATCTCCTTGACATGTTATGTAAGGCAGGGCTGAGGTCTAATTCTAAATGTCCAAGATGTACTAGTGGGCCGGCTCAGATACTGCACATGATGTAGCTTTGCCCTAGGCTAACAGCTTTTGGACTATAGTTATAAACTGTATTGAGGTTTCATATCAGTGGAGGATCCCCAGAGATCACTTGGTATGTATCCTGGAGAACGTGGAAGAAATTAAGGTAGAAAACACACTTAAAATTGCTATAGCAATATTGTTATTCATAGCTAGGATATAAATAGCGAAAATCAGGGATCAGGGAGGCGTCTCAGACTAGAAGAGAATTCACTAAAACACATTGATTATGTAATACAGATTAAGAAAGGAATGCATGCTAAAGGGAAAAGGAATAATCTTTCTGACAAATTGTGGACACCATGGATAAAAAGCTACTAAAGTGAAAGTTGGGGGGAGGGGAGTCACAGATAGGGAGTAGTAGGTAGAGGGCCCAAATGGTTAAGAGGAAAGAGAGGAGATTGATAAATCGATGCAGAAGAAAGAAAAGAAATAGACAAAATGAATGTCAACATAAAAGAATTAGAGGTATCTTTCAGGGGGGTGTTTTTTGGGTAGGGTGGAAGAAGGGGAGGATCGAGTAAGATTGTATTAAAGTATAAAACGGAAAATGTGACAGTTAATGATGCTTGTTATTCAAAGATATGTATTTCAACAAAAACTCATCTGATTTAAAAAAAATAATTCATTTTCTACCTGTTATTTTTCAGTAAAGTAATTTTACACATGGTACCCTCCATAAAGGTCATAAAAGACCTTCAGGGGGGAATTTAAATATTGAAATATTCTTAATCATTTTCCCTTGTAACTGAGGTTTCCTGTGACCCAGCAGCTTCTCTCCCCTCCAAAAACACAGCAATTGCTCAACCTCTTTGTATGGAGGGGGAAGCTTCAGAACTTCCTAGTACTGAGTACACGGCGTTTAATTATCAAGAATAGTAATAAATGGTTTGTGCCTTCTTTATGGGGGACTGCAGCTGTCCTTGGCAGCCAGATCCCTACTTCTGCAACTATATATTGGCATGTAGCTGCACTCCTATGCATTGATGTTCAACATCATTGGAGAGTAGGAGAGGCAATGCCTGGATGTTTAAAATCTATGGGAAGTTATTTCTCTCAAGCATACTGAATGCAAAAATTACTGCACTTGAGGCCACATCTGATTTACAAATGTGTGCTTTTATGATAGATTCTACTCTGTGTTGAATAATTCTGAGACTGCAGAAGCCAATAAAAGCTGCATTTTGTGTTAATTTGGAAATACCACCTGTTAAATTAGCTGTATTGAGGAATTTACTGTAATTAAAGACACTTTTTTTCTACCAAATTTGGAGAGAAAGTGGGGCTGCGACTTAAGGTACCATCACACCAGGTGACATCGCCGGAGATATCACGGGAGCGACGCACGGGAGCGCGCACGTTTTTGGCACCTCGGCAGCATCGCCGTCGTGTGTTCACATGCAGCGATAGCTCTGGCGAAGTTTCAGGCGACGTCGCTGTTGGGATGTCTAGAAATCCCAGCAGGGATCTTGTAACATGGGAGCCTATAGCTCCCATCGCCTGTAACATCGTCAATCGCGATGTTACACGGGGCGATACATACACATCGCCTGAGAGTGAATGCCTGGTTTTACAGCAGTGCTCTGAAACCAGGCGACCACTCTCAGACGATTTTTCGACGCAAAATCGCCACTTTACACGGGGCGACTGGCCGCCGATGACGCTGACGATAGGCCACGCCCCTGCGTCGCCTGCAAAATTGACGCCGATGTCACCTGGTGTAACGGTACCCTTATAGTCCTAATGTATGGACTGGCTGTTAATGTGGGGGCAGAGGTTGTGGAGCGGGTCTCTGGAGGCTGGAGCTGAGAGGTGGGCAGGATGATAGACAAGGGCGTGGAGGATATTACATTTTCTTAAACAGCGGACACGTGACCACCGGCTGATGCTGCAGCTGCGGGAGATAGCATCTACCCGCTATTAAAGAGTGGATATTCACTGCTTCCCATGCAAACTGCATGGGAGCAGGGAATATCTCAACAGGCAGCATCAGACGGGCGATTATGCTCACCTCCCATTGCACCACCACAGCAGCGTAACATCTTTTCATGCCGGGAGCTGAAAGTGTGTGCAATGTGGCACATGATTGTGAGGTCATGTGCTATACATTTACATGCTGCTTAGCTGTTGGCATGAGAACAGACGTTGCGCCCTTCTGGAGGAGCTATGGACAACAAGTATAATCGATTAGTTTTTCATGGGGGCTACATTCCAGGATGGGGCATCATATATACCAGGATGAGTGACACATATATATGAGGATGAGAACATTTACCGGGATGGACATACAGTGACATACAATGAATTAGAATATAATTAAAAAGGTAATTTATTTCAGTAGTTCCATACATAAAGTGTAACTCATATATTATATAAAGATATAAAGTTATTACAAGCAGAGTGATCCATTTTAAGTGTTTTTTTCTGTTAATGTTGATGATTATGGCTTACAGCCAATGAAAACCAAAAGGTCATTATCTCAGAAAATTAAAAGTAGTGAGGATGAAGGGGATGAGAGATAACAGGGGGAGGAAGAATCCTGTGTTCATCCTTCATGCCTTTTGGCTTTCGCAGTGTATTAATGTACACTGTGAAAGCTAAACAAAAGTTACCAAAAGGTTTAAAAAAATAAAAAAATAGAACACTTATCTCTCAGCCAGCTGTTCCCGGTTACAGGGACCTGAGGCATCTACGTCTGATCTGCTGCCAGGACCTTAGATCTGCGATTGTCCGGTAGCGATCATGTGATATGTCATGTGATGCATTGGCTGATCGCTACTGGCCAATCACATCTTGTGGTCTTGGCAGCAGATCAGACGTGGATGCCTCGAGTCCCGGGAACAGTGGGCGGAGAGGTAACTATTCTATTTTTTTATTTTTCATACCTTTTGATAACTTTTATTTAATTTTCGCAGTGTATATTAATACACTTCAAAAGCCAAAAGACTTGTCACACAGAGGAGGAACACAGGATTCTTCCTCCCCCCCCATGTGACATCACTTCCTGCTTTTCCTCCAGCGCCCGCGATTATACATGCTGGAATTGCGCATTGTCTGAAGGCGATGTGTAATTCCAGCAGTTGTAATGGGGCCTGTGGGAGAAAGCAGGCACAAAAAAATTGAAAAGAATTGACATGTTGATTCTTTTTACGCACTGCTTTCTCCCATAAAAACGCAGGGTAAAATTACGCAGTGTCTGAATGGCAAAAGTGAATTTCCAGTTTGCCGGAAAAGGTAGATGCGCTTTTGGGGGAAAAGCACGCGCCAAAAAGCGTACTGTGTGAACGTAGCGTCAAATTTTGAGGTTTTTCCAAGAGGTGATTAGTTATTTTTTTTATATTTTACAACTGGTAAAAAAAAGTGCAACTTTTTTTTCTTTGCACAGTACCACCATTTTCTTACATTTTTTGAATATTTGGTACAGCGTCTATAATTTACTAGATGGTGGCCCAATTCTAACGCATCGGGTATTCTAGAATATGTATGTAGTTGACATACTGTGACTGACAGAACTTGTTAAGTCAACGTAAGTGAACTACATATATATATATATATATATATATATATATAGCAGCACTATGGTATATGGTGGTACATTACAGCATATGTATAGCAGCACTATAGTACATGGCGGTACATTACAGTACATGTATAGCAGCGCTATGGTATATGGTGGTACATTACAGCACATGTATAGCAGCGCTATGGTATATGGCGGTACATTACAGTACATGTATAGCAGCACTATAGTATATGGCAGTATATTACAGTATATGTACAGGTGCATTATATTATATGATGGTATTGTATAGCACATGTATAGCATCACTAAAGTATATGGAGGAACATTATAGTACATGTATAGCAGCGCTATGGTTTATGGCGGTACATTACAGTACATGTATAGCAGCACTATTGTATATGGCGGTACATTACAGTACATGTATAGCAACGCTATGGTGTATGGTGGTACATTACATTACATGTATAGCAGCGCTATAGTATATGGTGGTACATTACAGCACATGTATAGCAGCACTATGGTATATGGCGGTACATTACAGTACATGTAAAGGAACACTATAGTATATGGCGGTACAGTATATCACATGTATAGCAGCACTATAGTATATGGGAGTATATTACTGTATATGTAGAGGTGCACTATGGTATATGGCAGTACATTACAGTACATGTATAGCAGCACTATATAATATGGTGGTATTGAATACATCTCACCGGTCTATCAGTTTACTCAGCATATGAACTATTGGGATATACTCTTTAAACCAGAATAAACTGTCTTCTGGATCTCCATTTAAAACAACAACTTCCGGTTTCCGGCCTGATGGGCGAGGACGCAAGGGGATGAGCTCCCAAAGCCCGCGGCCGCTAACCCGCTAAAAAGGCGTGCAAACTGCCGACAACCGGTACCGGAGGCACACTTACCAGTCACTGCATGATCCCTGCATGCGCCGGTGGCTCCGGAGCGCCGGCGGCGGAGGGGGTGCGGCGGAGATGGCGACAAGGCAGACCGGGCCCTCCTCCTCCAAGATGGCGCAGAGTGGGGCGAACAGCAGAGGCAAGGAGGCAGCAAACAAATTACAGCCCCGATCACAAGGGAGAGAAGCTGGAGACCACCCAGGACGATGCAGCGGCGGGGGAGGTAAGACGCTGGAGGGAGCTGAGGGGTGCGGGCCTGGGTCCTCTATAGACTATAAGCTCCTGGCCACTGAGGTCTCCTCTCAGCTAGCAGGGGAGCTTAGGCATCTGTTTAAGAATATGATAAAGGAGGTGCTGCAGGAATCCCTCAGAGACGTTAAAGCAGATGCTGCTGCACAGGAATCCAGGCTTACAGTTCTGGAGCAAAGACTGTCAGACACCGAAGATAAGGTAGTCTGGCTGGAACAACAGGTCTCTTCCTATAAAGAGAGGGAGGAACGTACAGTCAATAAGCTGGAGGACTTAGAAAATCGTTCCCGCCGCAACAATCTGCGCCTGGTGGGGCTTCCCGAGACCATCGCCCCCTCTGCATTGCTGGACATATTTGAGACTGACCTCCCGTGGATTCTGGGGAGTAGGGGCCCTTGCATGGTAGAAAGAGCTCACCGCATAGGCCCCCCGCCAGACCACAATCAAACCAGGCTCTCCATCCCAGGGGAGAGGGAAGCCCAGACAAACTATTGCTCGCTATCTAAATTATCAGGACAAGGAGAATCTCCTACGCTCCTACAAGAGCTTACGGACCCCTCTAATCATCAGAGGACACAAGGTCCTACTGTTCGGAGACTACTCTCCTGAGGTCACGAGAAAGCGGAGAGCCTTTGGGGAGGCGTGCAGTATTTTGTACAAACGCAATGTACGATTCCAACTCCTGTATCCGGCCATTCTGAAATATAGGGGTCCGGATGGCTCCATCAGGGTGCATCATAGTCCTGAGGAGGCCCTTAGGAGCTTGACCCAACGGAACCCGGCTGGGAGCCACCATGGAGGACAACGGGAGCACCACATTGGAACCCAAGGAGGGGGCGAGAATTCACGTCCGGAGAACCCTGGGCCATGAGAAGGCTCTCCTCGGGGGTCTGAGGGGGAGACTAGCACTGGGCCCCGCTCGCCAAACGAACAGAGGTCCAAGCGACGTGACGGAAGTGGAGGGAGACGTCGTACGGACTCTGAGCTTGGACCGAGGGATGCGGAGGTCCATGATGGGACTTGAACGGAACATATGGTGACTCTTTTCCCTTTGTTGTTTTTCCTTATTTTTTGCGCCAGGAGGGACCGAAGTCATGTCTTACGGATCTCGTATCCTGGTCTGCGTTATCTGGGCAATTGCACACTAGATGCCTTAACCGACTCTTGGGAAGTGTTAATGTTATTGATAATGACAACAATGCGGTTATACTACTGTTAATAGGTATCGATTGACTCCAGTGCACGGTGCTGACTATCTCGACATACACTACGGCCGCAGGGCGGGAGTGTTGGAGAGGCGTGCCCTTCAGAATATGGAAGTCCATATCCTTTATTTTAATAGTTTTGGGGAGGGGAGAAGATGGGAGGGGGAAGGATTTTGTTCTATTGGATTGTTCGGTATGCGGTCACTAGACTGCTTGTTGAGGGGTTACAGGGGGAGTGGGGGGCGTGAATTTATGTTGTTACAGCCATCTTGTACAGTATGCTTATTTTTCAGCGATCTACTCGAAACATCCCTGGACATAGCGGGGGTTGACATATTCCATCGACTGTTTCTTGATCATGGTTAATCTGTTGTCTTGGAATGTTAAGGGCCTCAGGTCACCCGAGAAACGCTCGATGGTACTCAAACATCTCAAGAGATTGAAAACAGATGTGGTTCTCCTACAAGAGACGCATCTTCAAGACACGGAATTTTTTAGAATGCACAGGTTATGGGTGGGGGCGGTGCACGGCTCTGGATCGGTGGGGAGGAAGGCAGGGGTACTGATACTTATCCATAAAAATTTCCCCTGTACAATTATTTCTGAAACTAAAGATGATGAGGGAAGGTATGTGCGGCTGGTTTTAGATAGCCCGGCGGGGCGTCTTAGTATCACGAACATATATGCCCCATATCAGTCGCAAGATGCTTTCTTCTCCCACCTGCAGGAGGAGCTGTTAGGAGATACAGAGCATCTCCGGATCGTGGGAGAGGACTTCAATAGTGTCTTCTCTGGGGGCGAAGATAGGCGACGTGACCAGTTGAATACTGCTTCCACCCCTGACGACCGACCGTTGAGCCCGCTACATATGCTGACGAGGGGACTGGCATTGCATGTGTGGCGGATACACCACCCCCTAGACCGGGAATTCACTCATTACTCCCATGCCCACGGGTCCTGGTCTCGTATTGATTTCTTTCTACTCAGCAACCACTTATTGGCTAGAGTGGACAGAGTGGGTATTGAAAATATGGTAATTTTCGACCATAGCCCCGTGGCCCTGGAACTAAGAGACGTGCACATTAGGGGTACCTGACTTTATATGGCGCTTTCCATCACATCTTAGAAGGGACGCCAATTTTGACAGACTCCTGGGGGAGTGGTGGTCTGACTTCTTCCACAATGCAGACCATGAGACGGACTCTTGGTTATACTGGGAAACGAGTAAGGCGGTCATGAGGGGGAAAATAATGGCATACACCAGCACTCAAAAAAAGAAAACATTTCAACAGTTCCATCTAGCTAGTTCAACGGTAAGAAGCACATATGAGGAATTTAAAAACAACCCTTCACTGCTAACAAAGGAGAAATGGGTGGGAGCAAAGAAAGAGTATGACGTCTGGGCTAAACGAAGGGAACAGTGGAGTAAGGAACAATGGGAGGTAGATCTCTATAAGTATGGAGACAAGGCGGGGAGGATCCTAGCGAACTTGGCCAGGGGTAAAACTAAGCCCACGACGTTTGCCTCTTTAGTGGACTTCGAGGGTAACATCCTTCATGCACCAAAAGATATCAACTCTCATTTAGGCAAATTCTTTGGCAAACTATATACACAGGATACAGGGCAGAATGCAAGGGAGGTGGGAGGGGACTGGCTTGAGAAGGTCTCACTACCTACCATAGCTGAGGACTGCTTGGCCACCTTGAACGCTGAGATTTCCTTGGCTGAAGTTCAAATAACTATCAAAAACCTGAGTGCCCATAAAGCTCCGGGTCCAGATGGTTTTACCGGCGACTATTACAAGTCTTTATGCGACAAGGTGACTCCTTGCTTAGTCTCTCTTTTTAATGACATTCTAGCGGGGGACAAGATCTCGAACCACACTAACACGGCACACATTAAATTGTTGCCAAAGGGAAATGTGAGCTCCACTGACCCGGCCGGATATCGCCCCATCTCACTGATAAATCAAGACCTGAAAATTCTGGCCAAGATTATGGCGGATCGTTTGGCGGGGCTACTGCCATCTCTTGTGGGCCCACAACAGGCGGGATTTGTTAGGGGTAGATCGGCGGTGGGTAATATCAGACAAACTATGTTAGTGCTGGATTCAATGGGGCATCGAGAGAATCTACATGATGATCGTCCGGCATTGGTCTTGTTGGACGCCGAAAAGGCGTTCGACAATGTCAATCTGTCCTGGTTGAACTTAGTATTGGACAAGATAGGCCTACAAGGCCCGTTCAGGACATTCCTAAAAACATTATATGAGAACCCGAGCGCTAGAATATGCACCCCCGGTTTTCGGTCCGCCCCTTTCCCTCTGGAAAGGGGAACGCGGCAAGGCTGCCCTCTCTCGCCATTGCTCTTCAATCTGGCCATCGAACCTCTTGCCAGATATTTGAACGGCAATGATTCATACAAGGGCATCAACATTGGAGGGGTGACGGTGAAGTCAGCGCTATTTGCTGATGATATCATCATCTATATGAATAGACCGGAGAGGGACTTAAGGGAACTGCTTCAGCAACTCACGGTTTTTGGCACATTCTCGGGCTTTAAGCTCAATAAAGCTAAATGAGAGATCTTGCAACTGGGAAAGCCTCGTCGCCGTCCTGGGGAAGGGGGGGCCAGGGGAGGGGCGGAGATGGAGGGCATACAAGTAAAAACTCACCACATCAAATACCTGGGCATCATACTCAGCAGCGACACTAGCCAAATTTTCCCCTGAACTATGGCCCTTTAATTACCAAAATCACGCGGGAATTGGAGAGATGGAGGGACCTGCCGCTGACTCTTCTGGGGAGGTGCCATCTACTTAAGATGGTTAGCTTCGCCAGGTTACTATATCCGCTGCAGACTATACCACTGCTACTGCGAAGGGCGGATGTGCATAGACTCAACACAGCTTTCTCCAGCTTTCTTTGGAGGGAATGGAAGGCCAGAATAGCCAGTCGCACCTTAATGCTCCCAAAACTTGGAGGGGGGCTAAATCTCCCTGACATCAGGGGATATAATTTGGCGTGCTTATTACGTCACGTTATAGACTGGCTCAAAAAGTCCAACAGATACTCTAATTATACTATAGAAGCGGCGCTATGCAGACCCTGGGAACCGGCCAGCTTACTGCACTCGCCATGGCCGGCCGTGCCTAAACACCTGAAAAACATGATCATCTATAGGGATACGGCTATGTGCTGGAAAGCGGTTCGAAAGAAGTTAATGATGACCTGGAAAATGTCGAAATACCTTAATCCTTGGGCCCACGCAGGATTCAGATTAGGGCTTGAGAACGCCTTATTCGCATCATGGCAAGAAAAGGGGATTCACACATTGGGGGATTTGTTACACAAACCTGACAGAAGGTGGTTAACGGAGTCAGAAGTCTTGGAAAGGTTCCAATTGAGCCCGTACCATATCATCCAATACAGGCAGTTACACCATCACGTCCTTCGACACCTTCAGAATGTATCACAGGAATGCATATTGACTATCTGGGATACCTGGTTGGGAGCGGACCCTCTGACTGTCAACGTGTCTTACCTTTATGGTAGTTTACGAGACACGACTCTGGCCTTAAGGGAGGTTAACATCTTTCGCGGGTGGCTAAAGTACATACCTCAGACTGATATAGCGGACACGATTCTGAGAGGCCGGGAGGTACTGAGGAAAAATATAATCAGCGAAAAATGGAGGGATGTACAATATAGGATCATACACAGGGCAATCTACGGATTCACCCAACCCCCGAATGCTAGGTTCCCTAATAGACAACAATGCCCGAAATGCGGACAACCAAAAACAGATATGGTGCATGGTATATGGCTGTGTGGGGAGGTGCAGAAACTATGGAAGCGGGTGGAAGCCTTAGCGAGGGAGGTGACCGACAAAACCGTTACATTGGATATGCTTGCCTGGTTGTTTCATTTCCCGGTATCTGGAGTGTGGGAAGGCAAACCTGCTAGAATACTCCATATGCTGGCAATGGTTACCAAAAGGCTAATCCTGAGGGACTGGCTATCTGGGCACAACCCTGGCATGACTGGTATACTCAACGAATTGAAGGCAGTAATGCACGTAGAATGCCTGGAAGCGGCAAGGGATAAAGACGCGTTGACGGGGAAGTTTTTTGAGACTTGGAGAGGGTTCATAACCACTAAGCTATCGTCAGCAAAACTGCACTCAGTAGTCCTACCGTTTGTGCAATCGTCCTGGTATCTGCTGGAGGAGTTACAAAGGTCCTTGGGAAGGCTACGGGTATCCCCTGCTCCAGGCGACTCGGGGCAGGCGTAACACTTTTTCCATTTCATTTCTTATGACTGTTAGGAGATGTGACTATGGTGTAGTTTTAGGTATTGAATATTGATCATAATCAATGTCCGACGTTGTATGTCTTGGGAGATTGTTGGATGTATTTTCGCTGTAACTATTGATGGCTGGGGGGGTATGGGGGTTGGATTGTATGCTTCTTTTCCTTGTTAGTAAAAATGAAAACAATAAAAATATTAAAAAAAAAAAAATATGGTGGTATTTTATAGCACTGGGGCAGGAGGGAGCAAGCGGGGCAGGATCCCTCCCGCTGTTCTCACCTAGCATCTTCTCTAGTTGTCATGTGACAGGGCGGGCTGTGTGATGTCACATCAGCCCGTCCTGTCACATGACCGCAGTGCCGGGGGAGAACAGTGGGAGCCGAGGGGGGGCAGTATGGATGTAGGTGGGGTGGGAGGCGGGGGGCCCCTTGCTTCCCGCTGTTCTCACCCGTCTGTACACAGGGCGGGCTGATGTACAGACGGGTGAGAACAGCGGGAGATGAGGGGAGAGGCGAGGTGGGGGCGGCGGGTTTCCTGTATAGCCCGGCAAACAGCGGCACTGTCGCCGGCTGCAAATTGGCGTGAAATTCAAACTTTGAATTCTCGCGCCAATTTGCATAGCCTGAGAAGAGAGAGACAGCCTGAGACAGAGAGGAGAGAGAAAACCTGAGCCAGAGAGAGGAGAGAGACACAGCCTGAGCCAGAGAGAAGAGAGACACAGCCTGAGCCAGAGAGGAGACAGAGGAGAGAGACAGCAGAGACAGTCCCTGCACAGATAGGACAGAGGCAGCTCATCAGCAAGGAAAGAGACCATCAGTGACAGTCACAGATCCACAACACAGAGAAGAGCCATATCCAGGAGCTGCCATCTTCATCATCATCATGTGGCTGGAGAGGCTGGCACTGCAGTGTGGCACCTATCTTCAGTTGGGCTCTGCCTGCGCCATGCCATCCACCTGCTGCCCGCACCCGCCGCCCCTGCTGCAGCAGCCCCCGCCTCAGGACACCAGCTGGCACAGAAGGGGCAATCAGAGGGCACGGAAGGCTCCATCCATAGTTCCAATCCCCGGCTAATGATTCCCGGCCATCCTGCTGCGCCCCCGCACTGCGCACACTGGGGCCCCCCCGAGAGGAGGCGAGAGGGGACCATCCGACCTCGAGCACCGAGCCACCGACCAGTCCCCGGCTTCACAGTCTGGATGTACTGCCGGGTGAGAACAGCGGGAGCCGAGGGGGGTGGTATGGATGCGGGTGGGGAGGGAGACGTGGGGCAATATCCCCCTCGCTTCCTGCTGTTCTCACCCGTCTGTAAACAGGGCGGGCTGATGTGACATCACACAGCCCGCCCTGTATACAGACAGGTGAGAACAGCGGGAGATGAGGGGGAAGGCGAGGTGGGGGTGGGGGGTTTCCTGCATAGCCCGGCAAACAGCGGCCGCTGTCGCTGGCTGCAAATTGGCGCAAAATTCGAACTTTGAATTCTCGCGCCAATTTGCATAGCCTGCGCTATGCCGAAGGCGGCGGCCAATGAACTACCTCTGTCTGGCACGCGATTTCGGCGATAAATACACGCAAAAAAGCCTTAGAGAATTATATAGTAGATCAACACTAAACACATTTTTTGCATACACCCCTAGAAGCATTTAACTGAAAAATAATTTCATGAATTTTTAGAAATTAGATGATCAAGGGCTTTCATTAAATTATAGGTGCGCAAACATTAAATGGTAATCCTAACATCAAATGATACAATAACAAAAAACACAAACTAATCATTTAGTCTATACTTCTTAATTTTATTTAAACAAACCTGCTTTCACTGTACTTCAGGTATATAACATCAATGACAAAAGTCCTTTAAAAATCATATATGACAAATGCAGATTGTTCTCCCATTTTGACTATAGATCCATTTTCAATTCTAATATATTACATCCCCTAGAGCATCTATCGTAAATGTGCATCGGTATGAGGGATTAAAACAAACAATGTATATACAAAAAAAGAAAATTCAAAATTTACCAAACTGTATATATTACATGAAATTTCTTGGCAGCTATTTTTGTCTTATCCATATTTTATAAAACAAAAAGATAGAAGCATGACAATTCTTTCTTTTCCACAATATTTGACAAGGATTATTTTGCCTCCTGTAGTCTTCTGGTTTGCTTTTCTTTGGCCTAAAACAAACAAAAAGAACAAAATAAGCAGTGTTAAAATGTTTGAACAACCTTGCTGTGATGAATGATTCTAGTAAGTTTACTTCAGTCCATTTATTAAAAAGAAAAAACATGAAATCGTAAGTTGTGTTTACAGTAATAATTTGAAAAGCCTAAACAAACTCTATACGATCATCAGATTACTGTGTCTTCTGCACACTTGTACAGGTGCATCTCAATGAATTAGAATATCAGTAAAAGGTTTATTTATTTCAGTAATTCAATACAAAAAGTGAAATGCATATATTATATAGAGTCATTACAAGCAGAGTGATCTATTTCAAGTGTTTATTTCTGTTATCGTTAGATACCTGGTGTTTACCATGGTTACCAGCGCTAAGCAGGGAGGACGCTGGTAACTATGATAAACACCAGGTATCCAGGCAGCGCGCGCTGCCTGGATACTTGCTGTTTATCATAGTTAGCAGCGTCCTCCCTGCTTAGCGCTGCCTGTAAGCAGCGAGGATGCTGGTAACTAAGATAAACCGCAGGTATCTAGGCAGCGTGCGCTTCCTAGATACCCACTGTTTATCATAGTTACCAGCGATGTGAAGGTGGCTCCCTGGTCCCTGGGGAGATCTACCTGTTTGACAGCTCCCCAGCGACTAGGTAATGACGCACCAACGATCCCTATAGGATCGTTATCGTTGACGGGATCGCTGGTGCGTCGCTGTGTGTGACAGGAGTTATACGGTACTCTCGCCGCATAAATCACAACAAGCACACATTCAGTCATGTCCAGAAGTGTTGGCACCCTTGAAATTGTTACACAAAATATTTTTCCCAGAAAATTTACACTGACAAGAGACATGAAAAAGGAGACAAAAACAAGTAGAGAGGGGGCGCTCCTAGAGTATTACCCAGTGGTCAAGTGGAGAATACTTAAGTTATAGCCGAACTAACATGGGATGGTTATGCATCCTGTATAACCAAGGTATAAAACCTTTAGTGACAATGCACACCACACGATGCGTCCGCTTCCGGAAAACCAGGGTGACATGCGTGATCATGCGCACGGTGACATAACCAAAGGTCCTCAAGCCCCAGGTCCTGGCAAGTCTACTGCCAGCAACTTCGTGCAGCTCTGACTGCTTACCCTCATGGGGAAAAGCGGAATTTGAAACTTAGAGAAGCAGTTACATCAGGCGCTCAAATATCAAAGGCAGGGGATAAAGATTTCAAGATGAACTCTTCTTTAATGGGCATTCATTACAGGGTTATTTCATCATTATGTATTACGGTGGTGATCTCCATTATCCTGAGATCACCAGAGACAGGCGGAGTTCACCGCCGTAATGCGTCGTAATGAAATAACTGTGATGAATGACTAAAAAGAAAAGAAGAGTTCATCGTGAAATCTTTGCCCCATGCCTTTCATTTTGAGTGCCTAACATAACCGCTTCTGTAAGTTTCTAAGGCCCCTTTCACATCAGCATTTTCGCTGATGTGCAGCCGATCCAGCAGATCTGGCGGATCTGCCGCCCATCAGCATAAACTGCTGATGTGAAAGGAGCCGTATTTCAGTTAAAAACCTGATTCTTACAGGATGCAGTTTTTTGCCCATTTACTTTAATGAGGTTAGGAAAAAACCTGAAGCAACAGGATTCGACCTGACATCATTAAAGTGAATGGGCAAATAACTGGATCCTGTAAGAATCAAGTTTTTAAGTGAAATAACTGATCTTCCTGATTTGAAAAAAACGCAAGTGTGAAAGCAGCTTAAGGCCCCTTTCACACTAGTGTCTCTGTCCGGATCCAGCAGATCCGGACAGAAAACCACATCTGCCGTATTTCCCGCCTAACGGCTGCACTTGCGGCTAGCCCCATGCATTCTCTATGGGGCTTGTGGCAAGTGCCGTATTGCCGCGATCCGGCACTTGTGACGGGTGCGGCCGCGAAAATAAAAAACGCGGTCATCTGCGTTTTTTTTTGTGGCCGCAACTGCTGCAAGTGTCGGATTGCGGCAATACCGCACTTGCCCTAAGCCCCATAGAGAATGCATGGGACTTGCCGCAAGTGTACCGTAAGTGCAGCTGTTAGATGGCAAATGCGGCAGACGTGGTTTTCTGTTCGGATCTGCCGGATCCGGACAGAAACGCTAGTGTGAAAGGGGCCTAATACAGACATAAAAAAGGTGGACTTCAGTTTGTCAAAATGCACGTGCACAAGTCATAATCCTTTTGGGAAAGCGTCATAGGGACAGATGTACGCAAGATAGAGCTTTTTGGTAAGGGTGCGCTCACATCTGCTTATATAGACTTGATGAGATTGTCAGTGAAGAAAGTTGCAGAAAGTCAGTAGAGTGTCATGCGTTTATTTTCTCGCCTAGCATCTGTGTGATATGTGCAGTACATTTTAACAATCTTTAACATCTGATAATACTCTATGTACATTAAGTAGTTTGACCCAAAAAGAAGCATGCATATAAAGATATAGATCGAGAGATGATAGAATTTGTAGGGATGGGGGGTGAGACATTATATACCTGTTTGACATCTAAGATTACAGCCTTTAGTGCCTTTCATGTGGCACTAAAGGGTGTTTAACCTTGTACTTGTTGGTTCCCTGAGGAAGGAGTCAGTTCTGACTCCGAAACACGTCAGGAAATAAAGAAGCCACTTGTGATATACATCTCTTGACCGTCTCCTTTGTGAAGCAGCGCAGGTCTGTAGAACAGTCCATATCATCATTTTCTATCACGTTTAACCTTGTAGTTAGGCACAAAATAAATAAAACAATAGCGCCTGCAGCTAACCTTGGCTGGTAATCCAAAACAGAGATCACTCCATTCTGTTTTCTTTTCTTTTTTTTTTTTTAGTATTTAAAAAATAATTTAAAAAAAAAAAGGGGGTCACACCCCCAACCCCCCTCCATTCCATATTTGGATCACCAGCCAAGGTGAGGCTGACAGCTGGGGTCTGGTATTCTCTGGGTGTGAAGGGCCATGTTTAACCCCTTCCTGACCTTCCCAAACGTCATGGGTTTTGGTGCGTTCCAGACGTTGTATGTCGTTATGGTGGGTTTGCGGATGTGCAGCTCCGGTGACTGGGGTCAGCAAAAAGTCACCAGAGCTGCATGTAGGAGGGGATCTCTAGTTGACGCCAGGAAGGTGGCTTTGCCCCCCCTGCGTATGATCACTGTGATTGGCTGTTGAACGTCAATCATTGTAGTATTTCACCAATGACATTTGGTGAAATACTGAAATCCAGCAAGCCATAGCCGATGGTGCAGTAGCACCGACCATTGACTGGAGAAAAGTGACCTCGGTGTCACCCCCCCAGATCTGATTGGAGCTACCATTCATGCGACGCCAACTCTCCAATCAGGTGTGACTTGTGGGTGCCCTCCCTCCTCAGCCTCATCCCGTCCGTGAAGGGTGAAGAAGAGAGGTCCCTGCCGTGGCCACCACCGACTGCCCAACCCGCCATCTGCCGCTGATCACTGATGCCCCGCCATCTGCTGCTATCCGGTAATCCTCTACTGCCCTCCTCCCTCCCTCCCTGTGATCACCCTCCTGGCCCCGATCTCTGCTCCCTATTCTGCCGCCGCTGCTGCTCACTGTCCTCTACTGCTGCCGGTAATCCTGCTCTCCTCTGCTGCCCACCCCCACCTCTCTTCCGGTGCCCCCTTGCTCTCCCCCAACCTGCGAACACCCCCCCTGCCTTCTGATCCCCCCCATCTCCGCTTCCTCTCTCACCCACCGCTCTGCCGCTGTCGCTGCTGCTAACTGCCCCCTGCTACTGCCGCCGGTAATCCCGCTCTCCACTGCTGCCTTCTTCAGTGGAAGTATACTCGGCCTCCTCTTCTGTATTTATACGAAGGAGAGATTTGGTGAACCTGCCCTCCAGAGGCTCGGTCATTGTACTGAGTTAATTTTTGAGTTTACATATTTGTGGTATTTGTTGTTTGTAACCTTCTGATTACCTCCCTCTTGTTTCTTTACTTTGTTTGTTTAGTAGTCTTGTCCCTTACCTTTTGTTTCCCCCCATCCAGTTTCCTTAAGTCTTTGGTGCCTACGGTATTGAAAATTCTTGTTTAACAGATATGAGTCTTAGATTAGTCACATTAAATGTAAAAGGGCTGAACTCCCCAGCCAAACATTCGTTTCTGTGAAAGGAGGTGTGTCATTCTAAAGCTGACATCTTTTGTATCCAGGAGACACATCTCCTGGAAGGAGATAATGGCAGACTTCTGCATAAATCTTTCACCAATCTTTTCTTTACCAATCACACGACAAAAAAGGCTGCCGTTTGCATTATGGTTAAAAATTCTGTCCAGTTCCAGCTGATTAACCTAGTAGCAGACCCGGCTGGGAGGTTTCTTATTTTGATTTGCTCCATTTCTGGCCAAACTATAACGATTGGCAATCTGTATGCACCCAATGATGCCCAGTTACGTTACTTGAAGACCTTTTTTTAAACAGCTGAAGGAGGTGGCTCAGGGTATGACAGTCATATGTGGTGACTTTAACATGGTCATGATTAAACAAATGGATAGTTCTTGTGCAAGAGGTCAGAGAGGAAGAGAGCTGGGGCCCTTGTGCAGAGAGCTTCATCTCCACGATGTCTGGCGTTATTTGCATTCTATAGCGAGGAATCTTTCCTTCTACTCCCGTAGACACAGGACATACTCCAGAATCGACTTCTTCCTGGTGGATAGTGATACAATTGCGTAATGTGCCTCTGTGGATTTGGGGCTGATAACCTGGTTGGACCATGCGCCGGCATCGTTGGAGATCAGACTGGGAGCTGATCAGCGTTCTGACCGCTCTTGGAGGTTGAATGTTGGTCTCCTCTCTCATAAGGAAGTCCTACATGTGATGGAACGGAACCTAGCCTCTTTCTTTGATATAAATGACAATGGTGAGGTGTCTGCCTTGAGCAGTTGAAACATGTTGTGGAGCTGTGAGGGGAAAATAAAGATTGCTGTTTATAAACCTCATCATCCTGGTGCCTGAGCTTTAGTAGCGCTTCTACAAGACCGCTAAATCATTTTCTTGCAATGGTGAGGTGTCGGATGACACGTTATGGGCGTCCCATAAAGTGGTTTTGAGAGGTCTCTTTATTCAGAAGGCCTCTAAGATGAAAAGAGCAAGAGTTCAGTTGACGTCCGATTTGATATCGCGCCTTCACTGTCTGGAAATAGAAAATAAACAGGACCCGACGTTGCATCTGATATCTCAAATAACATTGGTGAGACATCAGCTTCGTGCGTTATTGTTACACCAACATGAGAAAGGTCTTAGTTCCCTTAAACTAAAACATTACGCTGCTGGGGACAGAGCAGGGGCCATTCTGGCCAGGCGTAACAAAAAACGTACAGCTAGCGCAGTAATAGACTCTATGGTAGACAGTAAGGGTAGACAAGTGAGACACCCGAGAGAAACAGTGGAAATTTTTGCTCAATACTACGCTGATCGGTACAATCTGAAAAATAACGAGTGTACCCCTCAACCGACCACTCAGTCTATTGACACCTTAAGAGATAATACAAAATAAACAACAAGGTCCGTAGAAGGGGCAGGTGCTCCGAAACGGAATCCGTCACCTGTGTGTCTCCTCACTCCCTCCCCCATCGCAGAGAAACCATGTAAAGAGGACTCTGAAATAAAAAAGGAAAAAGATTTGCTCGGTGAGTGCCGCAATTTTTTCTTATCCATTGATATTGCTGTCTAATAAGCGTGCACCCGGGCACATGAACCTGCTTTACTCGCACCCTTACATGTGTAAGTAGCACCGGTCCCTGTAGCACAGCAGTGCCCAGTATATATCTGCAAAACCTTATACAAAATAAACAGTCTGTTTAGGAGCGCTGGGAAAGAAAGATAATGGGGGATTAATGATCCAAATCCTTTATTACGTCCCTCAGTGAACACACAACGCGTTTCAACGGTCAGGAAGCCGTCTTAATCAGGTGTATAAGGGTACTCTTGCACATTAATTACATATATATATAGAAAAAATCTTAATTAGCAGCAACATCCTGATAGGTTAGGTATTAAGTAGTGGGATTTAACCCCAACCTAACCTAAAACCACTTCAATCCCATATATAGTATATCCTATAGTGATTAATCCCTCCACACATAAAGGACGTATATGTGTTCAAACGCTTATAAAAAAGGGTACTCCAAAAAATTGCTTCATGATGCATACAAAAAATCATCGAAGCCTACACAAAGCTCATGCATTTAATCAAGGATGGACGTGTCCATTAATGATAAAAGAAGGGAGAGGCCCCTGACCATGTTGTGTGGGGGGGAGACGATAGAGGTGAGAACACTGCCCTTCATCACACATAATTTGCATCTATACCTGAAGAGGACACGAGTGGCTTATAACCTATTCTCCATCCCTGGCCCGCTCACGCCGATCTTTCAAAACAGTAACTTTCCAATTGATACAGGATTGCGGAAGTTCCTGCATAAACACAGAGACTCAAATCCCACCTTATTTCATTATGTCACGCAGTCAGGGACCCGTTCCCTAGCGGATCTGTTCCCTTCTTCCCCCCCACCGCCACAGGCCTGGCTCCAACTACGTCAACTCCAGAGTTATGTTTCCACCCTCCCTCACAGATGCTTATTCAGGGCGCCTTTTCCTTTTGAACTAATGTGCCTGGACCCATCCCCACAACCCCACTTGATCTCTAGACTATATAAACTATTTCAGGATTCGGTCCTCGGCCCCTCGAATAATGCTCCACCTTATTTGACGAAGTGGGAGACGGACATAGGCAGGAGTTTCACGCCTGTAGAGGTTAACAAGATTTTGTGTAATACTTACAAAGCCTCATCTTGCGCAGCGTCCCGGGAATGTAACTTTAAGGTGGTGGCGAGGTGGTATAGATGCCCTGAGGATGTGCATAGATTCTTCCCAGAGACGCCCGCCACTTGTTGGCGATGCTCAGCCGCAGTGGGGTCGTATTTCCACACATGGTGGTTGTGCCCCCGGATCCAACGGTTTTGGGGGGAGGTCTTTGACCTTTACCGAACGGTGACACGGGAGTACCTACTGCCCACTCCTGAACTAGCTCTCCTGAATCTGACTCCATGCTCGATCTCCGGCTTCAGGCAGGGTCTATTACGCCACTTTCTCACGGCAGCTCGGCGTTTAGTCCCCCGATATTGGAAGGACTCCCGATGCCCGTCCAGAGAAGACTTGATATCTGAACTACACGACATCTGCAGAATGGAGGATTTTCTTCATCAATCAGACCCCTCGGACTTTGGTACTAAGCGTTACTTTCAGGTATGGACACCGTGGTTACTATTTAGGGACTCCCCTTCGCTTGTCTCATGGTTGGCATCCTAACTTCTACGTTGTTGGCCACAGCCCGTTCCGGACTCTTTCCTTATTTCCCTCGTTCTATCCTACTTCTCTTTTCCCCGCCTCTCTTTCTATGTAATCTTTCTCGCTTCTTGCTTTTCCACTTTTCTCTCCCTTCTCCTTTACCTACGATTACCTGAGGTCTGAAGCTACTATATTGAGGTTTAATGCAGCTCACTGAATATTATTTGCTCCCTACTATATATTATATATTATAGCAACACACGAGTTGGTTGTAAAAAGATATATCATTGTCCAGACCGCTATATATTTTATCTGCACTGTTTCTTATTTGATATTGAATAAAACCTGATTTACCACAAAAGAAGGGAGAGGACCTCTAATTGTGCAAAATGGGGTTTAATAGCAACATATTGTCAGCCTAGGGTGACTATTCAGAAGTTGCTTGAGAAATACTGGTTTGTTTTAAAGGGAGACCCCGTACTTACAGATTATTTACCAAACAAACCCATCATGATCTATAGAAAAAATAATGTTTCCCCTGAAGGGAAAAACAGCAGGAGCAGCGAGGAGTGGAGGAAGGCAAAACAAATCGTGTTGAGAGCACTTGCGGTTGCTAGGAAACTAGAGAAGCAGTGCAGGAGCCCTGGTGACGTGTGCATTGTC
The DNA here is from genome assembly GCA_033576535.1 of Allobates femoralis. Taxonomy (NCBI): domain Eukaryota; kingdom Metazoa; phylum Chordata; class Amphibia; order Anura; family Aromobatidae; genus Allobates; species Allobates femoralis. The sequence continues at coordinate 16,815,254 of JARQOC010000007.1, read as the reverse complement.
ACGTGGCGTTCCCCGTTGGAGGAGCCAGTCTAGCAGCAGCTGGTGAAAGCCGACAAGGGAGGAGGACGCCGGAGCAATACACCGTGGTTGTGCGAGGTCGCACAACACCCCCAGGTGAGGGTGGAAGATTTAAAAGCCCACTAAAACATATTTCCCTAAACAGACCTTCACATTGTGCCCCCCCCCCCCGTCTTTTTTCTTGTATTGACACCTTCTTGGCAGCCTTGGACCTCCCTGTGGTATCCGAGGAACAATTAGGGTCCTTGAATTCTCCTTTTGCTTTGGCCGAGATCACAAAAGTTATTACCTCAACAAAAAACCATTCAGCTCCTGGGCCGGATGGTTTCCCCAATGAATATTATAAGTCTTTTTCACATCATCTTTCACCCTATCTTCTTAGACTTTTTAACCTTTGGCAACGTACGGGCACGATACCTGCTGGAGCTTTAGAAGCCACAATAACTACTATTCCCAAGCCAGGTAAGAGGCCGGATTTACCTAGCAGTTATCGCCCTATTTCTCTTCTAAATTGTGACTTAAAAATCTACTCTAAACTCTTGGCGAACAGTTTGGCCGAGATCCTCCCGTCTCTGGTTGACCCGGATCAGGTGGGGTTTGTGGCGGGGAGGCAGGCGAAGGATAGATCCCGGAGAATGTTGGACCTTATCAGGGTAGCTGAGAACAGAGCGGTCCCCAATGTATTCCTGTCATTGGACGCCGAAAAAGCATTTGACAGGGTACACTGGAGATACCTTAAGGAAGTGTTGCAGAGTTTTGGCATTGTAGGCCCTATTGCCGCTGCAGTTCTCAGCCTCTATTCTCACCCCAATGCTTGAGTCCTCTCCTCTGGATTTAGGTCTGGCCGCTTCTCCATCATGAATGGTACGCGCCAAGGCTGTCCGCTATCGCCGGTGATTTTCGCCTTGGTGGTGGAGCCTTTGGCTGTGGCGATCCGCACTAACCCCCTGGTTTCGGGGATCAGGGTTTGGAGGAATGAGCATGTCATTGGTCTTTACGCAGATGACATTATTATTTCCTGCACTAATCCCGACACCTCCTTACCAGCTGTAATGCAGACCCTCTCATCGTTTGCCCGAGTCTCTTATTATAAATTGAATGCGTCTAAGTCGCTTATTTTTCCTGTCCATGTCCCTCCTTTGATGTCTACTAGGCTAGCCTCGCAATTCCCTTTCAAATAGTGTCCGGTGGAGATCCCGTATTTGGGTGTCACGCTTTGTTTGTCGGACTAAGTAGCAGCGAAGAATTTGGAGTCTCTGACGACCATTTTGAGGGGCTGCATCGAGTTGCATCCTTTGCGGGATCTCTCCTGGATTGCCAGAGCACAGGCGTTCAAGATGCTGATTCTTCTGAAGATCCTATATTGCTTTAGGAGCTTGCCAATCTCATTCCGTAATAAGCTAATGACAAAACTTCAGAACTTGGTGACTAATTACATTTGGGCCGGTAAAAAACCTAGAGTAGCTAAACAAGTGATGTTTCTTGGCCTGAGAGGAGGTGGAATGGGAATCCCTGACCTTAAGGCTTACCACAGGGCGGTCATCTTGGAGGAGGCAAAAAGGTGGTGGCATGCTCCTAAAGATTTGACATGGATACAGATTGAAGGTGAATCTTTGGGAGGAGACTCTCTGCGAGGGCTTTTGGCCGCGGAGTCCCTAGGTCCAACAGGGAGGGTGTGTGCTCTGGATGCTGCACGCACGATGCTTGGTCATTGGAGACAGTCTCCCGATGGGTGGACTCTTCTCTCCCCCTCAGTGATTCTGCTGGCTGCTCTGCGTGTTCACGTCCCTTCTTTGGACGTGAACCTGTGGACAAGCGCAGGGGTCGAGACTTTGAGTGTTTACTGGCGGATGGCGAATTGATCCCATTTGACTCCTTAATCATGTCATTCCCCTCACTCAAGGGCGTCTTCCTGCAGTATTTCCAGATCAGACACTGTCTGAAATCTAACATCCACATAACTAGTGAGGAGCACATAAACCTCTCCCCTTTTATGGGATTTTTATTGTCAGACTCGAAAATCACTAAAGGATTGTCTAAGATTTATGGAGGCTTGTTGCTTAACAGTTCCCCTTCAAATCCACAATACATGATCAAGTGGGAAAAGGATCTACACTTCTTGTCTCCACAGGAAGAATGGGAGGAGGCGATTAGGTGGGTCCAGTCCTCTACTAGGTGTGTCAACCATTTGGAAAATCTCAAGAAGATCCATCTGAGATGGTACTTCACTCCGGCATAGCTGGCCAAGTTTAATAGAGAGCTCTCCCCGATGTGTTGGAAACAGTGTGGAGGGAGGGGCGATATGCCTCACCTCTGGTGGTTTTGCCTGAAGGTGGCGCCTTTTGGCATCTAGTTGCCAGTCTTCTTCAGACGGTAACGGGAATTTTGGTTCCCCTTTCCCCCCAGCTTGCAGTTCTGCACATTGGTATGGAGGCCTACCCTCCACATCTACGTCAAATAGTTTCGTATGTGTTGATTGCAGCCAGACTATGTATAGCGGCGAGATGGAAGTCTCACTCTTCTCCAAGCCTGGCAGAGATGACAGACAAACTAAATTTGATCTTCCATTATGAATATCACTTGGCTTTGGATTCTCCGACTAGACTCCGAACTCTGGATTCTTGGACTGTGTGGGCATCCCACCCCCTAGCACACCCGATTCCACTCCCACTTCACTGAGTTTGTCCTTAAATGTAATGCAATACTTTATTACGTCTGGCATATCTATCTGTGTATACATTTCGTATATTGCCGTGGTGTTTAAGACTTAGTTTAACCTCTAATATTTTAGGTGACATGTTTTATATGAAGTTGGCCCAATTTATAATCCCTTTTTGGATTGGATTGTGTGGTGGGGGAGGTACATCAACGACGTCATTATCATTTGGGGTGGCGCCGTCGGTGTTCCTCCTCTTGCCACACCTACTTTTGCTCGTTTCATTCAGTATATCAATAATAACAACTATAATGTTAGGTTTACATATGAAGTGCATGGAAACACAGCCCATTATTTGGATATGGGCCTCACAGGTTTGGATGACAAGGGTATTATAGATACCTTCCTGTTCAGAAAGAAAACTACTGGCAATTCTCTTCTTCACGCTAAGAGTTGCCACCCCCGACATGTTATTGGTAATCTTCCTGTCGGGGAGCTTATATGGGCTAAAAGAGCTTGTTCCACCACTCCTGCTTACTTAAAGGAACAGTGTAACATCAAGAATAGGTTTAAATGCCGAGATTACTCCGAACACTGTATAAACACTGCTATATCCAAAGTTGGATGTCACACACGTGACTCCCTGTTGATGGATTGGATACGGGTTGCAGGTGGAGAAGACTTTTGTGAATGATGCTGTTCATAATGTTCAACACAGTAATAAAGATAATGTGGTCACTTTTTTGACAAGTTACAGTGTTGACTGTCAGTTCGACACTGACGCTATTCACAAATTTCTACCAGTTTTGCGTCAGCACCCCACTCTGGAAAAAATTTTAGACCGGGGTTTCAGGTGTGTTCCCAAAAGAGCGCCTTGCTTGGGTAACATTCTGACACCTTCAATGTTTTCTAGTTCCAAATGAACCCCAACGTGGTTGTCCACTTTTGGAAACTATAGGTGCGGTGGGACTAAGTGCAATTTATGCAGGTACATGGCAGTTACTTCTCTGTTTCATGATCGTGCGAATAACAGAACATTTAACATATGCACATATATGAATTGCAACACGACACATGTCATATATGTGGCTTCTTGCATTTCGTGTTGCAAGGATTATATTGGTTGCACGGTCAGAACTATGAAGAAAAGATTGGCCGAGCATATTTCTGCATCGAAACCGGACTCTGGTCAATTTAGGAATCTGGCCTCTCACGTCACTTCAAAGAAATACATCATGGTGACTTGAGTAGCCTTCGGGTAAAAGGTATTGAGAGGGTCTTAAGGGCAGCAAGGGGCGGAGATTGGGAACGCTCTGTACACCGTCGTGAAATATTCTGGATCCAAAAACTTAATACAAGAATTCCGAGTAATTTAAATTTTAAAACTGATCTTTCATATTTTTACTAGACAACAACTTGTAAGGTGCTTGTCTTACTTTATACATATGAAGGGTATGAGACGGTGTTTTGACATTTCCCTTTGCTTTTTTGCCTATTCCAAATTCCTTTGTTGATATGTGCCGCTCATTGGTTTCATGAACGAATTTGGTTATTTTTGTATATAGAGATTATAGGTTGACGTCTTTGTGTTAATGGGATTTCTTCTTTACCCATGTGATATGTAAATTGACCTGTCATGATTAATGATTTGTATTTTCCACACTTGTGTCTCCTGGGAGGGGTGTTTTTCATGTTTTTAAGGGGGTTTCTGTCTCACTTGTGCAATGCTGTAGACTAAGGACTTGTTCCGAAACACGTCCAGCGTGGGATTTATCCCTCTATTTTTTATATGCCGAGGAGATTTTAAAATGTAATAAAGCTATTTTCATATAAAGACGACTTGTCTAAGTGCTGGAGTATTTTCTATTTGCTATAGGATTACAGACTTCCTCTCCTGGCATACGGCCTCATAAGAACCTGGTGAGCACCACTCCACTTCCCTTTCCCTCAGCTGTTGAGATGTCAAACAGCCAGATCTCATCAGCGATGCAGCAACGATCCGGAATGATACAGAGGTCGTTGGGACCCCGTTTCTAGACCTGTAGTATGCAGATCGTTGGTCATTGTCCCTGTCAAACACAGCGATGCATGCTGCCCAGCGTTTCCCCAACGATCAAAAAATGGTCCAGAACAGTGTGTAACGATCAGCGATCTCACAGCAGGGGCCTGATCGCTAAGTGTCACACAAAGCGAGATCGCTTTTGAAGTCGCTGTTATGTCACAAAGTTTGTGACTCAGTAGTGATCTCGCTAGCAATCTCGTTTAGTGTGACGGGGGCTTAACATAAGTGGGGATAGAACTAACACTATTAGATCAGTGGGGACAGAACGAACCCTAAAAGATCATTGGGGATAGATCGATCACTAATAGATCAGTGGGGAAACAATGATCACTAATAGATCATTAGGGAAAGAATGATCACTAATAGATCATTCTGTACCCATACAGATCATGTTATTGGCAGCACTTCTCCTGTTTACACCAGGTGACGTGCTGCCGAGAACAATGGTCCCGATTCATTATATAACGTTGTGTATGGCCAGACTTAATAAATGAAGCTGTTGGAGTAATATTCACCAACTTCATCAAGAGGTGCACACCACTTCATAAATTAGGAAATGTACAAGTCCCATGAGCCTCCAGCACAAATCTACACGCACACACACATGTATATACACATGTATATACACAGAACATACATGTATGTTCTGTGTATATATATATGTGTGTACATTTGTGCTGGAGGCTCACGGGACTTGTACATTTTTTAATTCATGAAGTGGTGTGCACATCTTAATGGAGTGGGTGAATATTACTCCAACAGCTTCATTTATTAAAGGAGTCTCCACTACTAGAACAAGCCCCTCTTATTTCACTTGTTTCCCACAGTAAAAACATAAGACCCTATACTACACATCAGTATATCTACACATCAGTATACACTATATACTACACACGAGCACACACTATATACAACACATCAGTATCTACACATGAGGATTCATTATATACTACACACCACTAATTATATACATATGCACACACACACTGTACAACCTAGTATACGCTCTCTCTCTCTCTCTCTCTCTTCTATATATATATATATTATATATATATACACACACACACACATATACACACACTGTACCACCTAGTGTGGGTATATATATATATATATATTCATTCTATACACACACTAGATGTGGGCCCGATGCTATTGCATTGGGAGGGCGGCAGCCCTTGTGTTGTCTTTTACCTGTTGTGCGCTGTCTCTTTTCCCCCTTGTGCCCAGTGTCTATGCCCCCTTGTACGGTGTCTGTGTCCCCTTATGCACTCTTCCTTTTCCCCCTTGTGGGCTGTTTCCCCCTTTTGTGCACTCTCTCTTTCCCCCCTTATGTGTGCTGTCTCAGTCTCTTTCCCCCTTTGTGTGTGCTGTCCTCCACCCTCACTTGCTCAGTCCTCCATTCCCTCGCTGCTCCGTCCTCCATCCCCCACTGCTCCGTCCTCCATCCCCTCCCTCACTGCTCCATTCCCACCTGCTCCATCACCTCACTGCTCCGTCCCCTCCCTCACTGCTCCGTCCTCCATCCCCTCCCTCACTGCTCCGTCCTCCATCCCCTCCCTCACTGCTCCGTCCTCCATCCCCTCCCTCACTGCTCCGTCCTCCATCCCCTCCCTCACTGCTCCGTCCTCCATCCCCTCCCTCACTGCTCCGTCAACCATCCCCTCCCTCACTGCTCCGTCAACCATCCCCTCCCTCACTGCTCCATTCCCACCTGCTCCATCACCTCATGCTCCGTCCTCCACCCTCACCTGCTCCATCCTCCAACCTCACTTGCTCCGTCCTCCAACCTCACTTGCTCCGTCCTCCAACCTCACTTGCTCCGTCCTCCAACCTCACTTGCTCCGTCCTCCAACCTCACTTGCTCCGTCCTCCAACCTCACTTGCTCCGTCCTCCAACCTCACTTGCTCCGTCCTCCAACCTCACTTGCTCCGTCCTCCTTCCCCTCACTTGCTCCGTCCTCCTTCCCCTCACTGCTCCGTCCTCCTTCCCCTCACTGCTCCGTCCTCCTTCCCTCCTCACTGCTCCGTCCTCCTTCCCCTCCCTCACTGCTCCGTCCTCCTTCCCCTCCCTCACTGCTCCGTCCTCCATCCCCTCCTTCACTGCTCCGTCCTCCACCCGCTCCATCACCTCACTGCTCCATCCCCCACCCTCACCTGCGCCGTCCTCCATCCCCTCACTGCGCCGTCCTCCATCCCCTCACTGCGCCGTCCTCCACCCTCACTGCTCCATTCCCACCTGCTCCATCACCTCACTGGTCCATCCTCCACCCTCACCTGCTCAGTCCTCCATCCCCTCTCACTGCTCCGTCCTCCTTCCCCTCACTGCTCCACCCTCCTTCCCCTCACTGCTCCATTCCCACCTGCTCCATCACCTCACTGCTCTGTCCTCCACCCTCACCTGCTCCGTCCTCCAACCTCACCTGCTCCGTCCTCCAACCTCACCTGCTCCGTCCTCCAACCTCACCTGCTCCGTCCTCCAACCTCACCTGCTCCGTCCTCCAACCTCACCTGCTCCGTCCTCCAACCTCACCTGCTCCGTCCTCCAACCTCACCTGCTCCGTCCTCCAACCTCACCTGCTCCGTCCTCCTTCCCCTCACTGCTCCGTCCTCCTTCCCCTCACTGCTCCATTCCCACCTCCTCCATCACCTCACTGCTCCTTCCTCCACCCTCACCTGCTCCGTCCTCCAACCTCACTTGCTCCGTCCTCCAACCTCACTTGCTCCGTCCTCCAACCTCACTTGCTCCGTCCTCCAACCTCACTTGCTCCGTCCTCCAACCTCACTTGCTCCGTCCTCCTTCCCCTCCCTCACTGCTCCGTCCTCCATCCCTCCCTCACTGCTCCGTCCTCCATCCCCTCCCTCACTGCTCCGTCCTCCATCCCCTCCCTCACTGCTCCGTCCTCCATCCCCTCCCTCACTGCTCCGTCCTCCATCCCCTCCCTCACTGCTCTGTCCTCCATCCCCTCCCTCACTGCTCCGTCCTCCACCCGCTCCATCACCTCACTGCTCCATCCTCCACCCTCACCTGCTCCGTCCTCCATCCCCTCACTGCACCGTCCTCCATCCCCTCACTGCGCCGTCCTCCACCCTCACTGCTCCATTCCCACCTGCTCCATCACCTCACTGGTCCATCCTCCACCCTCACCTGCTCAGTCCTCCATCCCCTCTCACTGCTCGTCCTCCTTCCCTCACTGCTCCATTCCCACCTGCTCCATCACCTCAGTGCTCTGTCCTCCACCCTCACCTGCTCCGTCCTCCAACCTCACTTGCTCCGTCCTCCTTCCCCTCACTGCTCCATCACCTCACTGCTCCATCCTCCACCCTCACCTGCTCCGTCCTCCATCCCCTCACTGCTCCGTCCTCCATCCCCCTCACTGCTCCGTCCTCCATCCCCTCCACTGCTCCGTCCTCCATCCCCCTCACTGCTCGTCCTCCATCCCCTCACTGCTCCGTCCTCCATCCCCTCACTGCTCCGTCCTCCATCCCCCTCACTGCTCCGTCCTCCATCCCCTCCTCACTGCTCTGTCCTCCATCCCCTCCTCACTGCTCCGTCCTCCATCCCTCCCTCACTGCTCCGTCCTCCATCCCCTCCCTCACTGCTCCGTCCTCCATCCCTCCCTCACTGCTCCGTCCTCCATCCCCTCCCTCACTGCTCCGTCCTCCACCCCCTCTCACTGCTCCGTCCTCCACCTCACTTGCTCCGTCCTCCAACCTCACTTGCTCCGTCCTCCAACCTCACTTGCTCGTCCTCCAACCTCACTTGCTCCGTCCTCAACCTCACTTGCTCCGTCCTCCAACCTCACTTGCTCCATCCTCTTCCCCTCACTGCTCTGTCTCCTTCCCCTCACTTCTCCGTCCTCCTTCCCTCCCTCACTGCTCCGTCCTCCTTCCCCTCCTCACTGCTCCGTCCTCCATCCCCTCCTTCACTGCTCCGTCCTCCACCCGCTCCATCACCTCACTGCTCCATCCTCCACCCTCACCTGCGCGTCCTCCATCCCCTCACTGCGCCGTCCTCCACCCTCACTGCTCCATTCCCACCTGCTCCATCACCTCACTGGTCCATCCTCCACCCTCACCTGCTCAGTCCTCCATCCCCCTCACTGCTCGTCCTCCTTCCCCTCACTGCTCCACCCTCCTTCCCCTCACTGCTCCATTCCCACCTCCTCCATCACCTCAGTGCTCTGTCCTCCACCCTCACCTGCTCCGTCCTCCAACCTCACTTGCTCCGTCCTCCAACCTCACTTGCTCCGTCCTCCAACCTCACTTGCTCCGTCCTCCAACCTCACTTGCTCCGTCCTCCAACCTCACTTGCTCCGTCCTCCTTCCCCTCACTGCTCCATTCCCACCTCCTCCCATCACCTCACTGCTCCTCCTCCACCCTCACCTTCTCCATCCTCCACACCTCACTTGCTCGTCCTCCTTCCCCTCACTGCCTCGCATTCCCCCTGCCTCCATCACCTCACTGCTCCATCCTCCACCGCTCCATCACCTACGCTCCGTCCTCCAACCTCACTTGCTCCGTCCTCCACCCTCACTTGCTCCGTCCTCCCCCCTCACTGCTCCATTCCCACTGCTCCATCACCTCACTGTCCTCCTCCACCCTCACCTGCTCCAGTCCTCCACTCCCCTCACTGCTCCGTCCTCCCTCCCACCTCCACTGCTCCGTCCTCCATCCCCACTCCTCTCCCACGCTCGTCTCCATCCCCCTCATGCTCTGCTCCACCTCACTGCTCCGTCCCCCTCACTGCTCCGTCCTCCATCCCCCTCACTGCTCCGTCCTCCATCCCTCACTTGCTCCGTCCTCCACCCCACACTTGCTCCGTCCTCCATTCCCCTCACTGCTCCATTCCCACTCCTCTCCATCACCTCACTGCTCCATTCCTCCACCCTCACCTTCTCCGTCCTCCAACCTCACTTGCTCTGTCCTCCTTCCCTCACTGCTCGTCCTCATTCCCCTCACTGCTCCATCTCCTCACTGCTCCATCCTCCACCCTCACCTGCTCCGTCCTCCAACCTCACTGTGCTCCTCCTCACTCCCCTCACTTGCCCTCCTGTCCTCCTTCACCCTCACTGCTCCGTCCCTCCTTCCCCTCACTGTTCCATTCCCACCTGCTCCATCCTCCTCCCCTCACCTCATGCTCCGTCCTCCTTCCCCCTTCACTGCTCCGTCCTCCTTCCCCCTCACTGCTCCTCCTCCTCCATCCCCTCACTGCTCCTCCTCACCTATTCCACCCTCACTGCTCCGTCCTCCATCCCCCTCACTGCTCCGTCCTCCATCCCCCTCACTGCTCCGTCCTCCATCCCCCTCACTGCTCCGTCCTCCTTCCCCCTCATTGCTCCGTCCTCCTCCCCTCACTGCTCCTTACTCCTCCATCCCCTCACTGCTCCGTCCTCCAACCTCACTTGCTCCTCCTCCTTCCCCTCACTGCTCCGTCCTCCATCCCCTCACTGCTCGTCCTCCATTCCCCTACTGCTCCGTCCTCCATCCCTCACTGCCTCCACCCACTTAGCTCCGTCCTCCTCCCCTCACTTGCTCCGTCCTCCTTCCCCTCACTTGCTCCGTCCTCCTCCCCCTCACTTGCTCCGCCTCCTCCTTCCCCCACTGCTCCGTTCCTCCTCCCCCTCACTGCTCCGTCCTCCCCCCACTTGCTCCGTCCTCCTTCCCCCTCACTTGCTCCGTCCTCCTTCCCCTCACTTGCTCCTCCTCCATCTCCTCCCTCACTGCTCCATCCTCATCTCACTGCTCCGTCCTCCATCCCCTCACTGCTCCGTCCTCCATCCCCCTCACTGCTCCGTCCTCCATCCCCCTCACTGCTCCGTCCTCCATTCCCCTCACTGTCATCCCGTCACTCCTCTCCCACCTCACTTGCTCCGTCCTCCATCCCCCTCACTGCTCCGTCCTCCATCCCCCTCACTGCTCCGTCCTCCATCCCCCCTCACTGCTCCGTCCTCCATCCCCCCTCACTGCTCCGTCCTCCATCCCCCCTCACTGCTCCGTCCTCCATCCCCCCTCACTGCTCCGTCCTCCATCCCCCCTCACTGCTCCGTCCTCCATCCCCCCTCACTGCTCCGTCCTCCATCCCCCCTCACTGCTCCGTCCTCCATCCCCCCTCACTGCTCCGTCCTCCATCCCCCCTCACTGCTCCGTCCTCCATCCCCCTCACACTGCTCCGTCCTCCATCCCCCCTCACTGCTCCGTCCTCCATCCCCCCTCACTGCTCCGTCCTCCATCCCCCTCACTGCTCCGTCCTCCATCCCCCTCACTGCTCCGTCCTCCATCCCCCTCACTGCTCTGTCCTCCTTCCCCTCACTGCTCCATCCTCCATCCCCACCTGCTCCATCCCCTCACTGCTCCGTCCTCCATCCCCACCTGCTCCATGCTCCATCCCCTCACTGCTCTGTCTTTCTTCCCCACCTTCTTCGTCCTCCTCCATTGCTGCTCTGTTCCTACCCTGGCCCTGTGTTACCGTTGTGGCCTGAACGCTGAGAATCTCCGTTGAGCGGGTCATGTGTCAGGGCGGGCTCAGGTTCACGTGACCTCGCGCATTACATATGCCTTGTCACATGACCCCCGCTCTACGGAGATCCTCATCGTTCAGGCTGCAATGGTAACACGAGGCCGGGGTAGGAACAGAGTACTAATGGGGAGGACGGAGCAATGAGGGAGACCGAGCAGCAGGAGGGATACGGATTGGGCTCGGCACAGAGCAGGTGGGATAAGGATCGTGGCTCTCGGCACAGGGCAGGAGGGATATGGATCGGGCTCGGCACAGGGCAGGAGGGATACGGATCGGGCTCGGCACAGGGCAGGAGGGATACGGATCGGGCTCGGCACAGGGCAGGAGGGATACGGATCGGGCTCGGCACAGGGCAGGAGGGATACGGATCGGGCTCGGCACAGGGCAGGGAGGGATACGGATCGGGCTCTGGCACAGGGCAGGAGGGATACGGATCGGGCTCGGCACAGGGCAGGAGGGATACGGATCGGGCTCGGCACAGGGCAGGAGGGATACGGATCGGGCTCGGCACAGGGCAGGAGGGATACGGATCGGGCTCGGCACAGGGCAGGAGGATACGGATCGGGCTCGGCACAGGGCAGGAGGGATACGGATCGGGCTCGGCACAGGGCAGGAGGGATACGGATCGGGATCGGCACAGGGCAGGAGGGATACGGATCGGGCTCGGCACAGGGCAGGAGGGATACGGATCGGGCTCGGCACAGGGCAGGAGGGATACGGATCGGGCTCGGCACAGGGCAGGAGGGATACGGATCAGGCTCGGCACAGGGCAGGAGGGATATGGATTGGGCTCGGCACAGGGCAGGAGGGATACGGATTGGGCTCGGCACAGAGTGGAAGGATACGGAGCGGGTTCCACAGAGCAGGAGGAATATGGATAAGGCTGTGCCGAGCAGGATTATGAATGGATCAGGCTCTGCAGACATTATAGCTGCCATGTCCTCCTCTTCCCTCAGCCCCGACTGCCAGAGAGGGATGAAGGGGGATGGGACATTGTGTACTGTACATACTGCACAGATTCTATATAGCTATAGGGAGGAGGGAGAGAGTATGGTACCTTCACCAGGGCCGGGCTCCAGCTTGGTCTCCTGGGCTCCTTCCTGTTCCCACATCCTGCCGGTAGCTGCACCTCCTGACTCCTCACATGCCGGGGCCTCCTGTGGTTGAACATTAGAGGCAGAGTCTGCAGATCCTTTACACACTTTGCAGTGCAGCCCGGGACTCCCGCAGCTCAGTGAAAACGAATGACCTTTGGTGAGTCACATGACTGTGTGAGCTCACCAAAACTCCTTCTACAAACGCTAAAACTGCAGTGATAGCAACAGAACTTGTACTATTACAAGTAGAACACTGCAAGTTCTGTGCTTTCACTGAAGTTTGCGATGGCTTGGGGACCCCCTCATCGGTAGGAAAGTGGCCTTGATCGGTACATCCAAGGTCGTAAAGGAGTTAATATGAGGGTGCCAACAATTTTGTCCGACCCATCTAAGTTTTCTTTTTGTAAAATTTGCTGGGTTTTTTTCCACTTTTTTTTTGTGCTGTCTCAATGCACTTCAAAGGAAATAAACACGTATGTAACAAAAAAATAAATATATACCTACAATAATATTATGACAAATACTTCATTTTCTGCCATGACATTTTCAACCATGACTATGTATACAGTTCATTTTGGTTTACAGCTGTTATAATTGAAGAGAATTAAAACAGATCATAAACACAAACATCAAAAAATTGTGTCAGTGTTAATACTATTAACACTAAAGGACAACCGGCAACACTTCTGAGTTAAAGGTGCTAGCTACAAAAAAAACTAACATCAGCTAAGTTCTCATTTTTTTCTCTGTATCTTGAAGCAGTTTTTTAATATGCCTTTATTCCCCATTCACACTTGAATAAGCTCTACTCATAGCCTTACCATTTGCATTCATTAGCCAGTATGCTATTTCACATTTTTCTTAGAGTGTGGAGCAGATCTCCTTTTTGTCTTGATTGTGCACCCTCCCCCGCCCTGTTGCCATGTTGAGATTCTCCATTTAATTGTAGACTAGGTTCTGGACACACCCTTACATGCAGGTTTTTAACTGCACTTAGTGGCATAGAACACCCATACACATAATTCCATACCGCAGGCAGAGGTACAAAATTAGGACCCGGTAAGAGGAGACACCTTGATGCTGGTAAATGGGCTCTCATGGTATGGCCAGTGCATCAGCTAAGTTCTCATTTTCTTCTCTCTATCAAAGCAGTTTTTTTGCTATGCCTTTACGCCCCATTCACACTTGAATTACTAGCGCTACACATAGCCTTGCCATTTCCATTCATTAGCCAGTATGCTATTTCACATTTTTCTTAGTGTTAGTGTGCAGCAGATCTCCTTAATGTCAATACTAGTCCAATCATGGACATGGAGTAAAATAGTCATAATTTACGGCACTTCTTTGGTGTAAATTATAATTTTGTCAGCCACCCCACCTTCCTGCTAACCTTTTGAGTACTTAAATTGGTAGTGCTGGAGTACAATACAAAATAATATTGTGGTACTGTGTTAGCCAGAGAAATTGATGTAAATACGTACGTCCCGAAAAAATTGCGAAAAGTATTCTAGGAGTCTTTATTGGCTAACCAGAAAAATTATATTTGTAAGCTTTCAGAGCTCACATGGCCCCTCCATCAGACAATACTACAAATAAATTACTGAGACATTTAAATAGGTATTACAGCAGGACATGAGGTGATGCTAAGTAGAGATGGGCTAAGGAAATTAAATTAAGGTCTTTGTTATTGATGCAGATGAGGTGGAAGTAGTCTTTTACAGATATGAAGACCTTCTTGTGGAGGTGTGAATTGTGTCCATGTAATGACTCATGAATCCAGATGTCAAACTGAGCCACGTTTTTAGAGATTGGAACATTCTTATGAGTTTGAATTCCCAGATTTTTCTTTCTCTATCATTTTTAAAATGACCTTTCATTATTAGAACTTTTAAGTCTGTCATGTTGTGTCCAGGTCTAGAGAAGTGTATTCCTACAGGCGTGTTCAGCTCATTTTCTTATTGTATGTCAATATAGATTCATCCTTGTTTGTAATTTTTGCTTTGTTTCACCAATATATGTCCCTTTAGTGCACCTTGTACATTGTATCATGTACATCACATTGGAGGATGTACATGAAAAAAGTCCATGATCTTATAGTCCTGATTTGTGTTAAGTATAGGGACTGTATTTGTTGGTGATTTGTGGGTACAAGTCATGCATTTCTTGCTGTTACAGGGGAATGTGCCCATCTGTGATGGGGATGTGAGGACACTTCTGACAAAGAGATTCTTTAAGTTGGGGGCTGTTTGTAGGAGAGCAGTGGCAGTTCTCGGAATATTGCTTTCAGTCTGTGGTCTATGTCTAATATGGGTTGAAGATCAGCACCAATTTTCCTTAGGATGCTCATATGAGGCTTGTATGTGACCACAAGAGGCACCCTGTTGTTGTCCTCCTCCTGTTTGTAATCCAGGCGGCCGCTTCTTTGGATTCTTGTGGCTCTGTTTATCTATTACTAGTGGATGACGCCCTTCTTGTAGGAATGTTTCCCTCAATGACAGTAGATGTAGTTTACTGTCCTCATTGTCTGAACAGATCCGAATGTACCTCAGAGCTGGACTGTAGATTGTTTTTTTGTGTGTCTTGGATGAAAGCTGTTCCATCTCAGGTATGTCGGACGTCCTGTGGGTTTATGGTAAATAGACGTTTGTCTTTGATGTATATGGTTGTGTCCAGAAAATGTATTTGTGACTTTGAAAATTTGAGGGTGAGATTGATTGTTGGGTGGAACTTGTTGAAGTTGTTGTGGAAGATAAGCAGATCATCGTTTGAGCCTGACCAGATTATTAGTAGGTCGTCAATATAGTGGAAATATGCTAGAGGCTTGATACTGCAAGATGCCAAAAAATCTTCCTCTAGTTAATCCATAAACAGGTTAGCATACTGTGGTGATATTTTGCTTCCCATGGTACTGCCCATACACTGTTGGTATATATTGTCCCCAAAGGAAAAATAGTTATGGTGGAGCACAAAACTGATGAATGGCAGAGCTGGTTCCGTGGCCAGATAGTTTTTTTGGAGAAAATATTTGCATGCAGCAATCCCATCTTTGTGAGGAATGTTGGAGTAAAGAGACTCCCCATCCATGGTGGCCAATAGTGTGTCCTTTGGAAGTGGACCCAGGGTTGACAATTTGCAGAGAATGTCTGTGGTGTCCTGGATGTAGCAGGGTGTTTGCCTCACTATGGGTTTTAGAATGTTCTCCACCCAACCAGAGATATTCTCGATTAATGTCCCAATACCAGAGATGATGGGTCTCCCTGGATTACCTTCTTTATGTATTTTAGGTAACATGTAGAAGGTACCTGTTTGGGGGTTGATTGGTATTAGGTTCAGTAGGGAGGATCATCAAAGAGCCACCCCATGGCAAGGCCCTTCCCTGGAGAGATATCTGGCTAGCCCTGTGTTGAGACTCCTAAATGAGGCTCCACAGACTTTATTTGCAGTAGGGAGGATGACAGAGTTGAACCCATTGATAATCTTTGGTAATTCCTCTTTGTATTTTTTGGTGGGATCTTTTTGAAGGGGGGTGTAGTCTTTTTTGTCCAAGAGTTGCCTGTGTGCTTCCTGGATTTAATCCAAGGACAAAAAGAAAGAGAAAGGCGCAATGTGTGAAAACCATTAAATAATTGGTGGCCAGGGAAGACTATGTCCACTCACCACCTTAGGTTATTCACCTCTGCGCAACCCCAGTTTCAGCGTTGGTGAGGAGGTCTGTTGTCCAGTGGATAATGCTGAGCTCCTTGCTTCAACATTCCCGGCTTCGCTGTTACTTCCGGGTAGATCAGGTGACCGGGACCCGACCGGAAACATGACACCGCAGGTCCTTGTGCTTTCGCTCAGTTGCCGGGCAACCTAAGGTCCTCTCTGTTTGTTCCTTTGCCTCCCTGAGCTGCTCCTGCCACTTGTCCCTCGCAAGGGGAAGAAAATATGACACAGTATAGGAGCAGTCTGGTGGAGTGCTGGGAAGTGAACAAAGGATGAAGTGATGAAGACGGTTTAACCGTTGAAATGCGTTGTGGTTTATGGAGGAGTAATAAAAGTCTGTTTTTCTAATTCTCACACCATCCCCTGCCATCCTTTGTTCACTTCCCCGCACTCCACAAGACTGCTCCTATACCGTGTCATGTCGTCCTATATGTAATCTGACATATTCATGTGCAACACTAATCACTGCACTCCATATCCAAAGGGCAAAAGAGCTTCACATAGCCCCACATTACCATAGACAGACACAGGAGTACTGTGAAGTCAAAAGTCTATAGTGATGTGTTTGCAAGAGCGTAAATATGAGTATCTTCATATATGACTCATAATACACTTCAGCTGCGGCAGAAACTCATAATACACACCTAAGCTGCCAAATATAATTTCACATCCCAGCTACTTCCGAACCTCGTAATGCACACGTCAGCTGCTGAAGAACCTCATAATACATCTTAGGCCTCCTTGACGTGTACGCATGAAAGTGTGGCACGGTCTATTTTTGCTATCTGTGTGACATGTACCGGAATAAGATACACGCAAGAACTAACTGATTTTTATGTGTTAAAGTTGTTCAAAGATAATGATAGATAAATAAAATATTATTAGATATCCAGCACATATATAACTTCACAACCACACAAGGCATTATAAAATTGCACCCTTTAGTGCCCAGCATGTGGAGCTTATTGTAAAGCGTTGTAGTAACCAAGAAAAAGAAAAAAAAAAACACGATGTACTATTTTTGGTAAGTAGCAAGGGTAAAGCAGACAGCTGCGGGCTGATATCAGGCTGGGAAGGTAAATGGTTATTGGGCCCTTCCCAGCCTAAAAATACCAGCCCCATCACAATAGATGCACCAATTCTGGAACTATGCATTGGTTCTTCCAGATTGCCCTGGTGCGTTGGCAATCAAAGTAATGATTTAAGGGGTTGATTTCAGCTGCGTACTGTCTATCAGACACCTCCATTACTAGTCGAGTAATAAAAAATAAAAAAAGACCGCACACAAAAAATACTTTATTGAAATAAAACACTCCATGACACTCCCCTATTCACAATTTTGTTTAAAAAAAAAAAAAAAAAATAGCTGATGAAAGTCAGACAGTCCACCTAATCTGCCGTAGTCTAACGAATTAAAGTCAATGGAGCCTTGTTCTGGAATTCCAAAGACTTTGATAACAGCCACATCTAGTAGTGGAGTATGCTGGGGAGATGGTGTCTCAGGCCAATCTAGCTAATGTACTTTTAGATATAGTACAACACTTAATGGCGCCCTGAAAGGAGATGAACATAGCCTGAGATTTCCTAAAGCCTTCCTTACATCAAAAGTTTGAATTTTCTGTTCCTTTGCATTTGATGGAGGATCAAAAAAGGACAGTAAGGTAATTTCCTGCGATCCATGAAAATGTTTGACAACGTTTGGCGAATAGGCAGGGTCAGGTCTTAAAACTACTCTTTCTTGAAGTATTTGGGTATAAGGAGGACTGATCGATAGAACTTGTAGATCACTAATCCTCCTTGCTGAAGTGAGGACTACCAGCAAGGCTACTTTTATGGTAAGAATTTTAATCTGAATTTCTAAGAGGGGTTCAAAGGCACTATCAGAAAGGGCATTAAAGGGAACCTGTCAGCTAGTTTATAACCCCCCGATATCTATGTCTGCACCTGCAGATTCATAGTACTATTCTAATCATCCCTGTCTGAGCTAATAGTGCAATATTAAAAGTAAAAAAAAGCATTTATACACTTACATTTTCGTATGTAAATGAGGAAGTGTGTTGAAATTGAACAAAATACCCAGTGCTGAAACTTGTACTTTATAGGTAATAACTGCCAACCCTTATTTAACCTCCTCTGCAGGAACTCTAGATGGCTGAGATCGGGCAGGAGGACCAACGGGATTGACCCCTGAGGTAGTTAATTTCTTCCAGAACCTCCCATAAAGTCTGGTAGTAATTGGTTTCTGGCTAGCCAAAATGGTTGTTACTAGATCCTGGGAGAACCCCTTATTTAGGAGCAACTGCCTCTGAAGAACAAAGCCGTGAAATGAAAACCAGTCTCTTGAGGGTGCAGAACTAATCCCTGGGACAGCAGGTCCAGTGCAATCGACAGAGGCCAAGGGTCTGAAATCACCATCTTTTTTAACAAAAAAAAAAGGTCTCTTGGGCCAACGGAGAGCAATCATTATCACTGAAGCCTGATCCATCTGTATTTTCAATAAAACTGTAGGTGTTAACATGACTAGGGGAAACGCATACCGAAGATCTGAATTACAAGAAATTTGGAAGGCGTCTACTGCTAGTGGTCTGTCCCTCAGGTTGAGGGAGCAGAATTTCGTCACCTTTCTGATATCCCTGGTTGCAAACAAATCTGTTGATGGTATGCTCCATTGATCCGTAATATCCTTGAACACTGCAGGACTTGGGAACCATTCTCCCGGTTTTAAGGGACCTCTTCTGAGACAGTCTGCAATATAATTGTTTGATCCTTTGTTATGTAGTGCAGTTAGTGAGGAAAAGTGACGTTGGGCTATGTCGAATATGTTAAAAGTGACTTCCATAAGAGAGAACTATCTTGTGCCTCCCTGATGATTCACATAGGAAACTGCCACAATGTTGTCGGAAAAGAGTTGGATATCCCATCAATTGAGGAAGGGAAGAAACTGTGCCAACCCTTTCTTTAATGCTAACGTCTCTCTTTTCTTGTAGAGTCCAAAAAACTATCACTCTGCCCTCCATGTGGATCCCCAAGCCAAATGTGCTGGCATGTGTGGCAATCACATTCATGGCTGGGGATACCCATGGTACCCCTCGAAATAAGTTATCTGTCTAACAGCCATTTAAAGGAATTGAGCATGTCTGATGAAAGAATTAACCTGCCCTCTAACAGTCTCTTAATCTTCCTGGTTGTAGATAATTTCCCGCTGTAGAAGACTGAAGTGTAACTGGCTCCACTGGACAGCAGGTATATAAACTGTGAGACAACCCATCAGAGACATAGCTTGCTTGAGAGCCATCTCTGGTTGGTCCAGGACTGACAATATCAGTCTTCAAGGAAGTGGCAAATTTGGGACCTTGAATTCAGGAAACAGAAACATGATGATGTAGAAGGGATTTCTCAAGGTTCACCATCCAACCAAGGTCTTCCTGAATATTCTTTACCTTCTGAAGCTGGTGATTGCAATCTGCCTCAGAGTCCCCTACGATGAGAAAATCGTCCAGATAGGGGATTACAAGTGTATTTTGTTCCCGGATGTGCACAATCATTTCTGCCACCACTTTAGTTAACATCCTCAGAGCCACCAAAGGGCAGAGATGTATACTGGAAGTGTTTTATTTCCCTCTTAATTGGCAAAGCTAATCTTAAGAACTTCCTGTGGTCTGGGTGAATAGGAATATGGTAGTATCTGTCCTTCAGATCGGTAAAGACGTTTTATGCTGGAACTGGCGATTTCCATTTTAAAAATGACTGCTGCAGGAGGTGGAGATTCAATTTTTTAAGGTTGATGATTGTTCTGTATGAACAACTTGCTGTCTTCTGTATAAGGAATAGGGGGATGTAGAAGCCACTACCCTCTTCCTCCTTTGGAACAACCTGTAGAACATTTGTTTCACCATACTGAGGACTTCTAACTCTAAGAACTGTTATTTGTTTTGAGATCTGACAGATGTTTATACCAGGGGCCCCCTAGGGGGCCAATGGAAATCTAGCTGCAAGCTGTCTATTATAATCCCCAGTACTCACTTATTTGTGGTGATTTTATGCCAGGCAAGAAGGAAGAGGAAGAGTCATTCCCTCACCTGGTTAAAGGACTCCCTTTGTGTTTTTTCTGGAATCCGAGGAGGTGCCTTTCAAGAGGAAATGTTGGAGTCTCTTCTAGGAGGTTTGCCAGGTATTTTGGTTCTTCGGTGGTCGACTTTAAGGAATTGTGCCCTCCGAAAGGACCAGTTTCGAAAATGTCAGAAACCCCTTTTTCTTGTTGGATGCATCTCCCATGACACCATCATGTGTAGGTCTCCTCTCCTCCAGGACAGGAAACCAAACTGAGGTGAAGAGGCACCGCCCTTTTATTTTAGTGGGTATCCTGTCCTGGAGGGGTGGATCCTCTCCCTTATGTGGTGCTGTCATGGGCGAGGGGAAAAAAATTGTTAAAAGATAGCGGGATACCTAGATAATATATAGATAGACAGGTAATAGAAACAAAGAGAGCGAGAGAGAGAGATTGATGGATAAATAGAAGCATAGATAATAGAAAGATGGATAATAGATAAATGAATAGATAATATATAATGAATGAATAATGAATAATAATAATAATAAATAATAATATAATAAATCATATGTATTCATTTCCGTAGCGCTATTAATTCCATAGCACTTTACATAAATCAATAATGCTGTCCCTATTGAGGCTCACAATCTAAACATCCTATCAGTATGTCTTTGCAATGTGGGAGGAAACCGGAGTGCCCAGGGGAAACCGACGCAAACACGGGGACAACATACAAACTCCTTGCAGATGTTGTCCTTGGTGGGAGTTGAACCCAGGACCTCGAGACCTCCGTGTTGCAAAGGCTGCAGTGCTAACCACTTGAGCCACCGTGCTGCCCGTGGATAAAGAATAGGTAAAACATTATAGGTAAGAGGGATACATAGATAATAGAGAGGGAAAGAATAAATAGATTGATACATAAATATAAGGATAGAAATATAAATAGATAATAAATATGTATATAATAGATAGATGGACAAATAGATGAATACATAGATAATAGAGGGATAGATAGTTAATAGATAAATAGAGGATAAATATAAAATAGAGAGATAGATTGGATAAATAGATGGAGAGGCTCGTGGATGACGTCATCATCGTAGGACGTGTACTAACTTATGCGCAGTGACATTTCTCTAAAGCAGCAATTTTACTAAAAAATTAAGGTGGATGACACGCTTAGAAAAGTGGATGACCAGACAGGGGAAGGTCAAGGCACAAGTTTATAGTCTCTTATTTTACTACCTGTAAGTTAAAAGGTTAACTACTTTGCACTTAAAACCTGTGGTGTAGCTATACTTACAAGGGGTTACCGAATATACTCGCGTATAAGCCGAGTTTTTCAGCCCAAAATTTGGGCTGAAAAGTCCCCCCTCGGCTTATACGCGAGTATACAGTATATACAGCAGCAGCCCCGGAGGTATACAGGCCCCCCCATCAAGCTCCAGGGCCCCCCCCCCCCCCTTGACGTCATTGCCCGCGACCACAGGAAGCCGGAAGACGCGGAATGAAGCCCGGGATCGTGTGTCGGCAAGCGGCGGGACAGCGCGACAGGACAGTGATAAGTATGATTTTACTTTACAGGTTTGCCGCGCAAGGGGGGGGGGGGGCCCTGGAGCTTGATGGGGGGCCTGTATACCTCTGGGGCTGCTGCTGTATACAGCCCTGGGGCTGCTGCTGTATACAGCTTTGGGGCTGCTGCTGTATACAGCTTTGGGGCTGCTGCTGTATACACCCCTGGGGCTGCTGCTGCTGTATACACCACTAGGACTATTGTATACTACCTCTGGGGCTGCTGTATACTACCACTGGGGCTGCTGTATACCACTGGGGCTGCTGTATACTACCACTGGGGCGGCTGTATATACCACTGGGGCGGTTGTATACTACCACTGGGGCTCCTGTATAGTACCACTGGGGCTGTATAGTACCTCTGGGGCTGCTGTATACTACCACTGGGGCTGCTGTATACTACCACTGGGGCTGCTGTATACTACCACTGGGGCTGCTGTATACTACCACTGGGGCTGCTGTATACTACCACTGGGGCTGTATATACCTCTGGGGCTGTATATACCTCTGGGGCTGTATATACCTTTGGGGCTGCTGTATACTACCACTGGGGCTGCTGTATACACCTCTGGGGCTGCTGTATACTAACCACTGGGGCTGCTGCTATATATACCACTGGGGCTGCTGCTGTATACTACCACTGGGGCTGCTGTATATACCTCTGGGGCTGCTGTATACCACACTGCTGGGGGCTGTATACCTGTGCTGGGGTCCACCCTCGGCTTATACACGAGTCAATAGGTTTTCCCAGGTTTTGGGGGCAAAAGTAGGGGGGTCGGCTTATGCACGGGTCGGCTTATACACGAGTATATACGGTAATTAAGGGTGGGGGTGCATAAGTAAGGGTTTATAAGTAGCAGCTTGTTGGGGCTTCAGTCCTTTGGAAGTACACTGAGCTGTAGGCTGATTTTCTGCTAAGGGAAAAAAAAATGTAAATCTTATTTCCTAGCGAGTGTGACACAAGCTTAGTGTGACCGGGAGCGTAAGTGCGGACGGAAGTAAGTGTGTGACTTGTGATTCAGTGACTTTAGATTAAGGGAGTTTGGAAGGGAGGACTTACTGAATTGCGGGTTGTATTTTATTAATACTTTGCATTTCTTTTTACTTATTTCTGTCTGGTGCAATCCCCATTAGGAAATGAGCTCCATAATTGACAATGCCATCCAGTGTACATCTTGCCACATGTATGCAATCCTTGAACAGCCGGTCGAGGGTGCATACTGCTGTGTGAGATGTGAGTATGTTGTGCATTTGGAAGCCCAGATACTGGATCTAAATGAACAACTGACAACGCTGAGATCCAGAGACAATATGGAAAGGAGTCTGCTGCTCACTGAACAGCTGCTCAATGGGATAGATGTGGGGGAGGATGGTAGTATGGAGCTGCAGGACCGTGAGGCAGCTAGCTGGGTGACAGTTAGAAGGCGGGGTAGAGGGAAGGGTGCCAGGGAGGCTAGCCCTGATCTAGCACACCCCAATAAATTTGCTATGTTGGCAGATGAGGGGGGTGAGAGTTCAGGCACAGCACTGCTGCAGCAGGGCATGACCTGTGAAAGCCAGAGGAGTGTCTGCTCCAGTAAGGGGGAAAACAGGAGAGAAGGGCAGGCCAGACAGGTGCTGGTAGTGGGGGACTCAATTATTAGGGGAATAGATAGGGCAATCTGTCACAAAGACAGGGATCGTCGGATAGTGTGCTTCCTACCTGGCGCTCGAGTCCAGCACATCGCTGATCGGGTTGACAGATTACTGGGAGGGGCTGGTGAGGACCCAGCGGTCATGGTGCACATTGGCACAAATGACAAAGTTAGAGGTAGGTGGAAGGTCCTTAAAGATGATTTCAGGGAATTAGGCTGCAAGCTTAAGACAAGGACCTCCAAGGTAGTATTCTCTGAAATACTGCCTGTACCACGAGCCACACCAGAGAGGCAACGGGAGATTAGGGAGATAAATACTTGGCTCAGGAATTGGTGTAGGAAGGAGGGGTTTGGGTTCCTGGAGAACTGGGCCAACTTCTCTGTTGGCTACAGGTTCTATGGTAGGGTCGGGCTGCACCTCAATGAGGAAGGTGCAGCTGGGCTGGGGGAGAAAATGCCTAGGAGGTTGGAGGAATGTTTAAACTAGGGATTGGGGGGAGGGTATTCATTGTACAGGAGGGGAAGATAGTGTAAATAGTAACCTGGGCACAAGTAATAAAATTGGGGGTGGCATGGGGGGTGGGGTTAGAACAGTCAATATAGTAGGAAGGAATAGAGGTAAAGAGATGCATAAAGTGCATGTACACTAATGCCAGAAGCCTCACCAACAAAATGGAGGAATTAGAATTGATTTTGTTGGAAAATAATTATGACATGGTGGGGATTTCAGAGACATGGCTGGACGAGAGCCATGATTGGGCTGTTAATTTACAGGGCTATAGTCTGTTCAGAAATGACCGTACAAATAAGCGAGGAGGAGGTGTATGTAAAATCATCCTTAAAACCCATCCTGGTGATAATATAGGTGAATTTAATGGAAATGTAGAGTCCCTGTGGGTGGAGATAAGGGGAGGGGGAAAAAAAAATCATACATCACTGATAGGGGTTTGTTATAAGTCCCCAACAATAATGGAAGTGGAGGAGAATATCCTCATAAAGCAAATAGATGAAGCAGCGACTCAGGGAGAAGTCATTATCATGGGGGACTTCAACTACCCTGAAAAACATTGGGGATCAGAAACCTGCAGTTCCAGCAAAGGTAATAGGTTTTTGAAAACTATGAGACAATTACCTTTCACAACTGGTTCAGGACCCAACAAGAAGGGGGGCACTGTTAGACCTAATATTAACCAACAGGCCGAACCGCATATCAAATATACGGAATGGAGGTCACTTGGGTAATAGTGATCATAACATAATAAGCTTTCAAGTATCCTTTACTAAGACGTGTAGTAGAGGGGCTACAAGGACACTAAACTTCAGGAAGGCAAATTTCCAACGGTTGAGAGATGATCTTAGTGCAATAAACTGTGACGATGTCCTGAGACATAAAAGTACACAAAGCAAATGGGAGATGTTTATTAGCATCCTGAATAGGACCTGTGCACAATATATACCCTATGGGAATGAGCATGCTAGAAATAGGAGGAAACCACTATGGCTAAATAAAGCGGTAAGAGGCGCAATAAGTGACAAAAAGAAAGCATTTAGGGAATTAAAGCAAGTAGGTAGTGATGAAGCATTAAATAAATATAGAAAATTAAATAACATCTGTAAAAAGCAAATCAAGGCAGCAAGGATTGAGACAGAGAGACTCATTGCCAGAGAAAGTAAAAATAATCCCAAAATATTTAACTACATAAATAGTAATAAACTAAAAAATGATGGTGTTGGCCCCTTTAAAAATAGTCTGGGTGAAATGGTGGATGAGGAAAAAGCCAATATGCTAAATTACTTTTTTCAACAGTATTTACACAAGAAAATCCCATGACAGACAATATGATCAGTGATAACAAAAATTCTCAATTAAACGTAACCTGCTTAACCCAGAGGAAGTACGGCATCGTCTAAAAATCACTAAAATTGACAAATCCCCGGGCCCGGATGGGATATACCCCAGAGTGCTGCAGGAATTAAGTACTGTCATAGATAGACCATTTTTTTTAATATTTAAAGATTCCATAATAACAGGGGCTGTACCACAGGACTGGCGTATAGCAAATGTGGTGCCAATATTCAAAAAAGGGACAAAAACTGAACTTGGAAATTATAGGCCAGTAAGCTTAACCTCTACTGTGGGTAAAATCCTAGAGGGTTTTCTAAGAGATGCTATACTGCAGTATCTGAAGAAAAATAACCTCATGACCCAATATCAACATGGTTTTACGAGGGACCGTTCCTGTCAAACTAATCTCATAGCTTCTATGAAGAAGTAAGTTCTGGACTGGACCAAAGAAATGCAGTGGATGTGGTGTATATGGACTTTTCAAAAGCTTTTGATACGGTGCCACACAAAAGGTTGATACATAAAATGAGGGCAATGGGGATAGGGGAAAATATGTGTAAGTGGGTTAAGAACTGGCTTAGTGATAGGAAACAAAGAGTGGTCATTAATGGAACACACTCAGAATGGGTCACAGGGGTCAGTGTTGGGCCCGCTTCTTTTTAATATATTTATTAATGACCTTGTAGGGGCATACAGAGTAGAATCTCAATCTTTGCAGATAACACTAAACTCTGCAGGGTAATCAATACAGAGGAGGACAATTTTATATTACAGGAGGATTTATGTAAACTAGAAGCTTGGGCTGATAAATGGCAAATGAGCTTTAATGGGGATAAATGTAAAGTCATGCACTTGGGCAGAGGAAACAAAAGGTATAATTTTGTGCTTAATTGTAAAACACTGGGCAAAACAATCAATGAAAAAGACCTGGGTGTATGGGTAGATGATAAACTCACATTTAGTGGCCAGTGTCAGGCAGCTGCTGCAAAGGCAAATAAAATAATGGGATGCATTAAAAGAGGCATAGATGCTCATGAGGAGAACATAATTTTACCTCTATACAAGTCACTAGTGCGACCACTCTTAGAATACTGTGTACAATTCTGGTCTCCGGTGTATAAGAAAGACATAGCTGAACTAGAGCGGGTCCAGAGAAGAGCGACAAAAGTCATGAGAGGACTGAGGGGTCTGCAATACCAAGACAGGTTATTAAACTTGGGGTTATTTTGATTTGGAAAAACAAAGGCTTAGGGGTGATCTTATAATAATGTATAAATATATGAGGGGACAGTACAGAGAACTTTCTAATGATCTCTTTACTTTTAAGCCTGAGACTGGGACAAGGGGGCTTCCTCTACGTCTGGAGGAAAGAAGGTTTAATCATAATCACAGACGTGGATTCTTTACTGTAAGAGCAGTGAGACTATGGAACTCTCTGCCACATGATGTTGTAATTAGTGAGTCACTACTAACATTTAAGAAGGGCCTGGATGCCTTTCTTAAAAACTATAATATTACCAGTTATATATACTAGATCCTTTGATAGGGCGTTGATCCAGGGAACTAGTCTGATTGCCATATCTGGAGTCAGGAAGGAATTTTTTTCCCCAATGTGGAGCTTAGTGTTGCCACATGTTTTTTTTTTTTGCCTTCCTCTGGATCAACATGTTAAGCTATGGGTTGAACTAGATGGACTTAAAGTCTTCCTTCAACCTTAAAAACTATGTTACTATGTTACATTTCAAGACCATCGCCAGGAAAATTGATAAAGGCACTATGAAGCTATTGCTAAAAATTAGTGGCGGTATCAGGAGAGCCGTTAATTGGATCTGCGCAACAAGGTATTGTCATTTGCATAGACTGCTTCATACAAGTCCATAACAAACTTTTAGAGTGGTGACACCTCAAATTAAAGACCATCCCGTTAATAATCAGAGATGGCACTCTGAAGATACAGCAAGTAATCCAAAGCAGTGTCAGGATAACTGCTCCTCAGACCAGCACTGACAAGATATTTCATATTAAAACTTTTATTGCAGAACGCATTCCTAACATACAATTCCTTAGCATCAGAGGACCTATAGGATCATTTAGAAACTGGCCCGTCAAACCTGACACTGGCAATCTGAAGTTACAGCTATAAAAGCATTGCATGCTCAGCTCTTAAGCAATTTATTCAATGCTTTTGTATTCTTGAAAGGGACTTACACAAACCCTGATATCTTCCATTGAATACTAAGGCTGGCTTCACACCATGCTTTTTGGGATCCTGTTCTGTCCGTTTTGAAAAAGACAGAACAAGATCCGTTTTTGCCTCCCATGTATCCCTATGGTGCCGGCTTGGCCATAAATGCCCATCCGATTCTGCCATTTCAGTCCTGGATTCGAGTCTGTCCTGCTTTTCCTGGCCCCAAAATTGGAGACTGATCCGATTTTGGGCTCCAGTGAAAATAACAGAGCAAACCAGACAGAAACGTACCGGGCGATCTGGCGCCTATAACATAGGAGTCTATGGGCGCCATATCTGGGAAAAAACAGGATTGTTTCCCGAACAGAGGTCTACAACCTGAATATAATTGTATGTTGTTGCCTTTGTAATATACATGTCTTAAAGACTGCTTTGTAATTGTCTATGTAATTGTTTATAAGAACACTCATCGGGTGCTAGCTTGCCATCTTGGCTGCTTACCCTGTTTGTTTGTGCCCCCCTCCTTCTGGTTTTCATTAATAAATAAGCACTTTACCACTTTGAATGACACAGTCATTTGGTTTTCTTGTTGTATATGTAGTCATTGAAGTAAAGCTATGATTGCATTCAGTATCCCAGTACCTGTAAGGCAAATACCCATGCTGCACCTGACTCTTGAGCCCTATATAGGTAACACTGTGTTAACATACTCTGTGGAGCAGCTTTGGAGATGTGAATGCCTGGGGGCATGGGCATTTGTCTTTCTGTATAGGTCATTATATATTACCTCTCAGTATGCAGCATTTAATACTTGCGTTTTCTATGCATAGTTGGACTGTGAGGTATTAGGGGTTATATATATGTACCTATTTGCATGCACCACTCACTTTAATATATAATTTGGCGGATGCTATGTATTCTGTGCATAGGTCTACAACCTGAATATAATTGTATATTGTTGCTCTTGTAATATACATGTCTTATAAACAATTACATAGAAAATTACAAAGCAGTATTTAAGTACGCTCATCGGGTGCTAGCTTGCCATCTTTGCTGCTTACCCTGTTTGTTTGTGCCCCCCCCCCTCCTTCTGGTTTTAATTAATACATGAGCACTTTACCACTCTGAACTAGACACAGTCATTTGGTTTTCTTGTATAAGCTGCCTGAGGCGAGACCAGTCTGATCCATGGGTGGATGTTTCCCGTTATTCTATGGGATACATGTAAACATCCTCAATGAAGGTTATTAATTTCAATGATTATATGTATGATTACTGAGATAAATGTTATAGACATCCTTAGAAAGTGGGCAGCATGGGGACGGAGTATGCAGCACATTAGCAGAAGAGAGGCTAGGTTTCTTTTTAATACTCCTGTTTGCTCTAATGGTGGGTTTACACACACCAATCATTGTATCCAATCTCTGAACCAATCTCTGGTTGCAGTGAAATCATGGACAGATTGCTCCATGTTGTACACAGCCACAAAATGGAACTATGTGTCCATGATTTCACTGCAACCAGAGATTGGTTCAGAGATTGGATACAATGATTGGTGTGTGTAAACCCACCATTAGCCAAATCTTCCCCCCTCCCCCCCTTTCACTCCCTCTCTTGTCACTCTACCAGGCACTGTGTCCTGCTTGCCACAGCTCACACTTAACCCTCCCCACCTCCATTTCTTCCTTCTGCTGGGGGTTGTAGTGTCTCTACATCTGCAGACTGTGTGATGTAGCATGCTGGGGGTTGTAGTGTCTCTGCATCTGCAGACTGTGTGATGGAGCATGCTGGGGGTTGTAGTGTCTCTGCATCTGCAGACTGTGTGATGGAGCATGCTGGGAGTTGTAGTGTCTCTGCATCTGCAGACTGTGTGATGGAGCATGCTGGGGGTTGTAGTGTCTCTGCATCTGCAGACTGTGTGATGGAGCTTTTTTTCCTTTATTTTAGTTTACCATTGGAACTTGAACTTCCACTTTTGGATAGCTGCACAATGGTCAGAATATGAATTACTTTCCACATTGTCTCTCCTCCCGTTAATGTCTTATTGTACAGACTATTGGGATTGGAGCCAAAAGTACCATAAATTTGGATGGCACGATACCCTTTACGGGGGACGATACAGTTAAGATGAAGAAACTTTTTAATCAATTAGAGGACTTACTCAGAGACAAATTGCATTACTATACTTATGATAGATTTCTCTCCATATACCGTATTTGGATGAGAATCTATGCACTAGTGGGTTGAGAGTAAATCACTCTTCCCCTTTCCCACATGATCCTATTTTTTCCATGGAATGGAATGAGATTCTTTTTAAATGCATGCAGGGGCTATTGCAGATGCTTTTTAAAAAAATGACATCCCTGGCAGTAACACTGGCTGAAGGGATCTCAGATCTTTCTTTAGAACTATTACATTATGGGACACACCCTGAGTATAATAGGATTAACTCAGCGATTACATCAAGGCTGCTAAAAGCCGAACAGATAATTATCACTAGGAAGGCACGTAAATTATACAGAGACAGGAAAGATTATAAGAAAGTGAACAGTGACAAGAATAATGACCCTATAGCTAATAAAAATAATAAAAGTAATACAAATTCAACATCTTTACCTAGTCCTAAGATTCCTATATGTACACCTAAAAATGTTGATAAGGAATTCTTTCCTGGGGGAAGAAATCCAAAACATTTCAATAAAAACCAGAATAAACCATTATTGTCAATCCCTTAGAATACTACTGAAACAATGGATTCTTTGATTAAGGCCACATGCACACGTTCAGTATTTGATAAGTTTTTGACCTCACGATTTGTAGCCAAAACCAGGAGTGGATAATTAAATACAGAAGTGGTGCAGGTGTTTCTATTAGACCTTACCTCTGATTGCTCCACTCCTGGGTTTGTCTACAAATGCTGAGGTAAAAAAACTCATCAAATACTCAGCGTGTGCACGTGGCCTAAGACACCTGATTTGAGTTTGAGTGGGAGGTCAGCAAGAGAGGAGAAGGAAGTTGAAAAGACCAATACTGATGACACCGTAGTCGCAGCAGGTGGACCATTAGACAATGATTCATCTGTAGCGGTGATGACCCTGGATGATCTGAATACTGACAATACTGGGAAGATGAGTGAGTTTTTGGACCAACAAACACAAATCAAAAAGATAATTGAACAAATAGATGCCATAAAAAATAACACAAAATGAAGAGATAATAGTATCATAGGAACAATTGATTTGCCAGCCCTTCTGATTCCGATCATGATTGAATTACCTGACACGATAAATTTTACTGAGGACATTTCTGAAAATAATCTTTTGGATAAGACTGACGATCCAAGACGGTTTTCGAATACTAACATTATATTTGAGGATTCTGTAGCGACACAAAGAACATCTAGAGAGGGTACTTCTTTACAATTAATAATAACCACGATTGCCAGTCATAACAAGAAGGATAACGATAATATTCATATAGTAGCCAACTCGAAGAATCATAGTGACCTGGTCCCTTTTTTACCCAAAATAAGGGGTTCAGGTAACCCTGAACCTAGAAATAAAGATATCTAAATTAATCATGAAGGATCGGTTCCTTTTTTTTTAGAAAAGGGAAAGAGCCAACAAAACATGATCATGCATTTTTTTTCCAAAACCAGTAAAGAAAAAGAAAAAGTTCTACAGGGGCTGTAGAGGGGGTCAAGCGCAACAGAAAAGAATAGACCCATTAATACAGGGGAGTAATAAAACTAACAATATTTTCAATCTGTCAACTACTGATCTTAATGCAGCTGAAATATCTCTACTGCAAAAAGGACTATCCTTCTGTCCCATGTCAGACTCGCAAGAATCGGATCTATACAAAGATCTACAAACTTTTATCAGGGAATTAACAGTTAAAAGGCATTTCCTAATACAGGATGCAAAAAATGCAAATTCAGGCATGAATAAAGCTCTGGATCCATCTGAAGATCTGATATTACATGCTTCCCTAAAGAATAAATTAATTTTTACTCTATACAAAACCAGGGCCATCATTTAAAAACATTTTCCGACCTAGTTCTAAAAGAATTTGAGAATATTAAAATCACAGACTATAAGCATGAGAAACATTTTACTAAGGCGGAAATAGGGACTCTAAAAAGTTTGAAGAACAATAGTGATTTAGTTATTAGATCAGCGGATAAGGGGGGGGGAGGGAGTAAAAAAAAAAAAAAAAAAAAACCCCCGTCAGCCTTCTTCTGCCACATGCCTAAAATCCATAAGGATCAACCCCCCCCCCCCCCCTTCACCCGGGAGACCAATTGTCTCCGGGATTGGTTCTTTACATCTAACCTGGCAGCATATGTGGACAATATAATATACTAGGAAAAAAGCCCGATGCTGTCGCATCGGGAGTCGGGCGAGTTGAAGATGGGGGGCGGGGTGTTTGGCATTGGGGCCATTAGGTGTGACTTGACCCTGTGGTGTGTCAGCAGGGGCAGTGTGGGGAGTGAGGGCATGTGGGGGGGGGGTAAGAGGGGTGAGCAGGGGCAGTGTGGGGAGGTGAAAGGGATAAACAGCGGCAGTGTGGGATGGGTGGGGGCATGGGGAGGGGCAGTGTGGGCGATTGTGGTGGGGTTAAGCAGGGGCAGTGTGGGTGATTGTGGGCAGTTGGGGGGGGGGTGAGAGAGGTAAGGAGTGATGATATACAGGGGGTAAGAGGAGTGAGCGGGGCCAGTGTGGGTGAGTGTGGGGTAATCAGGGGCAGTGTGGGTGATTGTGGGCAGTTTGGGGGGTGGGGTGAGAGGGGTAAGGAGTGATAAGATAGGGGGGGTAAGAGGAGTGAGCAGGGGCAGTGTGGGTGATTGTGGTAATTTGTGGGGGGGGTGAAAGGGGTAAGGAGGGTGTATGGGTCAGTGGGGGGGACAGACTGTCACACATAGTATGTAGTATATACAGACTGTCACACACAGTATATAGTATATACAGACTGTCACACACAGTAGATAGTATTTGGCGTATACACAGTATATAATATAGTACATGCACAGTCACACACACAGAGTATATACACACTGTCACACACAGTATATAGTATATACACACACTGTCACACACACACAGTATATAGTATATACACACTGTCACTGTCACACATAGTATATAGCATATACACAGTCACACACAGTATATAGTATATACACACTGTAGATATCGGCGTCTCTCTCCATCGCTCCCTCTCGGTCTCCTCTTGTCTGGTGGGCGGGGTGTGTGGTGGTGAGTGGGCAGGGAGTAGGCGGGGTCTCTGGTGATTGATGGTTCCCATGTGAGTGTGACAGCGTATGGCCAGCCCCCTCCCGTGCTCCGGTCTCCAGGAATGTAGTGAAGAGATTTGTCCGGAGCGCAGTGTGCGGACGGCGGGGAGCGGGGAGAGCGGCTCCGGGGCTCTGACACTGCATGGAGGCCGGTGTGTGCGGCACTGTTCGCTGCTTGAAGACGCCTGGATCTGCGGGATCTTATAGATCTCCAGCGCCCCGTCCTGGAGGAGGAGGAGGACATGCTGCATCGCTGGGGTGAGTGCGCCGGCGGCAGCATGAGAGCGGTGGAGGCAGTAGTGTGCGGAGGTGTGCGGTGACGGGAGGCAGGAGGGAGCCGCCGCCAGCCGTGGCATGGGTGTAGTAATATGGCGGCGCTTCCAGGGTAGGCATAATCATCAGTTTAGCGCAGGCGCCCTTGCTCCATAGCGGCACAGTGGCCGGAAGCGCTAAACTGATGATTATGTATAGAGATGTCCATGTGAAAAAACTGAAGAGTTTCCTTAGGGATTCTGATCAATTAATCCAATTAATAAAGAATATTGATTGGAAGAAATCATATACATTTGTTACTATTGATGTATCTTCACTCTATTCAAATATAAGGCATCAGTTGGGATTGTATAGCTTTGGGATATTCATAGGGGAGGATATGCGCATCCCCACTAAACAAAAGGATTTTCTTATGAAGAGCATGGAATTCATACTTAATAATATATTTTTTTTATTTGAGGAGAAACTGTGCTGCCAGCAACTTGGTACAGCGATGGGCTCGAAGGTGGCACCTACTTATGCTAATTTGTTTATGGCCACCTTCGAGTCCATCTACATTGAGAATTCTACCTATTCAGATCATATTGTGTTCTATAAAAGATACATAGATGATTTAATTATTATCTATGATAATGGATTAAAAAATTTACATCAGTTTTTGGAGAGTCTTCAGAGTTACAATTGGGGTCTTTCATTTTCCCGGGAAACTAATTCTGATAGGATTGACTACCTGGATTTGACTATTTCATACTGCGGGGAAAATCCATACAAAGACATTTTTTTTTTTTAAAAATGTGATGCAAACAGCTATTTGGACTTTAATAGTGGACATTATCGAAAATGGCTAACAAACATATTTTTAGATTTTAGATCACAAGCAGGGATGTTGAAAGATGTTGGAAGGGGGAGTGATCGATTTCTCTACTAATTTCCTTACAACATATACAAAGCAACATAAAAAAATTTGAAGTATTTTGCAGAATAATTGGTTGATCCTTCTGAATGATCCGATGCTGGGGGCTGCTTTACCAAATAAACCAGGGTTAACCTTTAAAAAGGCATCTTAGCTTAAGGCCCTGTTACACTTTTCAACATCTGCTGCATTGTCGAAAGCGATGCCACGGGTGCGCGCTCGCTTCCTACATCACAGCCTAGCTGTCACATGGCAAGATGATGCCGGTGATGGTGCTGCGATGCTGGCGCCACGATCGCTCGCTGTGCTAGGATCAACCCAGCGAACGATCCACTGCAATGCAGCGAATAGGCGGTATCGGCCGTGACATCGCTATTGCGGTGTCATACCAAACGATGCCGCAGGTTGCTTAACCTCCCTGGCGGTATGATTATGTCAGGAATTTTGTGCTAAAAGCGGTACCATTTTTTTGCATGGAAATTTGGTGTTATGTACTGTCGGCCTGCAATTCTTAGTAATTACCTGATCAAAGAAGACTCTAGTAGACCTCTCAGATGTGATAAAGTTTGAAACATAAAATCATGAATTATAATTAAATAAATAATATAATTTTATTCAATAATCAATAATCTTATACCTGGCGGTATGATTATGTCTGGAATTTTGTACTAAGGGTACTTTCACACTAGCGGTTTTTTGAAATTGCGGCAGATGCGGTGAAAAAAACCAATCTGCCGCGATTACCGCATAACCGCGACACCTGCGGCACAGTTGCGGCAAGCCCCATGCAATGTCTATGGGGCTTGCGGTAAGGGTGCGTCAGGTGCGGCAAGTGCGGTTTCAGCACTTGCGGCAGGTGCGGCCGTGAAAAAAAACGCATATGCCGCGATTGCCGCATAGCCGCCGCATAACCACTGCACTTGCGGCGCGGTTGAGGTAATCGCCATAGTAAGTATAGGGGAACTTGCGGCAGGTGCGGCAAGTGCGGTTTTGCACTTGCGGCAGGTGCGGCTGCGAAAAAAAACGCGGTCAGCCGCGTTTTTTTTTTTCGCGGCCGCACCTACCGCAAGTGCAAAACCGCACTTGCCGCACCTGCCGCAAGTCCCCCTATACTTACTATGGCGATTACCGCAACCGCGCCGCAAGTGCGGCGGCTATGCGGCAATCGCGGCAGATGCGGTTTTTTCACAGCCGCACCTGCCGCAAGTGCAAAACCGCACTTGCCGCACCTGCCGCAAGTCCCCCTATACTTACTATGGCGATTACCGCAACCGCGCCGCAAGTGCGGCGGCTATGCGGCAATCGCGGCAGATGCGGTTTTTTCACCGCATCTGCCGCGACGCGGGTAAGCCCAAGCTTGACTCAGGGTTACCGCTTCTGGCAGTGAATGTTAACCCGAGTCAGGCTCGGGAATACCGCTAGGAAGGTTAAGTTGAAGTTGAAGTTCCTGCATGCAGTAAAACCTGTCAACTCCGACTTGAACAACTATCGTTGTTCAATCGTGCGTTTAGACGCTATGACGCAACAACGATGTTGTTTCAACATCGTTCATGACGTCACTTTTGAACGATGTCGGAAACGATGTTGAAAGGTGTAATGGGGCCTTTAGAAACTTGCTGGCACCAAGTCGCCTGAAAAAAGTAAAAAAAAACTTCTAAAAAAGAACACATGAGTTTGGAGAAGCCGGGATCCTTTAGATGCAATTCTAATAGATGCTTATGCATCATAATTGGACATAATATTAATTGTTTTAAATCAAATAATAATAACATGACATTTGACATTAAGTCTTCTTTGACATGTAAGACATCCTATATCGTCTATCTGATCCAGTGTGATTGTGGACTGCAATACAGTATGTCGGAAAAACAACACAGGAGCTTCACAACCGTATGAACTCTCAGACACAACATAAAAGAGGGCAATATATTACATGGACTCTCAACATTGTTTGATTAAACATGATAGAAAACTGTGCATTAAAGTAGTCCCGATTGATTATGTACCGCAGGGCACTGCCAACAGGGATAATATACTAATGAGAAAGGAGATCTATTGGATCCATAGACTGCAGACACTGCAGCCTTATGGTCTAAATGGGATTTCTGACCTCTTTAAATGAATGGGATTGCTGTGTGCTACTTCATGTCTGATGCCTGTTTTTGGTTTCAAAAAATGTATACCATCATGATCAAATGGGAGGATGTGAGATCTAGTTGTGTTTATGATCGGTATATATATGGAATCCTTGCCCCGTCTCGGAATCCAATGTATAGACTTCCTTTGTCATTTAAGGAGGTGCTGTTTGGATTTAGACTTGAATACTGATCTATGAGAGTGCAGTTGGGGGGTTCTGATCTCCTAAAGACACTCCCCTTTTTACAGGTATGTCCAATCATTCATAAGACAGTGGGCTGAACGGAATATTGGGAGTGGGAATGATTGAACTAAATTGCGAGCAGAAACACTGTTGGTGTTCACTCATTTGATATGTACAGGGGAGTCTAAATTTGCTAATACTTCTATTAAGTTTAGTTAAAGAACACTATAATCAAAATGGAGGACTATTCAGTCTGAACTGGTCTCATGGTAGCGCTATGCTGTGAGCTTCTCAGTGGCGCTTCAGATTGAGTGGAAGATGTGTGAGAACGGAGGATTCCCGGTGTAGTCACATAAGATCGAATACACGGATTGACATTACCACCTTGTGGATAGAGACTAAGCAAGGGGTAGGAAATAAAATTTTAAGACTGAATAGTGGGCTGTATAATTGTAGCTTTCTTTAACACTACAAGTTTGCTTATTAATAAGTTGCTGAGGGTTTATGGAATGAAAAGATGAATTTGACGCTATTTTTATTATGTACTGCAAGATTTTAACATTGACAGTGAATTGATGTAATTTTAAGAGTGATGTGAATTTTATTTAAATGTTGTGTACATTTTATGTGATGATTGACACGTTGTAACGTGATTTTATACATTAATATGATGTTGGGTTCTGTGACGTGTTCTATACCTCATTTCCAGCCAATGGCTGTATTTAACATGTGTAATCTGTGATGGCGGTATAACTCTATGCTCCTGAGGAAGTGTACAGTGGGTACACGAAACACGTCGAGTCTCTTAGAGGAATAAATATCTTTTCATAAGATCCAATGTCCTTGTAGTGAATTCCTTATGGATATCTATGGACAGCGATATCTTCAAGACAGATTTCATCTTATAACAATCTCTTGACAAAGGTTCTGGTTGATTGCTGCAGTCCAAAAGGAATATATCATCGTGTTCCCTAGTGGTTGTGTCACACACAACCTGACCAGGTGAGTGTGACCATTTCTACAACTGATTGACTATCATCGGATAAGACCCTATTGTGAGCTTTTTTCCTTTATTTTGGATCTGCAGACTGTGATGGAACATGCTGGGAGTTGTAGTGTCTCTGGATCTGCAGACTGTGTGATGGAGCATGCTGGGAGTTGTAGAGTCTCTAGATGTGCAGATTCTGAGCCAGTGACACTACAACTCCTATCTTGCTCCATGGACAGATCCTCATTTGTGATCTGTCATCTGTGATGGTTTGTGGGAGGAGACAAATCAGGACGTGTAGAGATTGGAGGGGGCGGGCCTTCTCTTGCTTGTGAAGATCACAGTCAAGCATGGCGTTGGAGGGACAGAGAGAGGGAGGGATGGAGGGTTTGGTTTAGAGCCTACAGGGGAGTAATACAAAGAAACCAAACCCCCTCTTCTGCTAATGTGCTGCACACTATGTCCCCCTGCTGCACACTTTGTAAAGACTTCTATAACATTTATCTCAGCAATCATACATGTAATCCTTGGAATAAAGGTATGATTGCACTCAATATCCCTGTGCCTGTAAGGCTCTGGCTTCACTTTATAGACCTAAAACCTGCTGCTTGGTTCTCTTTAATTTTCCTTATTCCTATCCCCTCAATTGAATAATTAATACAAATAATTGAAACAAATAAATAGATGGAAAGAGAACAGATTGAGGGATGAATAGATGGAGAGTCCAATATGCTTTATCTATCGGCATACTTGTATTATCGGCGACAGTACATTAATGGACATAACTGCCCGGGGAGAGCCAGTGGAGTGGAGAGAGTAGGCGTGACCGCTGGACATATTGAGCGGAGACGAGACAGTATGCATGATCAAGTGCCCCGAGGTAATGGGCAAGAGTGAAGATGTGGCGGGTGTGACTGCCATGACAGCATGACCCAGCGTTAGGGCGCAGTGGAATAAGCATTGATTGTTAAGTCTACGTGGTCTTGGTGTTCTTTATAATAGAAGCAGTGGCCTGGGGCTAAGACCCCTAAAGGTAGTACGGGAGGAGTTTGTGATGTCCCCCTTTCATAATTAAAGGGAACCTGTCACCTCGATCTAGCCTTCTCTCCTATCAATACCTGTCCCTGCACCTCAGAGCTAAAGGGTCCCTATAACTATTTAGAAAAATGAATTTGAACTTACATATGGTCTCCATATAGGAGACTGGAAAGGCAGGCTGCAGGCTCTATGATCCCCTCCTCGCGGTGTCCAAGCACGCCCGGTGGGCGTCATTCCTTCTGCTGCTTTGCTGCCTCCTTTTGGAATCTCCCACCCTCTCTGCCAGGTTAATGCTGGGCCGAAACATCACGTCCGGCCCGATGCATTATGGGCCTGATCATGTGATCAGCATGGTGCATTATGGGCCTGATCACGTGAACGACCCGGCTCTGCGCATGTGCAATGAGTATATTGAAGCAGGGCCGATCACGTGATTAGGAAAACACCCAAATCAGGAGATAGCTAATCACATGACCCAGTGAGGTAGCTAGGCAACAGTGCGGAATGCTGACAGGGAGTAGATTACAAACTGTCGGCTCTCCGCAGGTACACACACAAAATATAGAGAAAGGCCGGACAACTCTTAAGCAGTTTTAATCTCAGAATAGAAATGCTGGGGGCTTTGGGCAACCATTAGGACAAATATACCATATAGACATGGAGTCAATAGAAATGATAGTTTTACCTTTTCTACCAGTGGTATTAACTGTTGATGTTCTGCTAACGTTTTCAACAATTCCATGATGAATGGTAGATAGTTGTGCTTCCGTCTTATATTCTCAATCTGGTTAAAGACGACATACATTTAATATGATTATTATTACTTAAGTGTACCAAGGATAAACCATACAGTATTTTTTTTCAGATTAGAAGATGCACTTTACCTCCTAACAATTTGGAAGACAATGGAGTGGGGGGAAAGTTCTATAATCCGGTTGTATGTGGAGGGTGCGGTGGAGTGGGTTGACAGGAGATGGAGGCCGCTGCTGCATGGAAGCCACTGGCAGTGGCAGGAGTAGGGCAATGCTGTGGCCGGTGTGGTGGGTGTCTCGGCGGTGAGAGGCAGGAGCCATCCAGATTATGCTGTGGGTGCAAGAACCATCTCGGGGGTTTTATGCAGGTAAATGTCAGCCTCAAAAAATGGCGTCGGGTGTGGCAAATGCACATTGAGCAGAGACAAGCAGAGATCTCAATCTGCAAACGTGATGCCTCCGGGTGCCATTTTTCTTAAGCTTGCTGCTTAGAAATCATTGGCCCCTCAGGCAGTCCATGTGCAGATTGAGATCGTAGCTCGTCGTTGAACCAAGATCTCAATATAAGCACGCACCACATCAGACGCCATTTGTTTGAAGCCAGCACTGAAGACATTTACCTGCATACAACCACTGGGATGGCTCCTGCCTCGCACTGCCTTCAGCATGGCCTGGACACTCACTGCACCACCCGCAGCATCACCCTACTCCAGTCTCCTCTGGCGGCCCTTCTCCATCATCGCTGCCCCCATCCCAAATCTCCTTGCCCCCCGATAAACTACATCTGGTATATAGGTCAGTCCCCCATTTTCATATAAGAAAAATGTACCTTTTGCTCTAAATTTGGGGTGCTTGTTTTAAAACGCAAAATACAATACAATGTATTATATATATACAATAATTATATATATATATATATATATATATATATATATATATATATAATTTTGAAAGACCACTGCAAAATTTTCAGCTTCTCTGATTTTTCTCTTTATAAGTATATTTTTGAGTAAGATGTACTTCTTTTATTCTATAAACTACTGACAACATTCCTCCGAAATTCAAAGCTAAACATTTTGTATTTATTTGCAGCAAATGAGAAATCGTCAAAATAAAAAAGAAACCGTGCATTCGGACCTCAAATAATGCAAAGGAAGCACATTCATATTCATTTACAAACAACAATACTAATGTTTTTAACTCAGGAAGAGTTCAGAAATCAATATTTGGTGGAATAACTATGATTTTTAATCACAGCTTTCATGCGTTTTGACATGCTTTCCACCAGTCTTTCACACTGCTTTTGGGTGACCTTATGCCACTCCTGGCAGAAAAAAAAAAAGTGAAGCAGTTCTTCTTTGTTTGATGGCGTGTGACTATGCACCTTCCTCTTGATTACATTCCATAGGTTTTCAATGGTGTTCAGGTCTGGAAATTGGGCTGGCTATGACAGGGTCTTGATGTGGTGCTCCACACATTAATTGACCTAGATGCGTGGCATGGGGCATTGTCCTGCATGAAAAAAAGAGTCATCAGAGTTGGGGAACATTTCCTGTGCAGAAAGAAGTGTTTTTCAAGGATGACTTTGTATGCAGCTTGATTCATTTGTTGTTCGCAAAGATTAACCTGCCCAATTCCAGCCTTTCTGAAGCATCCCCCAGATCGTCACTGATTCTTCACCAAATTTCACAGTGGGTGCAAAATACTGTGGCTTGTACGCCTCTCCAGGTCTCCGTCTAACCATTGGGCAAAGCTGAACATTAGACTCAGAGATTACCTTACTCCAGTCCTCTATGGTCCAATACTTATGGTCTTTGGCAAACCTCATCCTGGCTCTCCTTTGCTTCTCATTAATGAAAGGCTTTTTTCTAGCATTACATGACTTGAGTCCTGCCTCTAGAAGCCTGTTGTGGAACTGTTCTTAATGTGAACTTCACCCCAGCTGCCATTTGTGATTCCTGTTGTAGGTCACTTGATGTCATCCTGCAGTTGCTGAGTGACATTCGAATAAGATGACGGTCATCCTGGTCAGTGGAGACTGTTTCACTCTCTGCCGGTATGTAGCTTTACTGTCCCCAATGTTTGCTGCTTGACCTTGTTGTAGTAGACTGCCGTCTTTGAACTTTTAAGGATGGAGGTAACATGATGCTCACTGTAGTGACGCCCTCTGCTAGTAAAGCCAGAATTGAGCTCGTTTTCCTCACTCAAGACTTTTCTTTTCAACTCCATTGGCATGGTTAAAAGGTCTTTTTTCTTTCACTTTTGGGCTATTCCTAGCACTTGTTTTGCCATTCAGCTTGTCCTATTGCAAGAGAATTGTGAAGACCACAGCAGTGTTTTTTATACTTTTCCTTGTTAAATAATATTGGTTTCAGGTGATCACCTAATCAGAAGCACATCACGTCAAATGAGGTGTACTTTGGTTGAAATTCAACTGACACTGGAAAAGAATGGCTGTCAGACATGTAGACATGGTGATTTTTAGAAAACTGTGCAGTGGTCTCTTTAATATATAGCTCTGGCAAAAATGATGTATGTTTTTTATACAAAATTAAACTGTACTCATGACAAACCATTAAACCAAGCATAACCAATTCAATGAGTTCAACTAGATGGACTAGGCTACATTCAGACTGTGCATTTTCTGATCCGTTTTCTGTAGTTCATTGCAGAAAATGGATCACTCAAATGACACGCCAGCAAAGTCTATGGGTTTTCATTTTTGTAATTCAGATTGTGGTTTTTTAAAGTGATCCGTTCTTTCACTTAGGATAGCTCTGTTTTGGAAAATGACATGTCAATTTCTGTAGTGTTTTTCTCCAGAGTTTTTCCCATAGCAGCCCTTCAAAATGGGGAAAAACAGATCAAAAACCCATCCAACAATGGATCAGTTTTTTTGGGTGCGTTTTTTTGAAAGCTCCTGTTTTGCAGCTAAAAACGCAGCAGAACAGAAGAGAAAAAAAACGTACAGTCTGAATGTAGCCTTATACCGCATGGAGAAAGAATAAAACAAATTGCAAAAAGCAATGGCAAAATTACTGTATTTTTTTTTTACACTATAGTCACAACATGAAAACCAAAGTAAAGCAACGCACTATGTGCATGTCAAAAAGCTATAAATAAAAAAATACAAAAAGCCAAGCCATTATGTATCAAACTAGGCCATATTTATAACCTATCTTATGGATAAGTAATAAGTGCCCATTGTGGAGAAAACACTTAAAAGCAATCATAACAGGAATCAGGATCACTTATGTTAATTCGAGACGAGTACAAAGAAAACGGGTTCTCAGTGTTCCCCATAGTTCCAGAAAACACAATTTTATTCTGGTTGTAATTGCTAGAGAGTATAATTATAGCAAAGAACTACTACTGTGTTTCTCTGAATTAAAGCGTCCCCCGAAAATAAGACGTAATGGGGGGGGGGGGGGTTGCTGCCCTGCTGAATAATAAGGCACCCCTGAAAATAAGGCATACCAGTACTTTTTAATAAAAAAGAGGGGGGGGGGGAGGGGGGGAAACAAGAGGCGCAATAGTGCCCTATCACTAGAGACACTGAAGTCTAGGTGATGTAAAGGGAATCCACTCACCTATGTCAGTTGTGAGTACCACAACTGGTTGAAAGGCATATAATAAGATCCTGATGGCTGCTGCTGGACTTCCACCATCCACTCACTCGTGGAACCACATCAGAATGTTGCTGGGAAGGATGGGTGTACAACAGTCCACACTGCCAGGTCGAGCCGAAGTCAAAAGAACACACGGAAAGATGTTCAAACAGCTACTCCTTTATTCTCCGACACGTTTCGGTGCCCTCCTGGCACCTTCCTCAGGGATTCCTCAGATCCCTGAGGAAGGTGCCAGGAGGGCACCGAAACGCGTCGGAGAAGGAGTAGCTGTTTGAACATCATCTTTCCGTTTGTTCTTTTGACTTCGGCTCGACCTGGCAGCACGGACTGTTATACACCCTTCCTTCCCAGCAGTATATTTCAGGGCTGTATGCTCATTAATCAGAAGACCGGGGCATGCAGCTGTGATTCATCCTCCAGCCCCCTGCCATTATTCCAGTGCCCACCGATGCATGTGTTCCGGCGCTACTCTCATCTTTGTGCCTCAAAAGCCATATGTCTATGGTGCCGCTGGGTGGCCAATTACAGGCTGCTGCTGGGCAGCAAATTGCAGTCCAGCAACAGAGGGCCAAACACAGGTTGGCAGCTAACATCGGTGCATGTCAGCTGCTGGCCTGTGACTGGCTGCCCGGTGACAGCCTGTGATTGGCCGCCTGGCGGTTGCTAGCCAGTGATTGTCCACCCGGTAGCACCGTACACATAAGGCTTCTGAGGCACAAGGATGAGAGCGGCGCCAGAATACATGCATTGGCGGGTGCAGAGACAGCAGCGGGGGCAGGGAGCTGAATACAGTGCCGGAATGCAGTGGCGGACCGGTGAGATGTGTCACCGTGTGTCTGTGGTGTGTGCCCCTGTGTATGTGTGTGTCCCTGTGTGTGTGTGTCTCTTTTGATGCCGATACCCAAATTTGGAAATGATGGGGTTGAGGATACTCATATTGATGGATGATGGGGACACCGTATTGGGGGCTGCAAGGGGATGATGGGGATACTGTAATGGGGACTGCAACGGGATGATGGAGATACCGTATTGGGGGCTGCAAGGGAATGATAAAAAAAAAAAAAAAAAAAATGAACACTTAACAATAAATGTGAATTCTTTATGAAAAAATAAGACACCCCCCTGAAAATAAGACATGGCACATTTTTAACAGCAAAAATTAATATTAGACACTTATTTTCAGGGAAACAAGGTAAACTGTAAAAATGCTTTCTGGGGCAGTGTATATGTTGTAAATACATTATTTCTGTGGAGTTTGAAATGCAGTTAACATGGAATGAAAACCATGTTTAACAAGTAATGTTAAATGTCAATTCGAATAGAACTAGTCCACAAATATAGAGTAACCTTGTATCTTTTTGCCTTCTGTATTTCTTCCTCTAGTAGGAGTTGATTTTTAGCTATTTCAGACTGTAGTGAGTTTATGAGACTGTTGTGATCAGTTTCCATAGGCTCAACCTGTCAATGAAAAAAGTTAAATTAAAAGTCATATTGGGTATATAAACTAGAAAAACAACAGGTACAGGACATGATTTACAGGTAATGATGTAAAAAGAGGACTCAGATATTATGCCCCTAATCCCTCCTAAATATGTAAGAAATGTAGGAAAAGTGCATTAAAATACTTATTGATTGCGGCCGTCACCAGTTTCCAGCTCTGCTCTGATCCTCTTCTATACCAAGTGACCTGACTCAGACTGTCGAGCTCAGACAGGGGTCATGATAAAGTCAGAAAGACAGCAACTGGCAAGTATGTTAACACTGAACTACATTACATACTTAAGAAGGAATTAGGGGAAAAACAATA
The DNA here is from genome assembly GCA_033576535.1 of Allobates femoralis. NCBI lineage: Eukaryota > Metazoa > Chordata > Amphibia > Anura > Aromobatidae > Allobates > Allobates femoralis. The sequence continues at coordinate 16,770,888 of JARQOC010000007.1, read as the reverse complement.
CACTATGAACAATTAATAAATGTATCCAGCATGTTTTCTTAAAAGTAAATTCACACATGATAAGTGGAATATAGCCTGATATATTCCTCTGGTCTCACATAATTATCTACTATTACAAAAGTAAGAGAAGGGAACCACTAAGTGAACTCTATTGTCATACAAAATAAAACCTCTCACAATAAGGCTATGTTCACACAAGGCATTTTTGTATCATTTTTTCTGCAGCCAAATGCAGTTTTGTTTGCTGCGTTTTTCAGGCAGATTGTGTGATTTGACCACAGTACATGCTTATAAAGTTGGTTTCAGCAAAAACACTGAAAAAAAAATATTGACATGCTGTAGATTTAGAAAAACACTGCAGTGCTCAAACTTAGTCATGGAAAAAAAAGAATGCATTACATTTTTGAAATCTCATAGCTCTTGCAGGTAACGGTAAAATGCATCTTTTCTGCTAAAAAAAAAAAAAAGCCGCAAAACACCCACATTTGAACATAGCCTAAAAAATACTAAACTGACACCTATGTCAAGCTGCAATCTAGTGTAACTTTACAGCAATTAGAAGAATTATTAACCCCTTCACCCCCGGGCCTATTTTGACCCTAATGACCAGGCCATTTTTGTCAATTCTGACCAGTGTCCCTTTATGAGGTTATAACTCTGGAACGCTTCAACGAATCCGAGCGATTCTGAGATTGTTTTTTGGGCTTCATGTTAGTATGAAATTTAGGTTGATAATTTTTGCGTTTATTTATGAAAAAATTGAAAATTTGGCAAAAATTTTGAAAATTTAGCAATTTTCATATTTTGAATGTTTATTCTGCTAAACCAGAGAGTTATGTGACACAAAATAGTTAATAAATAACATTTCCCACATGTCTACTTTACATTAGTGCAATTTTGGAAGGACGTTATAAGGGTTCAAAGTTCATCAGCAATTTCTCATTTTTCCAGCAAAATTTGCAAAACCATTTTTTTTGTGACCACATCACATTTGAAGTCCCTTTGAGGGGTGTACATGACAGAAAACACCCAAAAGTGACACCATTCCAAAAACTGCACCCCTCAAGCTACTCAAAACTACATTCAAGAAGATTATTAACCCTTCAGGTGCTTCACAGGATCTAAAGCAAAGTGGAAGGAAAAAATGGACATTTTAATTTTTCTAACAAAAATGTTCTTTTTGCCACAATTCTTTCATTTTCACATGGGCAACAGGATAAAATGGATCCTAAAATTTGTTGAGCGATTTCTCCTGAGTACACCGATACCTCATATGTGGTCATAAACCACTGTTTGGGCGCACGACAGGGCTCAGAAGGGAAGGTGCGCAATCTGACTTTTGAAGCTAATTTTCCATTCAAAAAGTGAAATGGCGCTCCTTCCCTTCTGAGTCCTGCCGTGCGCCCAAACAGTGGTTTATGACCACATATGAGGTATCGGTGAACTCAGGACAAATTGGCCAACAAATTTTAGGAAACAATTTATCCTGTTGTCCATTTGAAAATTAAAAAAATTAAGCTAAAAGAATTTTTTTGTGGAAAAAAACCTATTGTTTCATATTTGCGGATCAATTTTTGAAACACCTGGGGTTCAAAGTGCTCACTATGCATCTAGATTTGTTCCTTGGGGGTCTAGTTTCCAAAATGGGGTCACTTGTGGGGGAGCTCCAATGTTTAGGCACACAGGGGCTCTCCAAACATAACATGGTGTCCGCTAACAATTTGAGCTCTTTTTCTATTCAAATTGTTAGCAGACACCATGTTGCGTTTGGAGAGCTCCTGTGTGCCTAAAGATTGGAGCTCCCCCACAAGTGACCCCATTTTGGAAACTAGACACCCCAAGGGACAAATCTAGATGCATCATGAGGACTCTGAACCCCCAGGTGCTTCACAAATTGATCCGTAAAAATGAAAACATTATTTTTCTTCCACAAAAATCTTATTTTTTTATTGTTCCGGATCAATTTGTGAAGCACCTGGGGGTTCAGAGTCCTCATGATGCATCTAGATTTGTTCCTTGGGTGGTCTCATTTCCAAAATGGGGTCACTTGTGGGGGAGCTCCAATGTTGAGGCACACAGGGGCTCTCCATACGCGACATGGTGTCGCTAACAATTCCAATTGTTAGCGGACACCATGTTGCATATGGAGAGTATGTAGTGTACGTCAGGTTGGTCTGGTGTTTTGTGAGTCAGGTTGGTGTGTGGAACGTATAAGGAATAGAGGAACGTGGGGTCCTCTTCCTCATACAGCCGAACATGTTGATCCAGAGGAAGGCAAAAAAAACCCATGTGGCAACATAAGCTCCACATTGGGGGAAAAAATTCCTTCCCGACTCCACATATGGCAATCAGACTAGTTCCCTGGATCAACGCCCCATCAACAATCTAGTATGTATAACGATAATGTTATACTTTTCAAAAAAGGCATCACTCATTACAAGACTAGTGTAGTGTAGGTCAGGTTGGTGTTTGTGGTATAGTGTATGTCAAGTTGATGTGTGTGTCTGCGTCAGGCTGGTGTGTGTGGTGTAGTGTATGTCAGGCGAGAGTGTGTGGGTTATGTAGGATGTGTTCAGTCCATGGATGTGTGATAGACTTTGAAGCAGTCTTTCATGCACAGTCCAGGTTTGTCAGGACAGGTTTCACATTGGAAATGGGTGTCCTTTCTTATCCCCCTTTTGTAGCAGACCCGGCACTTTTTTTGTGATCTTGCTATCTTAGCTGTTTGCGGCACCTCACCAAGAAAATGTTGCCCTGGTACTATGCGTGAACCTTGAGTTCCAGGGGTGCTGGGGCCCGCTTCGTCTTCTCCAAACAGGAGGGCCCTTATCACCGCCTCCTGAAACTGAAGGAAGGTGTTGGTGGTCTGGCCTGCACATGATAACACGTATGCATTATACAGTGCCGTTTGAACAATATGCACGGCCAGTTTTTTGTACCACACCCTGGTCTTCCTCATGGCACTGTAGGGCTGGAGGACTTGATCAGAAAGATCAACTCCTCCCATGTGCTTGTTGTACCCCCGGGCACAGTCCGGTTTGTAGACCTGTGCTGGGGTACCTCTGGTGGTGGTTGCCGTAGTGCTGGGACCATGGATTGTGGTCAAGAAAAAGACGTCCCTTTTGTCTTTGAATTTGACCACAACCATGTTGCCGCTACATTGAGCTCGGCTCTCGCCTCTTGGGAGAGGCTGCCCAATTAGCGACATAGAGACCCCCCTCTGGTTTCTGCGCACAGTACCGCAAGCGGCGGTAGTTCTGGCAGAGAGGGACTGAAATAGTATGATACTTGTATAAAAGTTATCAACGTATAGATGATAACCTTTATCAAGTAGTGGGTGGATCAAGTCCCACACTATTTTTCCACTAACCCCCAGAGCAGGTGGACAATCTGGGGGCTGGATCCTCGAATCCTTTCCTTGGTACACTCTAAGCTGTAAGTGTACCCTGAGGTACTCTCGCACAGCTTGTAGAGTTTTATTCCGTACCTCGCCCTCTTGCTGGGCAGGTATTGCTGGAATAGAAGCCTACCTTTGTAGTGGACGAGGGATTCATCCACACAAATTTCCCGTTCTGGAACATACACTTCAGCAAACTTGTTGCTGAAGTGTTCGATGACTGGCCGAATTTTGAATAGCCTATCAAAATTCGGGTCATCGCGGGGAAGGCTGTCCGCGTTGTTTCTGAAATGGAGAAACTTGTGGATGACCTCGAATTGGTTTCTGGTCATCACCATGCCAAACACTGGAGTGTGATATAAAATATCTGTACTCCAGTATTGGCGGATTTCTGGTTTCTTCACAATCCCCATGTGAAGTACCAGGCCCCAATATTTCCTCATTTCTACTGAGTCCACGGGACTCCAAGATGAAAATGATGAATTTGGGTTGGCGGCCAAAAACTGTTCGGCGTAGATGTTTGTCTGCTCCACCAAGAGACGGACAATGGCCTCAGAGAAATAGATTTTGAAAAAGTCTATTTCCCTGAAGTTTGCCGTCTCAACTTGGATTCCTGATTGGGGAATGAAATCAGGAATCTGTGGAGTGTAGTGTTCAGGGACGGGCGTCCAAACGGGGGCACTAGTTCTAGGTTGGGAGTGACTAGCATCAGGTTGGGGGTTACTCTCAGATGGCTGTGGGTCTTCCTCCATGGCCTCCGGCTCCTCTTCTCTATGCTCCGGCTCCTCTTCCCCAGGCTCCGGCTCCTCTTCCACGGCGTCCGGCTCTTCTCCCCCGGGCTCCGGACAAGGTTTTGTCCTCCGACGTCTTCTTGGTGGCGACTCGGTGTCACTGGAGGAGAAAGATTCAGAGGAATAGAGGAACGTGGGGTCCTCTTCCTCACAATCGGCTTCGGAGGCAACAAAATCATATGCCTCCTCAGCTGTGTACACCCTTTCTGACCGTGTTGAGCGGGATCGGCGGGACATTTTGTGTGCTTTGTGCGCGTGTACAAAAAATAAAATTTTATTATAGTGTGTGTGTACGTGTGTATGTGCAAGTGATTGGTGTAACTTTCAAGCGGGGGCTGTCACGTGCAAGGGAATTATGGCAGGGGCTGTCTGGTGCGGGAGCTGTCTGGTGCGGGCGGTATAAGGCGGGGGCTGCCTGGTTCGGCGGCTGTCTACAGCAGGAGCGGGGGCGACGGCGGCAGAGAGCGGGGGAGGAGGTTCTGCAGCAACGGCGCTGCAGTAAAAGGAGCGGGGGCGGCTAAATCCTGCGGCGGCGGTGCTACGGCAGGAGCAGGGGCGACGGCGGCAGAGAGCGGGGAAGGAGCTTCTGCTGCAACGGTGCTGCAGTGAAAGGAGCGGGGGTGGCTAGATCCTGCGGCGGCGGTGCTACGGCAGGAGCAGGGGCGACGGTGGCAAAGAGCGGGGAAGGAAGTTCTGCTGCAACGGCGCTGCAGTAAAAGGAGCAGGGGCGGCTAGATCCTGCAGCGGCGGTGCTATGGCAGGAGCAGGGACGACAGCGGCAGAGAAGGTTCTGCAGCAACGGCGATGCAGTAAAAGGAGCGGGGGTGGCTAGATCCTGCAGCGGTGGCGGTGCTGCAGCAGCAGAAGCGGGGACGGCGGCGATGTTCTGCAGAGCAAGCGGTGGGGGGTAACCGGCAGTAGAGGGGGAGCCGCAGGTAGGGAACAGAGATGGGGTGGTGAGGTTCTACAGGAGCAACAGTGGTGCTGCTGCTCAGAACAAGCGGTGGGGGGTCAGCGGGCAGTAGAGGGAGAGACGCAGGTAGGGGACAGAGATGGGGGCAGTAGGAGCGGTGAGGTGCTGCTGCTGCTGCAGAACAAGTAGTTGGGGGAGGGTCTGGGCAGTAGATGGGGGCTGAGAATCAGGCAGGGGACAGAGATAGGTTGGTGAGGTTCTGCAGCAGCTGCACAGAACAAGTGGTTGGGGGGGCAGAGATGGGGTGGAGAGGTTCTGCAGCAGCTGCACAGAACAAGTGGTGATGCTGCTGCAGAACAAGTGGTTGGGGGGGCAGAGATGGGGTGGAGAGGTTCTGCAGCAGCTGCACAGAACAAGCAGTGGTGCTGCTGCAGAACAAGTGGTTGGGGGGGCAGAGATGGGGTGGAGAGGTTCTGCAGCAGCTGCACAGAACAAGCGGTGGTGCTGCTGCAGAACAAGTGGTCGGGGGGGGGACAGCGATGGGGAGGTGAGGTTCTGCAGCAGCTACTGCTGCAGAACAGCGATCGGCAGGGGGAGAGGGTTACTGGGGGGGGGTTCTGCAACAGCAGCTGCGGTAGTGCTCCTGCCGCAGAACAATCGGCGGTGGCAGGGGCGTCGGTAGCGGCGGCGGCGATCAGGGGGTTAAATCTTTATTTTTACCGGCGGTGGGCAGTCAGGGGCGGCAGTAGCAGGTGCTCTTCCCTCTTCATCCTCCTCGGACAAGATGAGGCTGAGGAGGGAGGGCATAGACAGGTTACATCGCCCCTCCAGATGTCATTGGACAGCAAGCGTCACATGGACGCTTGCTGCAATGAGATCGGGGGGGGGGCGGTGAGCAAGGAGGCACCCTCCCAGGGGTCATCTACAGGTCCCTGGCTACGTGCAGCTCCGGTGTTTTTTTTCTAAACAAAACACCGGAGCTGTACCAGCGCAAACACGCCAGGACGTTGTGCAACGTCCTGTGTTGGGAACGGGCAGAAACACAGGACGTTGTACAACGTCCTATGTCGGGAAGGGGTTAAAGTGGCTGCATGAGATCAAAAACAGGACTTCTCCCCCATCAGAAATACTGCCAATCTGGTTCAAAAACGACTGTGTTACAGCTGTGTCCTGTTCATTGTAATGGAATACCAGTAGCAGGCCTTGAGCAGAAGTGGAAGTGTTTCTGGAAGTTTTCGTTATAAAAAAATAAGTTACAAAGATAAAAAGTTCTTATTTATGTAGTGGACTTATTACACAATTAGTATGAATCAGACACTGTTATTGCAGCATGTACATTTTACTGTTAAATGCTGCTATATCTTAGGGGAAACGTTTTAAAAAGACATTGATAGTTTAAGTCGGGGAACCATTTTTCTGCCGAGGTCCATTTGGAAATTTCAACCATCCTTCGGGGGCTGCACAAAATTATCAACTTGAAAATTACCCACTGTATTTGGTTAAACAATCAACTCACCCCTACTGTGGTGGTTGGAGCTACTTCTATTTGGCGTCGGTTATATTGGTCATGTGGCTTCTCAACTACTTTTCCAGGTTTGGTAGAGCCCTAGAAATCACAGGAGAGGCTTAGAGCATATACCTCACTGGGGGGGCTGAGGCTGGGGCATACAGATCAGATCACTGGGGAGCTTGATTTGAAGGGAGGAGTCAGCAAAACGCATCACCAGCCTGAGCACGCCGGTCCCTAGTAATCTACCCGGGGCCTGCAATAAAGGTCAGCGAGGACTGCATCTCTTTTCCATACCACTTCCCTTCATTGACAGGTGTGCTACCATACTCTGATCCACCAGCAGCTGATTGAGACACATGAATAAATCAGCCATCATGTGTGGGGAAAAACACGGGCTCGCACACCAACAATTACAGGGACACAACATATGATGTGAATTAAGTCATATGCTATGAAGGAGTTAACGTTGAGGATAATCTTATACAACACGACCACCTTGTATTTCTTTGCTGCTCATTACGTTAATATAATTGAAAACGAATCAATGTCCATGAAGTTCAACAGATGGAAAACAATAAAGGAAGGGTAATATGTACAATCACAGATGATTTTGTTCTACTGATTTGAAGTGTCAATCCATTGGACTGAACATTCAGGAAAGAATGTACCACACGTAATTATGCCATTTTATAATAGAAAAAAAAAAAAAAAAAACACGAAACACCTAAGCCTTTTATGAAACCACTTCCTTCACCTGCCTACAGATGGAGGAAGTGCCTCCTTGTCTTTTGACGGTTTTAACACAATTATAAAAAGAAAAGAGAAGTTTTTGACCATACTTTTATTATGGAATATGTATATACTTATATACGTTAATTATGTCCCCCTTAGACATCTATTTCTTTTCAAGACTAAATAAATTTAATTATTACAGAGTTTGCTCATAACCAAGGTCATCCATGACCCTCATCAGTTTTGTTCTTCTCTTAGGCTGCCCTCACATTTGCAGATGCCTCTGCAGCGTTCTGCGGAGGCATCTGCATGCAGACTGGAGCCCCTATCTTTATAATGGAGCGCACGGTGTCTGCAGATGCTTGCAGACCGACGTGCGCTCCCATTGCCCGCCATTGCGACATGTTGTGTCCCTGGTGCGGGCGAGAGTGTGTGATTTGTGCGCAGGCATCCGCCTGCGCACAGATCACTCATGGCGGGCAATGGGAGCGCACGGCAGTCTGCAAGCATCTGCAGACACCGTGCGCTCCATTATAAAGATAGGGTCTGCGGTCTGCATGCAGATGCTTGCAGATGCCTCCGCAGAACGCTGCGGAGGCATCTGCAAATGTGAAGGCAGCCTTAAATCTCCAAGGCATCCATTCTGTGATTCGGAATGCAGAGCGGAACTGCACACTACTTATTTCTAAAGTGGTAGCATTAGGCTCTTGTCTCCCAGGTCCTACGCCATGAAACACAACAGGATCCTGCTGGCTAGTGTCTAGTGCCTTTGAAAAAGTAGAACACCACAATATCCACAGTTGCCCCTCTATCCAAGTTTCTACTCATCTCTTCATAAAAATTTATTAGGCTAGTTTGACAGGTAAAATCGCGGTGACCATCATTAATATTTTCTATCACATTCTACTTTATATATAACCTTATAAGCTCCCTGAACATTTTTTTCTACGGTGGATGTTAGGTTTACTGGTCTATTACATGGGAACCTTTTTTGATAATTGGCAGCACATCAGCGATGTGTCAGTATTTCTGCTCAGTTCTAGACATGAGAGATTCTCTAAAAATTAAAGGGATCCTGTCACCTCCAGAACACCTCCTAAGCTAGAAAAACATGTCCCTGCAGCATAGTATAACTAATCTCACACTTCTTTTGTCTCCCAAAAGCATCCTGTGAAAGTGCATAAAAACGTTTTAATACTTACTCATTAGTGATTATAATTAGCAGGGGCTATATTCTTTAGTCACCAGGGCGGGCCGTTTTGCAGGCTCCAGGATCCACCCTCTCTCTGTCTGTGTGCTCTGCTTGTGCAGGCTTTACCCGCACCCCTCTCTATCACTCACAAAATGCAAATCATTAGTCCTGCCTTCAGCTGCAGATCACAGCAGCACAGACAGAGAGAGGGTGGATCCTCGAGGCTGCAAAACAACATGCCCTGGTGACTAAAGAATATGGCCCCTGCTAATTATAATCCCTAATGAGTAAGTATTAAAACGTTTTTATGCACGTTCACAGGATGCTTTTAGGAGACAAAAGTAGTGTGATATTAGTGATACTATGCTGCTAGCTTATGAGGAATTTTGGAGGTGACAGGATCCCTTTAAGTAGAGGAGCAATGCAATAACTGAACTGAATTTCTTAAAGGGGTTGTTTGAATGCAAAGCATTTTCTTGTTCTCTATTTTGTCCCATAATCTAAGCTATTTTCTGATGACACTTTGAATATCCGAGCATGCATTGAGTACTCAAACGAATAAGAAAGGAAGCAAGTGAGAATTTTTAAAGCAAGTATATCTTAAACTATGGGACTAAATATACAGGAAGTTAGGAGAAAAAGGATTTGTCTCTCGAACACCCGTTTAAGAACCTTTGGATGCAGGCCATCTGGCCCACCTTGCTCATATTAATTTTATGCAGCTTAGCCCACATCTACAGGGTGGGCCATTTATATGGATGCACCTAAATAAAATGGGAATGGTTGGTGATATCAACGTCCTGTTTGTGGCACATTAGTATATGGGAGGGGGAAAAATGTTTTAGATGGGTGGTGACCACGGCGGCCATTTTGAAGTCAGCAATTTTGGATCCAACTTTATTTTTTTCAATGGGAAGAGGGTCATGTGTCACATCAAACTTAAGGAGAATGTTCTGCCCATATATGAGCAGCGAATAAACATTCACAATATGATACTGGTTATTGCCATAGTGGCCATTAGTTGCCCATTTTTGATGTTTAGATGTGTTACACATGATCTAGCAGAGCTCTTGTAGTTATCGCCCCCCTGCTTTTCTGGGTGGAGGCGGCAGACATGTTTCTGAACATCTGAGGGATCAGACTTATCCTGGCTCCTGTCCCTTCTTCTACAACTTTCATCTTCTTGTCATATGATTCTGGTAAGAGTAAAATGCAAATACAGGTTTATGCTGGATCAGTGTAAGCAGGTGTAGGCTGCAGCCATTGTACAGAGTGTAATAGAAGTGAGGTATGATTATCTGTAATTCTGCATCCTAGCATGTTTGTGTACTATATGCAGTTAAATGTGTTTTTGTATAGAGTAGAGCCTGTTGCAGTGACCTTTATCCTAGATAGTCATGTCAACTGCATTCTGTGTTATATTGTTACTGTGCAATTTCTGTAGTGCCCCAGTACTCATAGTAATTGTATTTCTGTATCATACTGATGTTTTTGTGATATTCCAGTACTGATTCAGACTGTTTATATTTTGTGTTATAGTTTTTACCGCTATCAAGTTCACCTTATCTCAATAAATATAGACTCCAGAAATACTACAGTCTGTTCCTTGGGGAAGTGAACCAAGGGTTAAGATGTATGCTAGATATCCACAGCACCGCATAAGGAAGAAGGCAGAACAGTAAAAACGGACTTTGGCCGCTGGTGGTGGTTCTACGGACTGCACGGGACCGCTAACGCCCATGCTGCACCTCATACGGGTATCGCTGCAGAAACCATACAGTCGCAAGTAGCAGGAGCACATTCCCAGTAAAAATGGATCGCTGGGCTATGAGGAACCGACTAGCCAATCCAGTACCGTGCTTCACTGCATACGGGTATCACAGCAGCTGCCATACAGCCACAGTGACTAGAGCACAGCCAACGCCATTCCTGCCACACTGTGATCCGTCCACACATAGACTCAGCTTCCCGCGAAAGTACCCAGCAGAGTGCAGCTAAGCACAATGTCTCAAAGCGGCACATCCTTACTCAGGATGAGGTCATGAGCAGGCTCCAGCAAGTCAACAATAGCAGAGCTTGCCACTGTCTCTTGCGCTGAAGCCAAGGCAGCAAAAGTGAGGTCCTCCTTCGCTGCACAAGAGATACAGTTAAAGCTGAGACAAGCAGAGCTACATGCAGAGCAAGAAAGACTCACCATAGACAAAGAGACAGCAGCTGCAATAGCTAAAGCAGAGTGCTTGGAAGCAGTGGAGAACTCTGGTTATGAGAAATACAGTAATGTTCTCTGATCAGATCTAGAACGGCAAGATCCAGCACAGCACGTCGCAGAGTACGGCCGCCAGCATTCCAGAATAGATGACAGCCCTGACGCGCTACGTCGACCAGCCTATGTCGACCTACAGTGATCCAACCGTGACATACGCTACTGCAAGCAGAAAGGCATTCACCACGGAGACGTTCGCAACAGCATCTGTTTTACTGGGAAGAAAGCACAGCTCCCGTCCTGCCTTAAAGAGACACCTTCCTGTCCAGAGAGGTACTATACAGACTATCCGAAGCCGGAAGCGCCCAACAGGTATGATGACACACCATACAGCAGACATGACAGCAACACACTGGCTCGTACCAATACTGACCAAGCCACCATGGACTTTGCAAGGTTCTTTGCTTGCCAAGAACTGGTTACAAAAGGACTTGTAAAGTTCACTGATAAAGCCAAGAACTATAGGTCATGGCGAGCGTCGTTCCAGAACGCCATCCAGGGTCTAGACCTTTCTTGTAGCGAGGAGTTAGATCTCCTAGTAAAGTAGCTTGGGAAAGAGTAGGTGGAGCATGCCAAAAGACTTAGGCTGGTTTCACACGGCAGTTTTTTTTCCTAATCAGGTTCCATTCGGTTTGTGTGCAAAAAACAGGGGTGCCTCCAAAACTCAGAACTTAGCCCACTGTAACCTTGTTTTTTTCTATTTAGGTGTTAATGATGGCTTTTGTTTACCTTTTTTGTATGTAAAACCCATTTCCTTTAGGCAGTTTCTTACAATTCTGTCACAGACATTGATGTCAGTTTCCTCCCATTCGTTCTTCATTTGTTTCATTGTGCATTTCCTGTTTTGGAGTCATATTGCTTTAAGTTTCTGGTCTTGACGCTTTGATGTCTTCCATGGTCTACCAGTATGTTTCCCTTTAACAACCTTCCCATGTTGTTTGTATTTGGACCAGATTTTAGACACAGCTGACTGTGAACAACCAACATCTTTTGCAACATTGCGTGTTGATTTACCCTCTTTTAAAGGGAACCTGACCCCTAAAAATCACTCCCCATCATATAAATACTTGTCCCTGCACCTTCCTATAAGATTTCTAGCTATCCCCCTCTGTCCTATTTGAGTTTTTGCAAAGTTGAATAATACGATTTCTTACCTTACAAATGTGAGGCTTCTGCTGTCCTAAGGAGTCACATTGGGTGTCCAATTTGCCTCCTTTTCGCCGCCTCCCCGGTTGTTTTTCACACCCCAATGAGCGTGAACGAATGTAGATGATCCTGTCTCGGATCGATGGGCGGGCTTGCCGGTATGACACAAATTGCGTAATTTCAGGTGATGAGCTGCGGTAAAGTATACCTTGCGCATGCGCAATGCGCAGCTTGAGGGCTGTCGATGTCCGCAGAGCTTGAAATGACGCGATTTGTATCATACCGGCAAGCCCGCCCATCGATCCGAGACAGCATCATCTACGTTCATTTTCACGCCCATTGAAAAACAACTGGGGAGGCGGCGAAAAGGAGGCAGAGGGGACACCCACTGCGACTCCTTAGGGCAGCAGAAGCCGCACATTTGTAAGGTAATAAATCGTATTATTCAACTTTGCAAAAAACTCAAATAGGACAGAGAGGGATAGCTAGAAACCTTATAGAAAGGTGCAGGGACAAGTATTTATAGGATGGGGGTGATATTTAGGGGTCAGGCTCCCTTTAAGAGTTTGATAATCCTCTCTTTTGTTTCAATTGACATCTCTCGTGTTGGAGCCATGATTCATATCAGTTCACTTGGTGAGTCAGCTCTCCAAGGTGTGATCACTCCTTTTTAGATGCAGATTAATGAGAAGATCTTATTTGATGCAGGTGTTGGTTTTGGGAATGAAAATTTACAGGGTGATTACATAATTTTTACCTCAGAATTGAGCGATTCCATAATTTTCCTCCCTGCTTGGCCTACAAAAGTAACCTTTACTGGCTAGCAGATTTTTTATTTTTTTTTCAAGATTTCTTTTAGTTGCCATTTGAAATGAGTTTAGTTTTGTGCCATGTCTGTGATCTGCTTTTTTTCTACAAAAATTAAACAACTGAATGGACATCCTCCAAGCTAGGTGATTCCATAAATTTTGCCAGGGGTTGTAGGAGCCCAGCGAGGAGCCCGGAGTGGGAGGACGAGGAAGCACCGATCACACAACAGATGCTGAGAGAACTCCTAGGATCCCTGAGACACTCATTCCAAGAGGACCTGCGAGGTATGGTGGGGGAATTGAGGAATGAGCTGGCCATGCTGGGGGAAAGAACCTCGCATGTGGAGGAGAAAATGGCGGAGTATGCCTCTGCACACATCAACCTAGCAGATGATTATGCGATCATGGACAACTCCATTGAGCAGCTGCAGCTTTAAAATGTGGGACCTGAAGGATAACATGAGGAAATGCAATCTGAGGGTGAGGAGCTTACTTGAGACTGTGGCAGATTCAGAAGCTGCCTTCTAATCTCACAGCTTTCTTTCAACTTGTGCTGCCAGACACACCAGTGAGTGACATAGGGATAGAGAGATCTTACAGACTTTCTAAACCTGCTCATATCAGTCGATCTCTCCCAGGGATGTACTAGTGTGCATGCTCAATTGTCAGACCAAAAAAGCAATCCTGCAATCCACGAGGAAACAAAGAGTTTCCTCAAAAAGGTTTAGGAGGTGGCTCGAGGTATGAAAGTAATTTGTGGAGATCGTAATTCCATCATGTCACTCGAGCTGGACTGCTCTGCTTGAACTTCTCATGGAAAACAGGAACTTGGTCCTCCCTGCCGGTTGATGCGTCTGCACGATGTGTGGCACTACCTTCACGTGCAAGAGAAAGATTACTCCTTCTCGCATAGGCACAGGTTGTATTCCAGAATAGATTACTTCCTGGTGGATGATACCACTCTCCCGGCCTGTGTTTCTGCAGAGGTGGGACTGATCACCTGGTCTGACCATGCCGAGATAAGTCTGGAACTGAAGATAGCAAAGCGTCCTGTTCCCCCGCAGAGATGGAAACTGAACTCAGACCTTCTGTCAGCTGGTGATGTTGTCGATGAGGTTGGGAGAAGCCTAACTGAATTCTTTGCCCTTAAAGCCAATGGTGCAGTGTCAGATGAGACTCTCTGGGCCTCCCATAAGGCTTTCATTAGAGGAATATTCCTCCAAAAATCTTCTCAACTTAAAAAATCTAGAGACAAGCTGCGGTCCTCCCTCCTCTCCCAGCTTCACCAATTGGAGAGTGTCAACAAACTAAACCCGACCCCTCAGGGCTTGAGGCAACTTATGCAGGTCCGCTTCAAACTGCGGGAACACCTCCTTGCTTTACATGAACGCTCTCTTAGGCACCTCAAAACTTTATTTTATGCAGCAGGGGATAGAGAAGTTGCGCTGCTTGCAAAACATATTAAGAAAAGGGACGCTAAACGGTCATTAGAGGTGCTGATGTCTGCTGAGGGAAAGGTGGTCAGAGACCCTCGGGAAATTGCAGAGGCCTTTGCTCACAATTACTCCTCTCTTTATAACCTCCATGACGACCCCTCAGTTCACCAGGCCTCTGGAGAAGAGAGATCGCTTCCCTCCTAGCGTATACCTCCCGCAGTTGTCGGAGGAACAGAAGATTTTAATTAATTAAGATAATCAGACTAACCACACTACACTCCGCACCTGGCCCCGACGGACTCCCCAATGACTACTACCAGATGTTTCCCCACCTCTATACCTTGTTAAAATCTTTCAACATTGGAAACAAACAGAATCCATCTCCTCTTTGGAGCTTGAGGCTATAATCGTGACCATTCCCAAACCAGGGAAACCAGCATAATCACCGGGCAGCTACCGTACCATATCATTGCTTAATTGTGATGTTAACATTTTTGTCAACTTTTTGGCGTTAAGGTTTCAGGAGGTTTCATCATCCTTAGCTGCCCCCTACCAGGTGGGTTTTGTGACAGGCCGACAAGCAAAGGAAGGGACTAGGCGAATTCTAGACCTGATTAAGGTGGCCAAATCTAGCGGGTCCAGAGTGTATTACTGTCGCTTGACGAAGAAAAAGCATTTGACAGGGTGCATTGGGGATACCTGCAACTGTTCCTGGGAAAATTTGGGTTCTCTGGACCATTCCTATTGGCAGTCCTATCACTATATTCTAACCCAAATGCTAGAGTCCTGTCTTCGGGTTTCCTTTCTCCTAGCTTTTCCATCACTAATGGCAATCGACAAGGGTGCCCGCTTTAGCCCTCATGGGGGATCCTCTGGCAGGTGCAATCAGATCTCACCCGTGGATCAAAGGTATTCGGTTGGGCCGATGGATCATGTGATTCGTCAATATGCAGACGATATCATCATAGCATGTACAGATATAGAATCTTCCCTCCGTAATATAATGTCCACCTTTTCTTGCTACTCGCACGTTTTGTATTACAAGCTCAATGCCTCCAAATTGGTGATTTCCCAGTGCTCGTCCCAAAGCCCTTGATGACATGATTGAAATTAGACTTTCCCTTCTCATGGTCCCCCGAAGGTACCCCCTATCTGGGCATCCTTTTGATCTCGTCCCGAGACACAGCTTCCCGAAATATTGAATCATTAACAAAATCTATTCTAAGGGACATGGAATCACACCCACTGCAGAGTCTCTCGTGGATTGCAAGAATCCACGCCTTTAAAATGCTATTTTTTCCGAAAATTATCTACTGCTTTAGATGCCTCCCAATTTACCTCCCGAAGTATTTGTTGAAGAGACTGCATAGGATAGTTTATACGTATGTGTGGGCAAAGAAACACCCCTGCGTGGCTCGGAAGGTCATGTTTCTTTCTTACTGTGAGGGGGACATGGGGGTTCCTAATCTGGTCGCATATTATAAGGCCATTGTATTAGAGGAGGCCAAAACCTGGTGGACCGTCTCCCCCACAGCAGGTTGGGCCCAGTTGAAGGCCTCCTATGCTCCCATGGGCTCCCTACGGGTCCTGCTAACCTCCGAGCTATTGCGTCCCTCGAGTACCGCGCCCCTGCTTGACACCATGCAAACTATGCTCTCCTATTGGAGGGACGTAGCTCCCCAATGGATTTCACTTCCCTTAGAGGAAGTTCAAATCACGGCGCTGTGCGCACTCATCTCATACCTGAACCTTAAGGAGTGGGAGAAGACGGGATGCGCGCTCTGGGAGACGTTCTCTCACGTAGAGAGATTATGACCTTTCAGGCCCTACGGTTAGAGTTTCATTTATCGGGTAATTTGTTTTACCAATACCACCAAATAAAGCACTGCTTATCCTCTCTCCCCTACTTGAGGAATCGGGGGACCCCCTATACTCCCCCCTCGCAGTTTCAATCCTTTCTTTACTCTGATCCCACCCGGCGCAAGTCCCTGTCACCGTTATATAAAGACCTAACCTCTCTCCCCTCGTCCCTGAAACTCAGCTATATGACTAAATGGGAGGAAGACTTGGGGTTCTCAGCTGAATGGGAAGACTGGAGGCTGGCGCAGGTGGGGGTACAGAGGGCGACCAGGTGTATCAACCATCTTGAAAATTTAAAGAAAATACACCTCTGATGGTACTTCCCTTGCACAGCTGGCTTCTTTCAGTCCTGAGGGGTCTCTGCTGTGCTGGAGACAATGTGGAGGCAAAGGTAATTTAACACATACGTGGTGGGCATGCCCACACATTGCCGGGTTCTGGTTACTGGTGGAGGCTCTCCTAAGCTCAATTACAGGGATCCACGGGCGCCTTAGCCCCGAGCTGGCTATCTTGAATATAGGTATAGATCTCATTCCATGGGAGTTGAGAGGGGTGGTTTCATACATTCTCATAGCTTCTAGGTTGTGTGTGGTGGCTAGGTGGAAGTCCCTTCACCCCACCTCCTTACAGGACGTGGTAGAGAACCAATTCCATCTTTCAGCACGATTTCTGCTTAGCATTACATCTCAAATTTAAATGGGCTTCACTTGAGAGCTGGAAAATTTGGGCGGCACATCCTTTAGCAGCCCTAGTCCCGCTGATCTGAGAGCTTTCGTCTGCTAGGAGAGGACAGTGTGCTGTTGATAACCTCTACATATATTTGAGTCAGTATATACCTCAGAAATGAGTTCTTTATTCTAATTCAAATATGTGTCTTAAACCCAGTAGTTTTAGAGAAAAGCGGAGATCTCACAAGTAATTTTGCTCCAAAAAATACTTTAAACACACAGGTAACAATTAAAAAAACCACAAGGTCATGACAACAGGATCACAGAGAAAGGAACGATTACATAAGACAAGTGGAGGAAGAAACCTAGAGTAAAAACCTCAGCTTAAGATCAAACCGGTTACAAACAACATAATGGATAAGGTAATGCCACATAACAGAGCAGTTGAAAGAGAAGGAAAGGCGAAAAACCATCTGCGGCAGAGGGTGGTGTTCTAAAAGTCCCCCATATATATTTTGTACTTCATATTGGAGTGTTTGTTGTATTTTTCGCATGTGTTTCATCTTTCTGCTTTGTGCAGTATTGATCCATCCTCCCCTCTGCTCTGTGGGGTTGGTCGTTGTCTCCTTATAGGCATTCTTTTGTTTCTAGTTTTTAATTTGTGTCTTTATTTCTTCTTTTTTAGTTCACACTGTTTACCTTCGCGCTTTTTTGTGCTGTAGCACCTGGGACGCAATTGTCTATGAAGCTTATGGAAGAATCTACTATCAAGATTATAACAGCCATGTTTATATTTATATTTATTATATGCTGGTTATTTGTGAAGAAATGCATTTGCACTTTATACTACTGAGCTGTGTTATCTGTATACTCTTGATCTCTCTATTGTTTTATAGATATTCTTATCAGCTTACATTGGACTTTTTTGTCTCTTTTTTCTTTATTTATTCTGGTCTTTGGTGCTTTTAGCGCCATCTGGTGGCCAATTCTGATATAGACAGAGTGTATTTAAGGTAAAAGACCTATTGTTTCCCATGGTAGTTTTATTCATGGGCAACATAGTTTGTTTGGGGGATAAACAGCTGCTCTTTTCTATTTTGCAGCTAAAACTATCTATGTAGCCCCTTCCCTCACCTCTGTATGATATTAACAGCTGATGCCCTCAACCAAGATAGTGCTGTGACGATTTGCACATGTGTGGGGCGTGGCCTGAGCCTCCGATGACACAGCAGTCAGTAGACACGCCCGTCAGCATGGCCTCGTCACCAGGAAGCAGCTTTAATCACGCCCCCATAACACATGTGCAAGCAGTTGCAGTCTTATTCAGCACTGTATAAATAGCGTTTTAAGGACTCTCCCCCCACACACCTCCAGATGCAGTGCCTTGCATGGCACAAAACATGTTGGGGTTCTGAGCCATATTCCTGCTAGATCTTTAATCCGGTCTCCATAATGGGTAAGTGCCTTGATCCCTGAAACTTTTGAGCTTGTTTTTTTTTTTTTCTTCTTTGTAGTGTATGGGCTGCACTGCTGGTTAGGTTAGGGCCATAGGTGTAATATACACCACCCTCTGCCGCAGATGGTTTTCGCCTTTCCTTCTCTTTCAACTGCTGTGCTATGTGGCATTACCTTATCCATTATGTTGTTTATAACCGGTTTGATCTTAAGCTGAGGTTTTGGCTCTAGGTTTCTTCCTCCACTTGTCTTATTTAATCGTTCCTTTCTCTGTGATCCTGTTGTCATGACCTTGTGGTTTTTTAATTGTTACCTGTGTGTTTCTCAATAAAGTATTTTTTGGAGCAAAATTACTTGTGGGATCTCCAGGTTTTCTCTAAAACTACTGGGTATAAGACACATATTTGAATTAGAATAAAGAACTCATTTCTGAGGTATATATAGTCTGTAGAGTTCCTAATATGTTAAAAAGATGGGTATTCTGTGTTTCCCCTGTTCTGTTCTAATAATATATTTGAGTCAGGTAGGCTCCTCGGCCCCCCCCCCCCCAATTTATTTTTTCAACTGTAAATTTTTATTAACAATTTTCAATTTCAATAGCAAATTCACTTAAACAATATATCCAGTGAGGAGAAAACATCAAGACAGAGAAAGGGGATAAAGAAGGAGAAAAGCCGGGGGAAAGGAAATGAGGGAAAGAACGAGGGCCAAGGGGGTGGGCAGAGTTAAATTCACTCCTGCGCCGCAAAGTAGTCCCATGGAGCCCATATCACATTAAAGCGGTCTACGCTGGTATCCAAGAGAGCTGTCAAACACTTCAATCTCCGTATGTCTCTGATTCGAAGTATCACATCTCGATACGACGGGGGATCCAACCTTTTCCAATAGAGAGCTGTTAAACATCTAGCCGCAGCTAGTATTTGGATTAATAATTTGGAAGCTGCCCTACCCACCCCCCCATGTGTGCGTGGAGGAGGTAAATAATGGGATCGAGATCCAGATCAACATAAAGGACCTTCAAGATCAGATCCTTAACTAACGACCAGAAAGGCTGCAATTTGGGGCACGACCAAAAGATATGGAGTATCGTGCCAACATCGGAGCTGCACCGCCAACACGTGTCCGGAAGGCCCCCCCTCCCCATTTTACAAGTTTGTGGAATTCTTTGTTAGTTGTGATGACTGCACAAACCTTAATAAAATTTATTGGTATAGAAAAAAAAGAAAAAAAAAAAAAAAATGTACTCTAGTTCCTGACTAATACATTTCTCATGGAAGCACAAGCCAGTTAAGAGACACACACCACTTAATTTACTAAAGATATATCTCTTAAAGCGTAACCGCCATTAAAATTTTTATTTATTAATAATGTAGAACAAGTGATATTAATAAACTTTGTAATATACTTCATTAGAGAGTTCGGGTTTCAAACCATTCATAACCCTTCTACAAAGTGTCCTAACTGCACTGTGTGTGAAGCAGACACGTTTTATATGAGTCACAGCTGTCTTCAGTGCATACGGACCTGTAACATTGTACCAGATTGCTCTGAGGGAGCCTAGAGTTGCTATGCAATGTCAGAATTTAGGATCAGGTTAGACTAGTTTCTGCCAGAAGGATGTGTCACAATCACTGTTAACCCCTTGTCTGTTGGTGCCACACAGCTCAAGATCTCTGTCAACCCTTTCCCTGCTATCACATCACATTGCACTAATCCCTATGAGCTGCTGGCCATGACCACACAGACAGAAAATGCTGTTTTTCAAAATAGCACAGAAAAATGTAAGAAAACAAGTTAGGCAGAAAAAAGGATCACCTTAGCAGCTGTCTGACCCATCATTAACAATCAGTGCAGTATTTTCTTTTTTTTTTTTTTTTTTAATGAAATGACATTTAGACTTTAATTAAAAGACTTGAGTATGATGCACCCAATTTGTTAAAGGGAACCTGTCATGTCCTTTTTTGTTATTAATCCAAATCCAATGTTAGTTAGATCATGTAGTGCTCATGTTTTTAAGTCAATGTATTCATCCCAAAAAAACATTTTAGATACTAACATGTTTTCATAATCTAGCTGTGCACAGACAAGCAGTCATCCGGCAAGTTGTCACTGAACTCCAGCAATGCCGAAATTCATCTAATGCTCTGTATAAAAGATTTGTGTGATGTCACAACCATGTGACCGTAATTGGCAGAGCTAAGTGAGCTAAATTTGAAGGACTAAATAGGCTTGGCTCCGCTTTTTATAGTCACATGACCGTGTCATCACCACAGGTCCTTTCAGCATAGTATGAATTCCTGCATGCTACAGTTGAGTGTTATGTATGTTAACGGTTAACCAATTGGATGACTGCTTGACTATTGTTGTCAGCTAGCTAAGGAAAACATGAGAGAATTTAAAATGCTTTTTTGGGATCAATACAATAAAAATATCATCTAAATAACATTGGGGTGGGTTAATAAAAGACATGACAGGTTCCCTTTAAGACTGACATGGGTGACTCTATTCTTAATGAATTGACCCCAGTCCGCAACTGGCTTTTTAGAAGTATGTTTTTTTGAGAAAAGCCACAACGTTTCAGAGTAAAACATTCAATATATTACACTCCTGTTTTTCTCTGAATCTTAGTGTTCACAACTATATGACAGTGTCTGATTCATGCTGCCTGTAGTTTGGGCAATATGAAGAGCTCGTGGGTTTACGTGCTAGAGTCAACGTTTAAACAATGTATATATCTAACCCTTTTGCTTCCCTTTATGACAGAGGTATGGTACATTAAGAAAGTTTGACATAAAAAAGTCACAAATCAAATTTGGCACATTGAACAACTTTTGAAGCAGGTGTAAAATGTGACAAACAGATTTGGTGTATACCATGAACAGCATTTTACCAACTTCCCCAACAGACCTCTGAAATTTGTTTCTGTAATTCTGAAATTTTCTGCTCATAAATCTTCTTTCTGTCTGAGACAATAGCCATCAAATTAAATCGTATCTCCCCTTCACAATACCTGTATATAAAAGAAAAAAAGAAAAAAGTCAACCACTAAAGCTCAAGTTTACAAACCATTTTTCTATGCTTTTCTGTATTACGGGATGGGGGGTAATTTCTCTAAATATGAAGATAACTAGCTACTGCATATCATCCACTATAATTTTTTTTTCAGATCACATACTATAGAGACAGAATCTATCACTATGTGCAAGGAGCTTTCCTGCTGCAGAATGACAAAGAAACAAAAAGGAACAGTACCTTGACTGCTATGGGCAACCAGTTTACTTATACAGGGTGGGCCATTTACATGGATGCACCTAACTAAAATGGGAATGGTTGTTGTGGCACATTAGTATATGGGATGGGGAAAACGTTTCCAGATGGGTGGTGACCATTTTGAAGTCAGCCATTTGGCTCCAAGTTTATTTATTTCAATGGTAAGGTCATGTGACACATCAAACACATTGAGAATTTCATAAGAAATATAATGTTGTGCTTGATTTTAACGTAACTTTATTCTTTCATGAGTTATTTACAAGTTTATGACCACTTATAAAATGTGTTCAAAGTGCTGCCCACTGTGTTGGATTGTCAATGCAACTCTCTTCTCCCACTCTTGACACATTCAGAAAGATGATGGGAGTGTAGGTGTGCCACGGTCCGCGCTGCTCCAAGGAGGAGGAGAATAAAGGATGGAAATCTGACGGTCTCTTTGGTGAGTTTTTTTAAGCCCTGGAGCAGCGCGGACTGTGGCACACCTACACTCCCATCATCTTTCTGGATTAAACCACTGTTCAGTGGCCGGTGGAGGTCCTGCAGCAGCTTGGAATAATATTTCCAAAACGCCTTCAAACCAGTTGTGGGGATCACAACTGCACCAGGTGAGTGGCTTCATAGCACCACCCTCATTTCATACAGTGTCACTAGTGATAGGGCACTATTGCGCCTCTTGTCCCCCACCCTTTTATATTTTTACTGTTGACACATTGATAGCAACACCGCAGAAGAAATGCTAGCACAGGCTTCTAGTATCCGTTGTTTCAGATGCTGCACATCTCATATCTTCACAGCATAGAAAATTGCCTTCAGATGAGTGATGGCTGCAATTTTGCACGAAGCGAAGTGCAAATATTTTTGGGAAACCCTTAAATAAATTCACTAGCCTCCAACCAAAATCCAAGCCATGCTAAAATAAAATAAAAAAAGTAAAAAATATATATACTTATAATGTGGGGAAACCCACATAGTAACATAGTTTTTAAGGTTGAAGGAAGACTAAGTCCATCTAGTTCAACCCATAGCCTAACATGTTGATCCAGAGGAAGGCTAAAAAAACCATGTGGCAACACTAGCTCCACATTGGGGGAAAAAATTCCTTCCTGACTCCAGATAAGGCAATCAGACTAGTTCCCTGGATCAACGCCCTATCAAAGAATCTAGTATGTATAACTGATAATATTATAGTTTTCAAGAAAAGGCATCCAGGCCCTTCTTAAATTTTAGTAGTGACTCACTCATTACAACAGCATGTGGCAGAGAGTTCCATAGTCTCACTGCTCTTACAGTAAAGGATCCACGTCTGTGATTATGATTAAACCTTCTTTCCTCCAGACGTAGAGGATGCCCCCTTGTCCCAGTCTCAGGCCTAAGATTAAAGAGATCATTAGAAAAAGGTCTCTCTGCTGTCCCCTCATATATTTACCGTATATACTCGTGTATAAGCCGACCCGTGTATAAGCCGACCCCCCCTACCTTTGCCCCCAAAACCTGGGAAAACCTATTGACTCGTGTATAAGCAGAGAGTGGACCCCAGCACAGGTATACAGCCCCCAGCAGTGTGGTATACAGCAGCAGCCCCAGTGGTAGTATACAGCAGCAGCCCCAGTGGTAGTATACAGCAGCAGCCCCAGTGGTAGTATACAGCAGCAGCCCCAGTGGTAGTATACAGCAGCAGCCCCAGAGGTAGTATACAGCAGCAGCCCCAGAGGTAGTATACAGCAGCAGCCCCAGAGGTAGTATACAGCAGCAGCCCCAGTGGTAGTATACAGCAGCAGCCCCAGTGGTAGTATACAGCAGCAGCCCCAGTGGTAGTATACAGCAGCAGCCCCAGTGGTAGTATACAGCAGCAGCCCCAGTGGTAGTATACAGCAGCAGCCCCAGTGGTAGCATACAGCAGCAGCCCCAGTGGTAGCATACAGCAGCAGCCCCAGAGGTAGTATACAGCAGCAGCCCCAGAGGTAGTATACAGCAGCAGCCCCAGAGGTAGTATACAGCAGCCCCAGAGAGTATACGCACCCAGAGGTAGTATACAGCAGCCCCAGAGGTAGTATACAGCAGCCCCAGAGGTAGTATACAGCAGCAGCCCCAGAGGTAGTATACAGCAGCAGCCCCAGAGGTAGTATACAGCAGCAGCCCCAGAGGTAGTATACAGCAGCAGCCCCAGAGGTAGTATACAGCAGCAGCCCCAGAGGTAGTATACAGCAGCAGCCCCAGAGGTAGTATACAGCAGCCCCAGAGGTAGTATACAGCAGCCCCAGAGGTAGTATACAGCAGCCCCAGAGGTAGTATACAGCAGCCCCAGAGGTAGTATACAGCAGCCCCAGAGGTAGTATACAGCAGCCCCAGAGGAATATACAGCAGCCTTCCCCCCCCCCATATCAATATACAGGGCCCCCCCACCCTTGTGCAGCAATCCTGAAAAGGAAAACATTATCATACTTATCCCTGCCGCTGTCCCGCCGCCACCGTCATCGCGCTCCTCCGGCTTCATCCAGCGTCTTTCTCCTCTGACGCACAGACAATGACGTCATTGCCTGCGCCGACCAGAGGAAGCCGAATGAAGCCGGAGGAGCGCGATGACGGCGGCGGCGGGACAGCGATAAGTATGATAATGTTTTCCTTTTCAGGATTGCTGCACAAGGGGGGGGGGGGGGGACCCTGTATACAGATATGGGGGGGGGGGGCTGCTGTATACTGTATACACTGTATACAGTGTATACAGTATACAGTGACTCGCGTATAAGCTGAGTGGGGGACTTTTCAGCCCAATTTCTGGGCTGAAAAACCCGGCTTATACGCGAGTATATACGGTATACATTATTATAAGATCACCCCTAAGCCTTTGTTTTTCCAAGCTAAATAACCCCAAGTTTAATAACCTGTCTTGGTATTGCAGACCCCTCAGTCCTCTAATAACCTTGGTCGCTCTTCTCTGGACCCGCTCTAGTTCAGCTAGGTCTTTCTTATACACCGGAGACCAGAATTGTACACAGTGTTCTAAATGTGGTCACACTAGTGACTTGTATAGAGGTAAAATTATGTTCTCCTCATGAGCATCTATGCCTCTTTTAATGCATCCCATTATTTTATTTGCCTTTGCAGCATCTGCCTGACACTGGCAACTAAATGTGAGTTTGTCATCTACCCATACACCCAGGTCTTTTTCAGTGATAGTTTTGCCCAGTGTTTTACAATTAAGCACATAATTATACCTTTTGTTTCCTCTGCCCAAGTGCATGACCTTACATTTATCCCCAAGAAAGCTCATTTGCCATTTATCAGCCCAAGCTTCTAGTTTACATAAATCCTCCTGTAATATAAAATTGTCCTCCTCTGTATTGATTGCCCTGCAGAGTTTAGGGTACTCTACAAATATTGAGATTCTACTCTATATGCCCCCTACAAGGTCATAAATAAATATATTTAAAAGAAGCGGGCCCACACTGACCCCTGTGGTACCCCACTGTTAACTGTGACTCATTCTGAGTGTGTTCCATTAATAACCACCCTTTGTTTCCTATCACTAAGCCAGTTCTTAACCCACTTACACATATTTTCCCCTATCCCCATTGCTCTAATTTTATGCATCAACCTTTTGTGTGGCACCGTATCAAAAGCTTTTGAAAAGTCCATATACACCACATCCACTGCATTTCTTTAGTCCAGTCCAGAACTTACTTCTTCATAGAAGCTTATAAGATTAGTTTGACAGGAACGGTCCCTTGTAAAACCATGTTGATATTGGGTCATGAGGTTATTTTTCTTCAGATACTCCAGTATAGCATCTCTTAGAAAACCCTCTAGGATTTTACCCACAGTAGAGGTTAAGCTTACTGGTCTATAATTTCCAAGTTCAGTTTTTGTCCCCTTTTTGAATATTGGCACCACATTTGCTATACGCCAGTCCTGTGGTACAGACCCTGTTATGGAATCTTTAAATATTAAAAATAATGGTCTATCTATGACAGTACTTAATTCCTGCAGCACTCTGGGGTGTATCCCATCCGGGCTCAGGGATTTGTAAATTTTAGTGATTTTTAAACTATGCCGTACTTCCTCTGGGTTAAGCAGGTGACATTTAATTGACAGTTTTTGTTATCACTGATCATATTGTATGTCATGGGATTTTCTTGTGTAAATACTTTTGAAAAAAAGTAATTTAGCATATTGGCTTTTTCCTTATCCTCATCCACCATTTCACCCAGACTATTTTTAAAGGGGCCAACACCATCATTTTTTAGTTTCTTACTATTTATGTAGTTAAAAAATATTTTGGGATTATTTTTACTTTCTCTGGCAATGAGTGTCTCTGTTTCAATCTTTGCTGCCTTGATTTGCTTTTTACAAATGTTATTTAATTTTCTGTATTTATTTAATGCCTCATCACTACCTACTTGCTTTAATTCCATAAATGCTTTCTTTTTGTCACTTATTGCGCCCCTTGCAGCCTTATTTAGCCATAGTGGTTTCCTCCTATTTCTAGCATGCTTATTCCCATAGGGTATATATTGTGCACAGGTCCTATTCAGGATGCTAATAAACGTCTTCCATTTGCTTTGTGTACTTTTATGTCTCAGGACATCATCCCAGTTTATTGCTCTAATATCTCTCAACCGTTGGAAATTTGCCTTCCTGAAGTTTAGTGTCCTTGTAGCCCCTCTACGACACATCTTATTAAAGGATCCTTGAAAACTTATTATTTTATGATCAATATTACCCAAGTGATCTCCAACCCGTATATTTGATATGCGGTCTGGCCTGTTGGTTAATATTAGATCCAGCAGTACCCCCTTCTTGTTGGGTCCTGAACCAGTTGTGAAAGGTAATTGTCTCTCATAGTTGTCAAAGACCTATTACCTTTGCTAGAACTGCAGGTTTCTGTTCCCCAATGTATTTCAGGGTAGTTGAAGTCCCCCATAATAATGACTTCTCCCTGAGTCGCTGCTTCATCTATTTGCTTTATGAGGATATTCTCCTCCACTTCCATTATTGTTGGGGACTTATAACAAACCCCTATCAGTAATTTATGATTTTTTCCCCCTCCCCTTATCTCCACCCACAGAGACTCTACACTTCCATTAGATTCACCTATATTATCATGCAAGATGGGTTTTAAGGATGATTTTACGTATAAACATATATCTCCCCCTCGCTTATTTGTACGGTCATTTCTGAACAGACTATAGCCCTGTAAATTAACAGCCCAGTCACGGCTCTCGTCCAGCCATGTCTCCGATATCCCCACCATGTCCTAATTATTTTCCAACTTAATCAATTCTAATTCCTACATTTTTTTGGTGAGGCTTCTGGCATAAGTGTACATGCACTTTATGCATCTCTCTTTACCTCTATTCCTTCCTACTATATTGACTGTTCTAACCCCACCCCACCATGCCACCCCCAATTTTATTACTTGTGCCCAGGTTACTATTTACACTATATTCCCCTCTTGTACAATGAATACCCTCCCCCCCATTCCCTAGTTTAAACACTCCTCCAACCTTCTAGCCATTTTCTCCCCCAGCACAGCTGCACCCTCCCCATTGAGTTGCAGCCCGTCCCTAGCATAGAACCTGTAGCCAACAGAGAAGTCGGCCCAGCTCTCCAGGAACCCAAACCCTTCCTTCCTACACCAAAGACTGAGCCACTTATTTATCTCCCTAATCTCCCGATGCCTCTCTGGTGTGGCACGTGGTACAGGCAGTATTTCAGAGAATACTACCTTGGAGGTCCTTGCCTTAAGCTTGCAGCCTAATTCCCTGAAATCATCTTTAAGGACCTTCCACCTACCTCTAACTTTGTCATTTGTGCCAATATGCACCATGACCGCTGGGTCCTCACCAGCCCCTCCCAGTAATCTGTCAACCCGATCAGCGATGTGCCAGACTCGAGCGCCTGGTAGGCAGTACACTGTTCGACGATCCCGGTCTTTGTGACAGATTGCCCTATCTGTTCCCCTAATAATTGAGTCCTCCACTATAAGCACATGTCTGGCCTGCCCTTCTCTCCTATTTTCCCCCTTACTGGAGCAGACACTCCTCTGGCTTTCAGAGGTCATGCCCTGCTGCAGCAGTACTATCCCTGAACTCACACCCCCCTCATCTGCCAACTTAGCAAATTTATTGGGGTGTGCCAGATCAGGGCTTGCCTCCCTGGCACTCTTCCCTCTACGCCGCCTTCTGTCACCCAGCTAGCTACCTCACTGTCCTGCAGCTCCATGCTACCATCCTCCCCCACATCGATCCCATTGAGCAGCAGACTCCTTTCCATATTGTCTATGGATCTCAGTGTTGTCAGTTGTTCATTTAGATCCAATATCTGGGCTTCCAAATGCACAACATACTCACACCTCACACCGCAGTATGCACCCTCGACCGGCTGTTCAAGGATTGCATACATGTGGCAAGATGTACACTGGATGGCATTGTCAATTATGGAGCTCATTTCCTAATGGGGATTGCACAAGACAGAAATGATAAGTAAAAAGAAATGCAAAGTATTAATAAAATACAACCAGCAATTCAGTAAGTCCTCCCTTCCAAACTCACTGAATCACAAGTCACACACTTCCGTCCGCATTTGTGCTCCCGGTCACACTAAGCTCGTGTCACACGCGCTAAGAAATAAGATTTAAATATATATATATTTTTTTTCCCTTAGGAGAAAATAAGCCTACAGCTCAGTGTACTTCCAACATGATGGCAGATTACTGCTAGTCTATTCACAGTGGTTGCCCCCCCCCTTTCCCCTGGTCTTATACTCAATACTCACCTTTCAGCATTTTCATACCAAGCCCACTCTGGTTCCGCGGTGCCATCTTGTACCTGTAGCTTCTGACTGGCCAGAAGTCAGATGCTACATCACAAGCACTGAATGCATCTCTATGGGAGCCAGAACGCAGCTCCCAAACAAATGTATTAAAAATAACCTCCGGCACACTCCGTGAAACACTTGAGTTGAATGCTGATCATTTTTTGCCAGAGACAGACCAGATCACTGCAGAAAAGAATGAAGGCGGAAGAAGGAGAATATAAGTCAGGGATTAGGGGACATAGAATTAAAGCACCACAACAGTGGTGCAATTAAAAAAGATGCTGGAGTGGTACTTTAAAGTGTAAATGTGACTTCATTGAAAGAATGAAAAAAGAAAAAAAAAACTTCAGCATGCATTCTGCGCATGCGCGAAGTCTGCTTGTGTGAGACCTGCGGCGACTGGAAGTGACGCGATCCCGACATCAAGTGACCGCGTTGCAGCAGTGACATTGCGGGCACAAGATTTTAATCGTGCCAGCGCTCTGCAAGCTGTAATGACGCCCATTAGGGCGTAATAGAGCAAGGCAGGAATAGCATGGCACAGGGAACCCGCCTACCCTTCACAGATGCGAGGAACGCCCCTCTGTCCTGGATTTTGGAAGTTTGAAAACGACTTTATTGTACTCCTATATTACTAAAATATGTCACAAAGGGATGGCTTAGATAGTAGTGTAAGGCTGCAGGGACAGGTATTAAGAGGATCTGAAGGTTATTTGGGGTGACAGGTTCCCTTTAAAAGAACTTGTTAGCTTTTATGAAATGTGCAACCTCTCTGGCAGTGCACAGTACACTGATAAAGCCACGGAGTACACACCCAGTTGATTATTAGCAGAAGAACTGCATTTGCGTGAATGAGATTTGCAAAGAGGCGTCAGTGATGCCGCTGTAGCAAGATGGGGCTCCCAGGTCAACAGGTGAGTGGACATTAGCAAGGTGATTAGTATGGGAAGGTATTACCAAATCTGCTCATCCTCTAATTACATTAGATAAAAAAAAACAATAAAGTAAGAAAAGAAGTTTTCAAGGAGAATATAAAAAGGCATAAAGACAGGTGGTGGATTGTGTGTGGTGGGGGGGGGAGGGGGGTTGGGGGAGTTGGGTAGGAAAGGCTGGGGAAGTAGACAGGTTCCCCTTAAGGACAGTTTACATATGGTTCAAAAGCACTAAACAAAGACATTCTTCTGGAAAACACTGGCCAGAAATACGAGCTCTTTAAACAGTTCTTCTTTCAACAGTTAGAATTTTGCTTTTTTCCATGAAGTTTGATCTGCTTAAAGTACCACTCTGGCATACTTTGTCAGTGGTGGCATGGCACATTAAAGGAAATCCTGTCACCAGCTGCGACTACCTGCAGTTATCCCTAATATACAGCATTCCAAAATACTGTATAAGTTCCTAGAGCCTATCTATATAAAATTAAAAAAGAGCTTTCATTATACTTACCTACGGGGTGGTCCGGTCCGTGGGTGTCACTGGTCTTGCTCACGCACGCAGTGTACTCCATTTCGTTCCTTGCCCATGCGCACGTCTCTCTGCCCTGTTGCATAGGGAAAGTCCAAAGAATGACCATGCAGAGTAGAGAGAAGTGCACATGCACAGGACCACAATGGAGGACACTGTATAAATGACGTAGGAGGCATCATTCACACTAAGCAGCAAAGGAGTACAGCAATTGCAAGCAAAGAAAAGGCGCCAGATCAAGATCAGCAACACCCCAGCATAGGTCATATAATAAAGGGTCTTTTATAACATTAAGCAGATAGTCTTTGTGACTTGCATCAATATATGACCTCCGACGTGCTCCAGCAAACACTGGAGCTGCCAGGTTACAAATCACAGATGCCAATAACACAAGAAGATGGCAGAAGATGAATATAAGACAGGGAATGTACATTGAAAGCAACATTCCAGAGGTGCAATAAAAAAAGAAAACAAAATGCTGGAATGGTGCTTTACCTTTACCCTCGGGCAATTTTCAGTTTTTTTCCTCCCCTGCTTCCAAGAGCAGTAACTTTTTTCCATTAATATCACCATATGAGGACTTGTTTATTGCGGGGGGGGGGTCGTTTTTTTGAATGACATCATTCATTATACCATATAGTGTACAGCAAAACGGGGAAAAAATTCTAGTGCGTTGAAATTGTTAAAAAAAAAAAAGTGAAAATCCACCATGGTTTTTGGAGATCTTTATGTTAAAATATTCACTAAATTATAAAACTGACATGTATCAGGTTGGTATGAGTTTGTAGATACCCAACATGTATAAATGTATAATTTCAGAGGTTTGTAAAAAAAAAAAAAAAAAACAACTGCGTTTTTAGCACCATTTTTCGTGACCTGGGGCTGAGTGAGATTATTTTTTGTGGCTGGAGCTGATGTTTAATGATACCATTTTTGGGTAGATGCGATGTTTTGATCGTCTGTTATTGCATTATATTGCAATGTTGAAGTGACCAAAGCAAATTTACATTATTGTGATAGATCGGGCATTTCTGAACACAGCAACACCAAATATGTGTATTGTTTTTTTTTTGTTAAATATACAAGTTTTAAACTTGAGACGTCAAAAAAAAGGTACTTATTCTGGTCTTAGGTCTAGAGAAGCAAGTACAGAAAAAGCCGTCTAGCGCCTGCCAGTGGCATAAACTCTCCGGGGTTACAGTTTCCGGGGGTAGCCGAGACCCTGGAGATCAGGAAGTTTTTTCCCAGTAATGTGATGACCGGTAAGCACTGTTTAAACACTGTTTACCGGTCATCACATTACAATAAAAGTCACCTCCGGTAAAAATACTCTCTTTTATCTGACATGAAAACATGTCGGATGAAAGAGAAATGTTAACCCCAAGGCCCCCAGGTCCCCCTGGTGCCGGTGATCTCCCTCCGGCCCCCACCCCTCCCCCAGAGCATCCCAAAATGGCGGCAGCACGTGTGAAAATGCGCCGCCTCCCCTACATGTCAGATCGCATGGTGAACATCCCCCGATGCCCCTCATTCCACCACGGTTCAACCCCACACTTTGCAGCCTCGGACCTCTCCATTTACCTCCTTCCGCCCCCAGTACCCACGCACGCCACCTCCTCTCCCCTAGCCATCCTCCTCTGCTCACCCAGTCCCTCTGCTCCACTCCTCTAGCACCTATCTTCCGATCTCCTAGCCCCCCCTTTCTCAGCTCCTCTAGCCCCTTCTCTCTTACCTGCCTCCGGTCCCGCGATCCCGGCATCAGCTGTTGGCAGTCTCCGGTCTTCTATGCGCGCGCCGCCGTGCATGTGCAATCTCAGGGGATTGACAGGTCATGAACTCTAAGTTTATGACCCATCACGATCCTGGAGTCTCACACTCTCTAAAGCAGATCACCATGAAGATCACATTTAACCCCTGTGTGACCACTGGATTGTGATGGGTCATGAACTTACAGAGTTCGTGACTTATCATTCCCCTGGGATCACACAGGGGTTAATTTATCTTCATGATGATCTCTAAAGCAGATCATCATAGAGATCACAGCTAACCCCTGTGTGACCCCAGGGGAATGATAAGTCATGAACTCTAAGTTCATGACCCATCACAATCCAGTGGTCACACAGGGGTTAAATGTGATCTTCATGGTGATCTGCTTTAGAGAGAGAGTGTGACCCCAGGATCGTGATGGGTCATAAACTTAGAGTTCATAACCTATCATTCCCCTGGGAGAGTGCCTTCTCTTATAGCATATGGAGGATGGGGGATGCCCCCATATGCTGTAACACTGAGAATCATTGCGGGATCGCCCACTGGACTATGTCGGACATCACCGCCCATTGGACTACGTCGGACATCACAGACTAATAAAGATGGGGTCTAAATAAGTGTTTGTGTTTTTTATTCAAATAAAAATATTTTTCTCTGTGGTGTGTTTTCTTGACAATTTACTAGATACTCCTAATTGCTGGGTCTAATATTGGCTCGACATTATGAATCTCAGGCTTCGTGCCAGCTGCCAAAACAAAGCTGGCATTAACCCCATATTACCCAGTCTGCAACCGCTACATGGCAGCTGGAAGTTGGATTCAGAGCCACAAAATTGCACTTCTATGAATGCGCCCTTTTTTGGGGTAGCTGCAGACTGCAATTCGCAGAGGGTTGGGGGGCCCAGAAGAAGGCTTGGGCCTTCTCATGCTGAGGATTCCAGCCCCCAGTTGTCTAGTTGTACCTGGCTGGACTAAAAATATAGCGAAGCACCACGTCGTTTTTTTTTGTTTTTGTTTTTTTTTAATTAATTCATGAAATAAAAAAAAATGGCTTTCCTATATTTTTGGTTTCCAGCCAGGTAAAACTAGGCAGCGGGGGTTGGTGACAGCCTACCTGCTGTACCTGGCTGGACCAAAAATATGGCAAAGCCCTACGTCATTTGTTTTAAAAATGCAATAAAGAAATGCTAAAAAAAAATACAGGAGGAGATGTCTAGAGCACGATGTCTCCGAATCTTGTGCACATGCCCTAAAAGTGAGAAATCGTGTGGAAAAAAAGAAAAATGTTCAATATAACAACCTATTGTTATTAAATTCTGTAAAGTAGCTTTATGTTCCAAATGCTCACTATACCCCTAGATATAATCCTTGAGGGGGTCTAGTTTGCAAAATGGGGTCACTTGTGGGGGGGTTTCAGCTGTTTAGGCCCCCTGGTGAGCCTGCAAATGTGACATGGTGCCCGCAATTTATTTCAGCTTTTCCAAAATTCAAATATTGCTCTGTCCTTTCTGTTCCTTCTCATTTGTCTAAACAGAATTTTTTGACTACATGTGGGGTATGGTTGCACTCATAAGAAAGTGGGTAACATACTGTGGGTTGCACTTATTGGTGTTATCTCTTGTAAAAGTGAAAAATTTGGTGCTAAAGCAACACTTTTGTGAAAAAAAAATAATTTTCAAAATGATGATCTATTAGTACAGTGATGGCGAACTCCAGGCCTCGAGTGCCACCAACAGTGCAGGTTTTCAGGATTTCCTTACATTGCACAGGTGATAATATAATCACCTGCACTGGTAATGATTCCAACCTCTGTGCAATGCTGAGGAAATCCTGAAAACCTGCACTGTTGGTGGCACTCGAGGCCTGGAGTTCGCCATCACTGTATTAGTATCAAGATCTGTGAAGTAACTGTGGGTTCAAAATGCTCACTATACCGCTAGATAAAATCCTTGAGGGGTCTTGTTTCCAAAATGGGGTCACTTTTGGGTGGTTTCTGCTGTTTAGGTACTTTAAGGGTCCAGGATATGCAAGATGGTGCCCATCATCTATTTCAATCAAATTTGCTTTCCATAGTTCAAATAGAGCTCCTTCCCTTCTGAGCCCCCCGCTTGTGCAAATAGTGCTTTTTAACCACATGTGGGGAATCGGCGCATTCAGAAGCAACTGGGTAACAAATTTTAGCATCCAATTTGACATGCTATCCCTTGTAAAATTAATTGAGGCTAAAGCAGCAGTTTTAGGTAAAATATAAAAGTATTTATTTTTTCTTTCTATTTTGCATCCATTCCTGTGAAGCACCTGAAGAGTTAACCCTTTCCCAACCTATGATGTTATAGGGAAGTCATGAAAGTTGGTGCGTTCCCGACCCATATCGTCTTTGACGTCATGGGTTGTTTGCGCTCCTGCAGCTCCGGTGACAGTGTCAGTGACCAGTTGAAATTGAGACTGCCAATCAGAGCAAGTTACCCCCTCCAGATCTGATTGGAGCTCTCCAATCAAATCTGGAGGGGCGGGATGGTAGGTGCCCTCCCCCTCCTAGCTCCCTTCTGTCCCAGGGCCCCCCCGATCCCTTTTACCCCCTCAGACCCGCCGGTAACAGTCATCTGATGGCGGTATGCCCGCCGGCAGTAAATGACTGTTACCGCCGGCGGGCTGGACCCGCCTGCCAGCTTCCTCAGCCCCCTCCTGGTGCGATCACGGAGGGGGCTGAGGAAGCTGACATCCCCCCATGCCCCTTTCACCTCCCGGCTGGCTGCACCCGCCAGCCAGCTCCGGTGTGGGGCTCTCCTCCTCTTTCGGGCTCCTCCTTCTGGATAAGGTAAGAATTATTTAATTAATTCTGCATGCATGGATGGATGGATGGGTGAGTGGGTGCATGCATGAATGGATGGATGGGTGAGTGGGGGCATGTATGGATGGATGGGTGCATGCATGGGTGGATGGATGGGTGCATGGATGGATGTGTGCATGGATGGGTGCAACAAGGGATCAAGTGCCCTCTTGTAGTCTCTGGGATCATAGTCATGGTGCACTGTATGTCGTCAAATCATTGCCATACAGTGCACCATAACTCTGACCCCAGAGACTGTAGGAAGAGGACACATGATCCCTTGATGCAGTCGCTGGAATGAGCAGAGGCGATCGAGCATCGTGGGACCTTCATTGTGGACTACGTCGGAGGCGATCGAGCGTCGTGGGACCTTCGTTTTGGACTACGTCGGAGGCGATAGAGCATCGTGGGACCTACGTTGTGGATTACGTCGGATCTTTATAATAAAGATGGAGTCAAAAAATTTGAGACCCCTCAGGGGGGACTTCTGATGGTTAGGTGGGTCTCCTGGAATGTTAAGGGTCTGCGCTCCCCGGCAAAGCGTATGATGGTGCTACGCCATCTTAAGAGGTTACATACAGATATAGCTTTGCTCCAGGAGACCCACCTGGCTGTGGAAGATTTCTTCCGCCTTAAAAAATTGTGGGTGGGTGAAGTCTATGGATCAGGTGCGGTAGAGAGAAAAGCGGGGGTATTGATTCTGATCCACAAATCACTGGCGCATACGATCTTATCCACCTCAGCTGATGAAGAGGGCAGAATACTCCAAATGACTATACAAATCCATAATGACACGTATTCTGTATACAACATATATGCCCCAAATGAAAAACAGAATCCCTTTTTCCAACAATTACAAAATAGGATAATTTTAGACAAGGGAAGCAATAAACTAATGGGCGGAGATTTCAACACAGTTATGAGGTTAGAAGAAGATAGACGCCCTGTACTACACTCCCAACCAAAGAGACAAGGGGGGAGAAACATAGAAAATGTGAGTGTTTTAGAATCCCTGGTGAAGACAGTTGATTTGACTGATACATGGAGAACAGTGAACCCACTTGGCAGAGAGTTTACACACTTTTCGCACCCCCACGGGTCGTGGTCCAGATTAGACATGTTCTTCGTGTCGTCTAGATTACTTCAGCAGATGACGGAAGTCAAAATCGAGGATATGCTGATCTCGGATCACAGCCCGCTGGTGCTGGAAACCAGAGATAAATTTGAAAAGGGATCGGATTATCTGTGGAGATTCCCGGATACGTATGTGAGGGAAGAAAATTTCCTGACATTACTTAGAGAATGGTGGTCGCACTTCGCCATGGACAATATGGAACATAGGCCAGATCTGCGTTTATACTGGGAGACGGCAAAGATGGTCATGAGGGGACACATCATGGCCTATAGTATGAGGATCAAACGACAGATTAAAGAAATGTTTATTACCACCAGTACAAAGGTGAGGGAAGCATATCTAAAATACCAATCTACAATGGCGGATCCCGACAGAGAGACATGGTTGTTAGCAAAGAAGGATTTTGATGTTTGGGCGGGAAAAAGGGAAGATATATTTAAGAGCAGATTAGAACTGGAACTCCATAAATATGGAGACAAAGCAGGACGCCTGCTGGCGCGACTAGCAAAAGGCAGAAACAACTCCTCCCCTATCCAAGCCATAATGGACCAGCATGGTACCATCTGGAATGATCCCAAGAAAATTTCCCAAGTGTTGGGCAAATTCTATGCATCCCTGTATTCGGAAACGAATACGGAGAACCCAGACGGCCTTGCCTGGTTAAACAAAATTGAAATGCCAACCATTTCTCAGGAAGACATTCAGTTTCTTAATAGCCCAGTCTCCATTGCCGAGATTGAGATGGCTATAAAAGACTTAAACCCGGGCAAGGCCCCTGGGCCGGATGGATATAATGGTGCTTTTTACAAAGCATTAAGGGAACAGATTTCACCGGTACTCTGTGATCTATATAATGGGATACTACAGGGGGCTCCTATACCGGAGAGAACGAATCTGGCCTACATAAAATTAATTCCTAAAATGGGAAAGACGTCCACTGATCCAGCGAGTTACAGACCGATTTCTTTAATAAATCAGGATCTGAAGCTTCTTTCCAAAATACTGGCTGACAGACTTGCAACGATCCTACCTAAATTAATACCCATGCACCAAGCAGGCTTTGTAAAGGGAAGATCGACTACCACAAACATAAGGAAAACAATGCTTATGATGGATATCATGGGGAAAAAGGCAAGAGGAGTGGGGGGGGAACCCAGCCATGATCACTCTGGATGCCGAGAAAGCATTCGACAATGTCAAGTGGTCATGGCTGGGTAGAGTGCTCGACTCTATAGGGCTGGAGGGTCCCTTCCGGCAATATATTTGTGCCCTTTATAGCAGGCCTAAGGCTTGTGTAAGTACTCCTGGCTTCCTGTCTGATTCCTTCTTTCTTCAGAGGGGAACACGACAGGGGTGTCCACTATCACCCCTTCTTTTCAATTTAGCCATAGAACCTCTGGCCCTATACCTGGAACGTCATAATGTGTATGAAGGATTCAGAGTGAGAGAGGACGAGATTAAGCTCTCGCTTTTTGCTGATGATGTCATTTTATATGTCCAAAATCCAGAAAGAGACCTTCCGAGTGTATTGTCAGAAATAGAGA
The DNA here is from genome assembly GCA_033576535.1 of Allobates femoralis. Taxonomy (NCBI): domain Eukaryota; kingdom Metazoa; phylum Chordata; class Amphibia; order Anura; family Aromobatidae; genus Allobates; species Allobates femoralis. The sequence goes on along the minus strand of JARQOC010000007.1, from coordinate 16,733,894 downwards.
CGTGGGGTAGATACTCAGGATTTTCTCTCAATAAAAACAAATGTGAAATTCTGTTTATTGACCAGGGAGAGGGCACAAGGAAAGGGAAATATTTCTGTGGTCTGCCAATAGCAAAAGATAGTATAAAGTATTTAGGGATACAAATAGCTAGAACTAGTGGACTGACGTATAGACTTAATTTTTCGCCAATTATAGTTAAGATTGAACAGGAACTGGCGAGATGGGAGGGGCTGCCACTCTCTCTGATGGGACGCTGCCATTTACTCAAAATGGTTAGTTTTGCAAGACTGCTTTATCCTCTTCAGACCGTCCCGATGTTGTTAAAGCATGTCGATATAACGAGGCTTAATAAGGCTTTTACCAGATTTTTGTGGGGGCGCAAGAAACCCAGATTGGCCTTTAGAACCCTGATTCAACCCAAACAGGAAGGGGGCTTACAACTTCCAGACATCAGGGGGTACAATTTAGCATGCATTTTACGAAATGTACTGGATTGGATTAAATGCACAAACAAATTTTCAGATATACAACTGGAGGCGGGGTGGGCCAGGCCCTGGGACTTGTCGGCCTTATTACACTCCCCATTACCTTGTCTTCCTGATAATTTGAAAAATACAGTCATTTACAGGGATACTATTATAACATGGAAAGAGGTTAGGAAGAAGTTTAAATTATCATGGAAGATCTCTAGACGACTTAACCCATGGAGATGCCCGGCCTTCCCACTGGGACGGGAAAACTCCCTGTTTAAGATTTGGAGAGACAAGCTACTGGCCAAGATCCTGGCACGAAGGCTGGGAGAGGTGATCGCAGATGTGATACATCCAGACCAATCTGGATTTATGCCTCATAAGTCCACGGCTATCAACCTGCGGCGCCTCTTCTTGAACATCCAGCTTCCTGCGGATAATGGAGGGAGTAGAGTGGTGGTTTCCCTCGACGCCCACAAGGCCTTTGATAGTGTGGAATGGGACTACTTGTGGGTGGTATTGGAGAGGATGGGGTTCCACCAGAGGTTTATCTCGTGGGTGAAGATACTATACCGAGATCCTGTGGCTAGTGTGAGGGTAAACGGTAGGCGGTCGGGAAGGTTCCGTTTGTTCAGGGGCACTCGCCAGGGATGCCCGCTGTCACCCCTGCTTTTTGCTATAGCCATAGAACCCTTAGCTGCGTACATCAGGCAGACGGCTGGGGTACAGGGGTTTAGATTTGGTTCGGTTGAAGAGAAAGTGGCCTTATATGCAGACGATGTATTGCTATTCCTGCGAGACTCGGGGGATTCCCTTGCACAGGCGATAGAAGTGGTTAAGAAATTTGGTGTCATGTCGGGCCTTAAGATCAATTGGGGAAAATCTAGCATCATGAAAGTGGATGACGATGGAGTGGTGGGGTTGGCAGATGGGGGGTGTGCTGATCTGCAATTAGTAAATAAGTTTAAATACCTGGGGATACAGATCTCTCTGCCCGTCCTAGATTACATTAAGTGGAATATTCTGCCCTTGATAGACTCCCTGAAAGATAAGATACGGGCCTGGTGTGGTCTGCGCCTCTCGGTGGTAGGTAGAATTAATTTGGCAAAGATGTTCTCATGCCAAAACTCCTTTATGTGCTCCATAACTCGCCTGTCTGGATACAGAGGGGATTGTTCCAGAAATTGAGGTCATTATTGCGGAAACTGGCATGGGGTACGGGTCAGCCAAGACTAAAGTTGGAAACATTACAGAGGCCTAAGGATGAAGGGGGGCTGGCTATGCCGGATCCATGGATCTATTTTCTGGCTGCACAGAGTCAACATTTTAGGGGCTGGGCAGAATTTGCTACGGGTTCTTCTACTCAATTGATCCTTGAACACTTTATTCATCGGAGGCCACTGGTGGGGGGGTTGGAGGCTGGAAGCTTCGGTAGATTTGGGGGGCGGTTTCCCACTCTGTGCCTGGTTCACAAGGTTTGGAGCAAGGTTAGGGCGGTGAGAGGGATTACAGGTGTCTTGAGATATACCCCTCTATGGTTGAATGCAAATCTGGGTGAATTTTACAAACTGGGGGAGCAGAAGGTATGGATGCGTAGGGGCATAATTTGGGTGACTCAGATCCTATCAGGAGGTAGATTGAGAACATTTGAGGACCTGAGTAATGAATTTCATCTGAAGGAATCCGATAAATTTTTATATTATAGAGTCCGACATGCCTTTAGGCAGCAGGCTGAACTGAATGATCTCAGGTTACAGGTTGATGTGGTATTAGATAACATATGTATGGCGGGTGTCACAAAAGGGGTCATATCCACACTCTATAGAGACCTTATGCACACGGTTCTGCTGCGACATCCCATTAAGGCACGAGACAAATGGGAGGAGGACCTAGGGGAGATAGAGAACGAAGTCTGGGAATCAATTTTGGAATACGGGCCTAAGTTGTCACTGAGCGAACCGGGAAGACTGTCACAGTTGTACCTGGTCCATAGATCATACAGAACACCTGCTTTCTTGTTTAAAATTGGAGTACGAGGATCATCAGAGTGCCCGAGATGTCATAGTGAGAATGCCGGGCTCATGCATATGATGTGGAACTGCCCCAGTTTGCAAGCGTTTTGGTTGACAGTGTTGACCCTGATAGAGGGCAGATATGAATGCGTGATACCCAGAGAACCCCTTGTATGTGTGTTGGGCTACGTAGAGCTTATTAAGGTTCTGAATATACGTAAAATGGCGGTGGCTAGACTGCTGTTCATCGCCCGTAAGCTGATAGCGAGGCATTGGATCAGGACCGAGCCGCCCTCAAGGACGGAATATGTTAGGGGGGTGGAGTATATTATTAAACTGGAGGGGAAGATATACAGGAGACGGAGTATGGGGAAACTGTTTGATCAGCTGTGGGAACCCTGGCTGAGTCGGTGATGGGTAAAGGCAAGGAAGGTTGGATAGGAAGTTTTAATGGTCAGTAGAGTGGTATATTCCTTACATCTATGAGTAACTGACATACGTATTGTAATGTTATTGATGAATACCGTTGATTTAAATAATCACATAAGAAATTAACAGTTATCTGCGGAATGGGAAGGGAGGGTATGTGGGAGGGTGGGGGGAGGGAAAGGGGGGGATTGGATTGGGGAATATTAATATGTAAACTTTGATGCATATTTGTGGATTTTTGTAATGTTTAACTTCATTTAATAAAAAATATCTGATTCAAAAAAAAAAAAAAGATTTGGAGAGACAAGGGGGTCCATACATTGGAGAACCTCATGAATGTCGAGGAAAAAAGATGGTTGACTGAGAGGGAGGTATTATCTGCTTACGATCTGCCTCAGTTCCATGGCATACAGTATCGCCAGTTGAGACACCACCTCCTTTCCCAACTGCGGGACCTTTCCGGTGAAATTGATAATAAATTGTGGACTGAGATACTGGACATACCGGTATGCGATGTGTCGATTACCTCATTATACGCCAAGTTACAGCAAGTTCTAAGACCGCAGAGGGGAGGGAGGTTCTTTGGTAGCTGGCGTAAACATATAAATGACCCAGAACTCCCTCAGAAAATTCTGGAAGGGTGGGGACTTGTTAGACGCCACATAATAAATGAGAGATGGAGAGATTCTCAATTTAGAATCATGCACGGCACTATTAGAGGCTTTAATATACCTCCTTCTCAGGCTAACCAGGGAAGATGGGTTCATTGCCCAAAATGTAAGACATCCATGACGGACCTGGAACATGGCCTGTGGTCCTGTCCTGATTCGCAGAGGTTTTGGAAAGGGATTGAACAGTGGACCAAGAAAATGTGTGGGGATATGGAGAGCTTAGACCCGATGCGATGGATTTTTCATTATCAAGATAATTCTAACACTGGCAGACACCCACATATTTTGTGGCATTACATTGCATTGATAGCCAAAAGGCTTCTCCTCCAACATTGGCTCAATGACAGACCTCCAGACTTGTCTCAGGTCAGAAATTTGATGCGTCACACATTAACACTGGAATCTCTAGACACATTACGCAACCCAAGTAAGTTAACAAAAAAATTATTTTTCAAGTGGAAAACATTCATTGTACAGGAATTCACAGACGGTGAAATAGATAACTTTATGCGACCTTTCCGTTCCACAGAATGGTATGCCTTGGAGGTTCTGAGTGGTACATTGGGTAGACTGGGAGGGGATGCTCAGGTGAATTCAGGGAGAATAGATGTCGAATAGATATCTTATAATACAAATTTATTAAAGATATAATACAGTGTCTTATAGTTTTGTTAATTAAAAATGTCATAACTTGAAGGGGTTATCCAGGGGAAGGGGGAGGGAGGGCTAATACAAACCATTGTTCATGTTTGTCAATAGACGTTTATCTATGTATCTAATTGATATATTCAATTTTTACGCAATTGATGTTGTTGATTATATGTACTGAGATTTTTCAATTGTATTGTTTTGGAATATGTTTAAACGCAAAATCTTAATAAAAAAATGGTTCAAAAAAAAAAAAAAAGATGGAGTCCGAATTTTGTTTCTGCTTTTTTTCAAATAAAAATATTTTTCTCTGTGTGGTGTATTTTTTTTTTTTATATTTACTAGAGATTCCTAATGGCCGGGTCTAACATTGGCCCGACATTGTGAATCTCAGGCTTAGTGCCAGCTGCCAATAAAAAGCTGGCATTAACCCCTTTATTACCCAGTTTGCTACCGGCACCAGGGCAACCGGAAGAGCCTGGGTACAGCGCCAGAAAATGGCGCTTCAATGAATGCGCTATTTTCTGGGGCGGCTGCGGGCTGCAATTCGCAGTATGGGAGGCCCAGAACACTTGGGCCTCTCCATGCTGAGGATTCCAGCCCCCAGCTGCCAATTGTACCTGAACGGGCCAAAAATATGGCGGAGCCCCACGTTATTTTTTTTTTCAAAAAATTAGTTTTAGAAACAAAACAAAAAATGGGCTTCGCTGTATTTTTGGTTGCCAACCAGGAACAACTTGGCAGCTGGGGGGGGCTGCAATACTCAATGTGGAGAGACCCAAACGTGGGCCCCCACGCTGCAAATTGCAACCCACAGCCACTACAGAAAATAGCACATTCATTAGAGGCGCCATTTTCTGGTGATGTACTCCAACTCTACCAGTTGCCCTTGTGCTGGTGGCACACGGGTTCTCCATACACGACATGGTGTCCGCTAACAACTTCAATGGAAAAATTGGCTCCAATTGTTAACGGAAACCATACCGCGTATGGAGAGCCCCTCCCTGTGTGCCAGAATATTGGAGCTCCCCCACAAATGACCCCCACAAACTAGAACCCCCATAGAACGTATCTAGATGCATAGTGAGCACTTTGAACCCCCAGGTGCTTCACAAATTGATCCGTAATAAGGAAAATACTTTTTTTCACACAAATTGTTTTTTTTTTTTAAAAATTTTTACGGATCAATTTGTGAAGCACCTGGGGGTTCAAAGTGCTCACTATGCATCTAGATAAGTTACTTGGGGGGTCTAGTTTCCAAATTGGGGACACTTGTGGGGGAGCTCCAATGTTTAGGCACATAGGGGCTCCGCATACACAACATGGTGTCCACTAAATATTGTTAGTGGACACCATGTCGCGTACGGAGAGCCCCTATGTGCCTAAATATTGGAGCTCCCCCACAAGTGACCTTATTTTGGAAACTAGACCCCCCAAGGAACAAATCTAGATGCATAGTGAGCACTTTGAACCGCCAGGTGCTACACAAATTGATCCGTAAAAATGAAAAAGTATTTTTTTTTTCAAAAATAATTTTTTTCATTTTTACAGATTAATTTGTTTAGCACCTGGGGGTTCAAAATGCTCACGACCCATCTAGATAAGTTCTCTGTGGGGGGTCTAGTTTCCAAAATGGGGTCACTTCTGGGGCTCCAATGTTTAGGCACACTGGGGCTCTCTATACACGACATGGTGTCCGCTAACAATTTGAATGGAATACCATATAGCGTATGGAGAGCCCCTCCCTGTGTGCCTAAACATTGGAGCTCCCGCACAAGTGACCCCATTTTGGAAACTAGAACCCCCAAGGAACTTATCCAGATGGGTGGTGAGCACTTTAAACCCCCAGATGTTTCACAAATTTAATAATGAAAAAGTACTTTTTTTTTTTTTTTGTTTTGTTTTTTCACAAAAATTTTGCTTTTAGCCTAACTTTTTTCATTTTCACATGGGCAAAAGGATAAAATGCATCCTAAAATTTGTTGGGCAATTTCTCCTGAGAACTTTGATACCTCATATGTGGTCATAAACCACTGTTTGGATGAACGGCAGGACTCAGAAGTGAAGGAGTGCCATTTCAATTTTTGAATGGAAAATTAACTACAAAAGTCAAATTGTGCTCCTTCCCTTCTGAGCCCTGCCATGCGCCCAGACAGTGGTTTATGACCACATATGAGGTATCTGTGTACTCAGGAGAAATTGCTCAACAAATTTTAGGATGCATTTTATCCTGTTGCCCATGTGAAAATGAAAGAATTGAGGCTAAAAGAACATTTTTGCTAGAAAAATTAAAATGTCTATTTTTTCTTTCCACGTTTCTTTAGTTCCTGTGAAGCACCTAAAGGGTTAATAATCTTCTTGAATGTAGTTTTGAGTAGCTTGAGGGGTGCAGTTTTTGGAACGGTGTCACTTTTGGGTGTTTTCTGTCATGTACCCCCCTCAAAGGGACTTCAAATGTGATGTGGTTACTAAAAAAAAAAAATAGTAAATTAGTAAATTTTGCTGAAAAAATGAGAAATTGCTGATGAAATTTGAACCCTTATAACTTCCCACCCCAAAATTTTTTTCCCCCAAAATTATGCTGACGTAAAGTAGACATGTGGGAAATGTTATTTATTAACTATTTTGTGTCACATAAAAAATTTGGCAAAAATTTTGAAGTTATTTTTTCACAAATAAACGCAAAAATTATTGACCTAAATTTACCACTAACATGAAGCCCAATATATCACAAAAAAACAATCTCAGAATCGCTAGGATCGGTTGAAGCGTTCCAGAGTTATTACCTCATAAAGGGACACTGGTCAGAATTGACAAAAATGCCAAGGTCTTAGGGTCAAAATAGGCTGGGTCCTGAAGGGGTTAATCTTCTTGAATGTAGTTTTGAGTAGCTTGAGGGGTGGTTTTTGCAATGGTGTCACTATTGGATCTTTTCTGTCACATCGCCCCCTCAAAATCAATTCAAATGTGATGTGGTCACTAAAAAAAATGGTGGTGTAAATTTTGATGTAAAAATGAGAAATGTTGAACTTTGAACTCTTATAACTTCCTAACAAAGAAAAATTTTGTTTCCAAAATTGTGCTGATGTAAAGTAAAGTAGACATGTGGGAAATGTTATTAATGATAATGAGTATCACTATTAATATTAATAATTAATATTATATAACTATTGATGCAGGTGTTGCTTTCCATTGTATATATGTTAATAATATTGAATGTGTGTATTATGATTTATTCACGTTTATTTACTACGGGCGGTAGTGACGCCATGACCGGGTGTATTTAGCCCGGACATGACGACAGACGCCGTAGAGGACCCGTAGAAGCGGCATACGGCCGCGAAACGGTGAACCGTCGTCCGCCTCCCTTGCACTCCCCTCCCTGCTCAGCATGGTCAGATGTTCATGAAAATGGACTATGAATAAAGAACGTAAGAGATCAAATGTCGGTGAGTGCGGCTATTTTTTCTATATGATGTTATTTTGTGTCACATAACTCTCTGGTTTAATGGAATAAAAATAAAAAATTTCAATATTGCAAAATTTTCACCAAATTTCCGATTTTTTCACACAAATGCAAAAATTATCGACCCAAATTTACCACTAACATGAAGCTCAATAAGTCACAAAAAAACAATAAAAAGGGAAATGGAGCGCACAGAGTAATATCCTTTTGTACCAATAACCTCAGTGCCCCCCTTTAGTGGAAGGACTCACCTGATTTGGTTGTGCAAGTCACAACCAACTAACTCCGCTCTCTCTTATGGTCGCAGCAGGTGCCCAGCAAGAGTAAGGATCCAAAGGGTTAACAGAAAGTGCTGGGTTTCATAGATTCACCGCGCTGACCTCCAGTGAAGACAAACAGAGTGATAGATAAGACTCTGTTTAATGGGTAATTTGCCTACCGGTTTCGTGATCTCAGTTATCACTTCATCAGGGCAAAGAGATATCTACTATATAATTGCCTAAGACGTTTTCGTGTCGGACCCCGACAACGTGCCGTGGATATGTCACACTCTGTGACGTCATCACGGCGAAGCATTGGCCGCGTAGCGGCCATTGCGAGCCGCTGACGTCACCACGCACGAGCAATGGCCGCGAAGCGGCCATTGCGAGTCGGTGGCCGAAAATAGAACCAGAGGCTCGGCCACAAATTTAGCCATGTACCGCTGAGGTAGCGCGAGCAATGGCCGCGAGGCCATTGCGAGTCGCTACCTCAGCCGCCCTGTGCCCCTGTGCCTCAGTGCCTCAGTGTGCCCCTCTGCCTCCCGCTCCGAACCTGTGCCCCTGTGCCCCAATGCCCCTGTGCCCAAGTGCCCCTGTGCCCCTGTCACCCCCGCCATCCCCTGTGCCTCAGTGCCCCTGTGCCTCCCGCTCCGAAGCAGCTGCTGTCAGCACATGCTGATACAGTGCTCCGGAGCCTGTGCCCCTGTGCCCCAATGCCCCTGTGCCCAAGTGCCCCTGTGCCCCTGTCACCCCCGCCATCCCTGTGCCCCTGTGCCTGTGCCCCAGTGCCCCTGTGCCCCTGTGCCTCTGTGCCCCTGTGCCTCTGTGCCCCTGTGCCCCTGTGCCCCTGTGCCCCTGTGCCTCTGTGCCCCTGTGCCCCTGTGCCCCTGTGCCCCTGTGCCCCTGTGCCTCTGTGCCCCTGTGCCTCTGTGCCCCTGTGCCCCTGTGCCCCTGTGCCCCAGTGCCCCTGTGCCCCTGTGCCTCTGTGCCCCTGTGCCTCTGTGCCCCTGTGCCCCTGTGCCCCTGTGCCCCTGTGCCCCAGTGCCCCTGTGCCCCTGTGCCTCTGTGCCCCTGTGCCCCATTGCCCTGTGGATTACCGCAACCGCGCCGCATATTAACTCGCTGGCTCAGTGCGAGCACTTGCGGCGCGGTTGCGGTAAAACCCATAAGGATTACCGCAACCGCGCCGCATTGCGAGTCGCTGGCTGAGTGCGAGCACTTGCGGCGCGGTTGCGGTAAAACCCATAAGGATTACCGCAACCGCGCCGCATTGCGAGTCGCTGGCTGAGTGCGAGCACTTGCGGCGCGGTTGCGGTCAAACCCATAAGGATTACCGCAATTGCGCCGCAAGTGCCAGTTGCGGCGCGGTTGCGGTAATCCCCATAGAAAGTATAGGGGGACTTGCGGCAGGTGCGGCAAGTGCGGTTTTGCCGCACCTGCCGCAAGTCCCCCTATACTTTCTATGGGGATAACCGCACCGCAGATGCGGTTTTTTAATAAAATAACATAATTTTAATACAAAAAAAGTCACTTAAAATACAAAATAATAAATAAATTTAATAATAATAATCGTAAAAAAAATAATAAAAATAAATAATAAAATAAAAAATAATAATAAAAAAAAAAAAAAATTACATTAAGATATTAATTACATTAATTTATTAAAATATAAGTATTGGACCCCCCCAAAAGTATTGGACCCCCCCAAAAAAATTATGTGACCCCCCAAAAATCCCCATAGAAAGTATAGGGGGACTTGCGGCAGGTGCGGCAAGTGCGGTTTTGCCGCACCTGCCGCAAGTCCCCCTATACTTTGTATGGGGATTACCGCAACCGCACCGCAGATGCGGTTTTTTAATAAAATAACAATTTGAATACAAAAAAAGTCACTTAAAATACAAAATAATAAATAAATTTAATAATAATAATCGTAAAAAAAATTATAAAAATAAATAATAAAATAAAAAATAATAATAAAAAAAAACAAAAAAAAAAAATTACATTAAGATATTAATTACATTAATTTATTAAAATATAAGTATTGGACCCCCCCAAAAGTATTGGACCCCCCCAAAAAAATTATGTGACCCCCCCAAAAAAAGTATGTGACCCCCAAAAAAAGTATCTGACACCCCCAAAAAAGTATGTGACCCCCCCCAAAAAAAATATGTCACCCCCCAAAAAAATGATGTGACCCCCCAAAAAAAGTATGTCACCCCCCAAAAAAAGTATTGGACCCCCCAAAAAAGTATGTCACCCCCCCAAAAAAGTATGTGACCCACCCAAAAAAGTATGTGACCCCCAAAAACTATTCACACCCCCCCGAAAAGTCCTCACACCAGCTATAACTACTATAATCAAATTAATGCACATTCTAGACACCCGATGCATTTGCATCGGGCTCACAGCTAGTTACTTCATAAAGGACCACTGATGAGAAATGCAGAAATGCAAAAAATGGTCTGGTCATTAAGGTGGAAATTGGCTCCGTCACTAAGGGGTTAAAGGACTTGAATTGGCTTTTGTCCTTTCCCGTTTTGTACACCACAAACTCAGGAGTTAACAGTGGCGAGCAGATCAATGATCTGCCCGCATCGGTTAGCTGCACATGTCCACTGATCAGATCAGCCAGCATCAGCATGTGAACAGAATGATGAAAGCTCAGCACGTGATCTAGCATCGAAGGAAAGGAGGTTAAGGATTGAAAGTCTGCATAGGAGATCTTGATACACAAAAACTGAATGGTGAGGTTAATTTGTTTGCAAGGTCAATGGCAAAAAAAAAACAAAAACAGATGATGCTTTTGCGCCATCATGTGTGGTGACTTTACATGCTGGTAGTACACAGGCCTAATATAAAAGCACTAAATACTATCAGCCAGTAGAGATACTACCAAGATCAGCATGGCCAATCTGGCACCACCAGCTCAGAAATTTTCTAGACCTTAATTTGCTTGACAATTCTGGGGTGGGGAAGTAATGGTGATGAGTGGCAAATCATATTGAACCAACATCAAGGACTTACAATAGCAACCACAGAATAAGCTTCAAGAACCTGAGTATGTGATATCAAGCATGAACATGCCAGGTGTACAAGGACACCATGAAGTGAACAGCTGAAGGTGCCTAAACTTGTCAAATAACCCGAGGTGGAGAAACCAGTCCCTTAGGTGATAGATGGCTGCATTAGCAACTGAGAAAAAAAAATAAACTTTTCAAATATCAACAACTAAAATTTGTACTTCTAGGAGCTTCTGCCATTATAACCATTGTAAAAGCTCTCCATGGCTGTTGTCATTGCTACTTTGCTGCATTTGACATTTTGATGATTAACGACGGCCATAACTGAGTAGTTCTAAGTCTGCAGTTTCCCTTGCTGTATGAAATTGCTTCCCCAACCTTGGGAAATCTGTGGGAAAGTGATGGACCCAGATACAAGTTTTGATATGCTTTAGGTCAAGGATTGGGCATTCTGAAAATCAAATCTTTGGTCTGAAGAGGTACAGTTGGTGCTTATACAGTCATATGAAAACGTTTGGTCACCCCTCTTAATCTTACTCATTTTTTTTTTGTTTAAAATTGGTTTTTGCAACAGCTATTTCAGTGTGATATATGTAATAACTGATTGACACAGTAATATTTCAGGATTGAAATGAGGTTTATCGCACTAACCAAAAATGTGAAATATGCATTATTTCAAAAATTGACAGGTGCCAAAGTATGGGCACCCTTCTGATTTTCATGATTTGAATACTCCTAACTACTTTTTACTGACTTACTGAAGCACTAAATTGGTTTGGTAACCTCATTGAGCTTTGTACTTCATAGCCCGGTGTATCCAATCATGAGAAAAGCTATTTCAGGTGTCCACTTGCAAGCTGTTCTCCTAGTTGCATATTCTCTGAGGAATGGCATCATGGGCTCCTCAAAACAGCTCTCAAATGATCTGAAAAAAAAGATTGTTCAACATAGTTGTTCAGGGGAAGGATACAAAAAGTTGTCTCAGAGATTTAACCTGTCAGTTTCCACTGTGAGGAACATAGTAAGGAAATGGAAGACCACAGGGACAGTTCTTGTAAAGGCCAGAAGTGGCAGGCCAACAAAAATATCAGAAAGGCAGAGAAGAAGAATGGTGAGAACAGTGAAGAACAATCCACAGACCATCTCCAAAGACCTGCAGCATCATCTTGCTGCAGATGGTGTCACTGTGCATCGGTCAACAATACAGCGCACACTGCACAAGGAGAAGCTGTATGGGAGAGTGATGCGAAAGAAGCCGTTTCTGCATGCACGCCACTAACAGAGTCGCCAGAGGAATGCAAAAGCATATTTGGACAAGCCAGTTTCATTTTGGAAGAAGGTCCTGTGGACTGATGAAACAAAGATTGAATTGTTTGATCATACAACAAGGCGTTATGCATGGCGCCACAAAAACACAGCATTCCAAGAAAAACACTTGCTACCCAGTGTCAAATTTGGGGGAGGGTCCATCATGCTTTGGGGCTGTGTGACCAATGACTGCACCAGGAAATCTTGTTAAAGTTGAGGGTCACATGGATTCCACTCAGTATCAGCAGATTCTTGAGTATAATGTTCAAGAATCCGTGTCAAAGTTGAAGTAACACCGGGGATGGATCTTTCAGCAAGAGAATGATCCAAAACACCGCTCCAAACCTACTCAGGCATCCATGCAGAGGAACAATTACAATGTTCTGGAATGGCCATCCCAGTCCCCAGACCTGAATATCATTGAACATCTGTCGGATGTTTTGAAGCGGGCTGTCCATGCTCGGCGACCCTCAAACTTAACTGAACTGGAATTATTTTGTAAAAAGGAATGGTCAAAAATACCTTCATCCAGGATCCAGGAACTCATTAACAGCTACAGGAAGCGACTAGAGGCTATTATTTTTGCAAAAGGTGTACTACTAAATAGGGCTGGGCGATTAATCAAATTAATTCGATTAATTCGCCCCCTGCTGTGGCCACGATTGTGGTTTTATTAACAATCGTGTAATTCGATTTAAAATGGCGCCGCTTTGCATTGTGGGTGTTGTAGTTTCTTAGGAGGAGCAGCCGTCACTATGTACAGGGAAAGAACTTCAACTCCCAGCAGACGTTGCCTGTGTTGGCCGGGTCGTAAGTCCCGCCCCCTCATACACCGTCCCCGCCCCCCCCCTCGTCATCATCAGGCCCGCTCATTGGCCCGTGCTCTTGCCCTCCTGCACTGCGCGGGAAGAGAAGAAATGAGAGCCGATGAACAGGATTGTGGTGGTGGAGGAAGGAGAAGCAGCTGAGAAGCAGCTCCAACCTCCGGGTAAAAAGGTGAAACACCTCCTGCTGTGACTGTGCTGTGCAGGCAGAGAGGAGTGAGTGGGGGAGGGGCTGCCCGGGGACAGCTGCTGGGAGCAGGAGAAGCTGGATATGTAGCCCCTTCCTGCAGCAGAAAGAAGTGTATGTGTGAGGTATCTGTAAAATGTGTGTTTGAGTGAGTTGTGTGTCTGTATGTGTGTCATGTGTCTGTGTCTTCTGTGTGAGTTGTGTCATGTCTCTGTGTCTTCTGTGTGAGTTGTGTGTCATGTCTCTGTGTCTTCTGTGTGAGTTGTGTGTCATGTGTCTGTGTCTTCTGTGTGAGTTGTGTCATGTCTGTGTCTTCTGTGTGAGTTGTGTGTCATGTGTCTGTGTCTTCTGTGTGAGTTGTGTCATGTGTGTGTCTTCTGTGTGAGTTGTGTCATGTCTCTGTGTCTTCTGTGTGAGTTGTGTGTCATGTCTGTGTCTTCTGTGTGAGTTGTGTGTCTGTGTCTTCTGTGTGAGTTGTGTCATGTCTCTGTGTCTTCTGTGTGAGTTGTGTGTCATGTCTGTCTTCTGTGTGAGTTGTGTGTCATGTGTCTGTGTCTTCTGTGTGAGTTGTGTCATGTGTGTGTCTTCTGTGTGAGTTGTGTGTCATGTGTCTGTGTCTTCTGTGTGAGTTGTGTCATGTCTCTGTGTCTTCTGTGTGAGTTGTGTGTCATGTCTGTGTCTTCTGTGTGAGTTGTGTCATGTGTCTGTGTCTTCTGTGTGAGTTGTGTCATGTGTGTGTCTTCTGTGTGAGTTGTGTGTCATGTGTCTTGTGTGAGTTGTGTGTCATGTGTCTTCTGTGTGAGTTGTGTGTCATGTGTCTTCTGTGTGAGTTGTGTGTCATGTCTGTGTCTTCTGTGTGAGTTGTGTGTCATGTCTGTGTCTTCTGTGTGAGTTGTGTGCATGTCTGTGTCTTCTGTGTGAGTTGTTTGTCATGTGTCTTCTGTGTGAGTTGTGTGTCATGTGTCTGTGTCTTCTGTGTGAGTTGTGTGTCATGTGTCTGTGTCTTCTGTGTGAGTTGTGTCATGTCTCTGTGTCTTCTGTGTGAGTTGTGTGTCATGTCTCTGTGTCTTCTGTGTGAGTTGTGTGTCATGTCTCTGTGTCTTCTGTGTGAGTTGTGTGTCGTGTCTGTGTCTTCTGTGTGAGTTGTGTGTCGTGTCTGTGTCTTCTGTGTGAGTTGTGTGTCGTGTCTGTGTCTTCTGTGTGAGTTGTGTGTCGTGTCTTGTGTCTTCTGTGTGAGTTGTGTGTCGTGTCTGTGTGTCGTGTCTCTGTGTCGTGTCTGTGTGTCGTGTCTGTGTGTCGTGTCTGTGTGTCGTGTGTCTCTGTGTGTGTGTCTCGTGTGTCGTGTCTCTGTGTGTCGTGTGTCTCTGTGTGTCGTGTGTCTCTGTGTGTCGTGGTGTCTCTGTGTGTCGTGTGTTCTGTGTGTCTCTGTGTGTCGTGTGTCTGTGTGTTCGTGTGTCTCTGTGTGTCGTGTGTTCTGTGTGTCGTGTGTCTCTGTGTGTCGTGTGTCTCTGTGTGTCGTGTGTCTCTGTGTGTCGTGTGTCTCTGTGTGTCGTGTCCTGTGTGTCGTGTGTCTCGTGTGTCGTGTGTCTGTGTCTCGTGGTCGGTGTTCGGTGTGGTCTCTGTGTGTAATGTCTCTGTGTGTGAGTAGCGGGGTGCAGAAGGACAGAGGAGCAGCAGGAGGGAAAACGGAGAGGAGGACAGGGTGCAAGAGGAGCAGCAGAAGGGACAGAGGAGAGCAGGACGGGGTGCAGGAGGACAGAGGAGCAACAGGACAGGGGTGCAGGAGGACAGAGGAGCAGCAGAGGGACAGCAAAGAGGAGGACAGGGATGCAGGAGGACAGAGGAGCAGCAGGAGGGACAAAGGAGAGGAGGACAGGGGTGCAGGAGGACAGAGGAGCAGCAGGAGGGACAAAGGAAAGGAGGACGGGGTGCAAGAGGAGCAGCAGGAGGGACAGAGGAGAGGAGGACGGGGGTGCAGGAGCACAGAGGAGAGGAGGACAGGGGTGCAGGAGGAGCAGCAGGAGGGAGAGCGGAGAGGAGGACAGGAGCAGCAGGAGGGACAAAGGAGACGAGGACGGGGGTGGAGGAGGATAGAGGAGAGCAGGACGGTGGTGCAGGAGGATAGAGGAGAGCAGGACGGTGGTGCAGGAGGACAGAGGAGAGGAGGACGGGGGTGGTGGAGGACAGAGGAGAGGAGGATGGGGGTGCTGTATACATATACTGTGTGTATGATATATACTGTGTATGCTGTATACATATATAAAAAAAAATCGAGATTTAAATCGAAAATCGTCCATAGGTTTAAATAAAATCGAGATTTTGATTTTTTCCAAAATCGCCCAGCCCTACTACTAAATATTAATGTCAATTTTCTGTTGAGGTGCACCTTTTGCACCTGTCAAATTTTGAAATAATGCATATTTCACATTTTTGGTTAGTGCAATAAACCTCATTTCAATCCTGAAATATTACTGTGTCCATCAGTTACTACATATATCACACTGAAATAGCTGTTGCAAAAACCCAATAAACAAAAAAAAATGAGTAAGATTAAGAGGGGTGCACAAACTTTTTCATATGACTGTATTCTCCACAGGAAAAGGAACCTACATAAACAAAGTCATTTCAACATAGGATGTTCAATATATACGTGATCTATTCTACCCCTGATTGGAAGCCAGTGAATAGAGATGCCAGGAGGGCAAGAGCTTGTTCTTTTCGGTCTTCCTGGCATGCCACAGTGAAGATGAAGGTTAATAAAATGGCAAAAGGGGTAGATCTTATAGAAGCCTACTCATTTCATTGCATAGGGTGTTCGCCTCTGAGTAGATGCTGAGCTATTAGGAAAGAGGCAGCACAATAGGGTTTTATCTAGATAAAATGTAGAAATAATGTAGGTAAACAGTGGGGAAAAAAGTATTCTCAGCCACCAATTGTACAAATTCTCCCACTTAAAAAGATTAGAGATGCCTGTAATTGACATCACAGGTAGACCTCAATTATGAGAGACAAAATGAGAAAATCACATTGATTTAGAAGGAGATTTTTTTTTTTTACATTTTGGTGGAAAATAAGTATTTGGTCAATAACAAAAGTTCATCTCAATAATTTGTTATATATTCTTTGTTGGCAATGACAGAGGTCTAACGATTTTTGTAAGTCTTCACAAACATGGTTGGCACACACTTGCTGGTATGTTGGCCCATTCCTCCATGCAGATCTCCTCTAGAGCAGTGATGTTTTGGGGCTGTTGCTGGGCAACATGGACTTTCAACTCCCTCCAAAGGTTTTCTATAGGGTTTAGATGTGGAGACTAGCTAGCAGTGGCGTAACACCCGCGGTCGCAAGTGAGACCAGGCCAGGAGGTACAGGGGCCCGGAGCACGCCAACCGCTGCGCCAGCTTTACATTAATGTGCATCCCTGAGGACGCACATCCATGTCACTGCACGGCACTCTGCCCGGCGGGTCTCCAGGTGGCTGATTACGGCCGCTAGAGGACTGGCAGGCGCGGCAGCTTTAAGATTCCCGCGGCTGCTGCGTGCTGCACTGTGATGAGGTCATGTGACCTCATCACAGACAGGACACAGCTGCCAGCAGGAGCAGTGAACAAGAGCTACAGAAAGCAAAATACTTGTTGCGTTAGTGAAAATATTGGAACATAAGCGAAAATTCAGAAAAATTCACGATTTTTCAAAATTACAATTTTTATGCCCTTAAACCAGAGAGTAATGTTACAAAATAGTGAACAAATAACATTTCAAATAAGTCTACTTTACATCAGCACAATTTGTGAAACTTTTTTTGTTAGGGAATTAAAAGGATAAAAAGTTAATAATCAATTTCACATTTTACAATTGTAAAATGTTCAACTATAGCGATATCAGATTTATATTACACAAATCTTATTTGTTTTTGAATCGCTATAATCTGAGAGCTGTAACTTTAATTTTTGATTGAATGAGCCATACTAGGGCTTGTTTAGTGCCATTCTGTTTGGCGGTTTTATTCATATCATTTTTTGTTTATATACATATGACTTTTTTTACTTCAAAACATTTTTATTGCATAGATCATGTATAGTACATATGACTTTTTAATTGCTTTCTATTCAATTTTTGTGTGTGTCAATATGATGAGACACATTTTTGGCATTTTTTTTCCATGCTGTTTCGCCATATGGAAGTATTAATGTGAGAATTTCATAGCTTGCATGGATGCAGCTATATCAATTGTCTACTTTGTTTTAATACAAACGCTGCGTTTTAGTGGCAAAGCAGTTTTTTTTGTGCACTTTTTTTTGTTTTATTTCATTTTTTTTTTTTAGTGACTTTCACTGTGGGACATTAATCATTTTTATTTTGTTCACTGGTCTCATGCAGGATCTTACAAGCCCACCTCACCCACGCATCATCAGATGATCTGAGGGATACCATGGCAATGATCGTGACCTACAGTTATCATTGTGGGGGACCAAACCTGTTAAATACCATCTTTTAACCTAATAAGATACCACTGCAGCGATTGACAGCAGTATTTAAGGGGTTTAATCGGCCTTGATCAGTTCCAAAGCCAGTCGGGGCCGATGCCCACATGTATCAGCTGTCACCGTGGGATAGTATAGTAGCCTGGAGGTGCTATTCTCTTATTACTTACCACAGATTAAAGGCCACGTTACACACACAGATATCTGTTCAGAGATTGTTCGCAGATCTCTGGTTGCAGTGAAATCATGGACACATTGTTACATTTCTACACAGGCACAAAATGGAGCAATGTGTCCATGATTTCACTGCAACCAGAGATCTGTGACCAATATCTGAACAGATATCTGTGTGTGTAACATGGCCTTTCGAAAGGCAGTAAGAAAAAAAGTTTACTTAACGACCACCATTTTTAAACGTATTGGTGGCCGTTAAGGTGTTAAACCACTCTTCAGTATTTGTTCTCAGCTCTTAGGAATTTCCACATTTTACCTGTTTAAAAACCCTATTGCATTTTCTCTCTTTATAGCTCAGAATCTACTTCAAAGCGGACACATTATACATTGAAATGAGTTAGCTCCACCTATAGAATGTACCCCTTTTACTATTGCATGAATGTGCAACACACAAAATATAATTTAAATATATTTTGTAGGCGTGATACTTTGTAGTATTTTCACAGTAATGGTTTTCGTCTGGCAACTCGACCATGCAGCACTTTTTCTTCAAGGGCCTCCTTTATTGTGCACCTTGAGACAGCAACTCTGCTAGTTTTCAGTGAATCCTGTATTTCAGCTGATTTTATTTGTGGGTTTTTCTTTAAACCCTAAATTTTCCTGGCAGTTGTGGCCAAAATTTTTGTTGGTCTAACTCAGGGGTCTCAAACTCGCGGCCCGAGGGCCGCATGCGGCCCCTGGGGCTTCACTATGCGGCCTGCGGCACCTTGGACAACTTAATGATGCATTGCCACAGTGCAGGGGGCCGCTGCAGTCCCCGCTGTGTGATGACTTCTGTCCGCAGCACTAACAAGCTCTGCCACTCAGCAAGATCAACGCAAGCTGCCAGCCAATGAGAGGCCCGCAGCTGACGGCAGAATATGACGTCACCTGCAGGCCTCTGGCTGGTAGATTGCATTGATCTTGATGAGCAACAGAGCTTGTCTGAGCGGCGGCTGGAGGAAGTCATAGCACAGCGGAGGCCGGAAGTCAGTACAGTGGGGACCGCGGCGGCCCCCTGCACTGGAACGATGCATCATTAAAGTGAGAAAAGTGTGCGTGTGTAAGAGAGGGTGTGTGTGTGAGGGTGAGTGTGTGAGTGAGGATGTGTGTATAAGAAAGTGTGTGCGAGTTTCAGTGTGTGTATGAGTGTAAGAGTGTGTATGAGGATGTGTGAGAGTATGTTTGAGAGTATGTGTGTGTGTGTGGGGGGGGGTTTGTGTGTGGGTTTGTGTGTGAGTGTGATAGAGTGTGTATTTGAGTGTGTAAGAAGGTAAAACAGGATGGGGGGGCATCACTATAAAAGTAGATCAGGATGGGGGGGCATCACTATAAAAGTAGATCAGGATGGGGGACATCACTATAAAAGGGGATCAGGATGGGGGACATCACTATAAAAGGGGATCAGGATGGGGGACACCACTATAAAAGGGGATCAGGATGGGGGACATCACTATAAAAGTAGATCAGGATGGGGGACATAACTATAAAAGGGGATCAGGATGGGGGACATCACTATAAAAGTAGATCAGGATGGGGGACATAACTATAAAAGGGGATTGGGATGGGACATCATCACTAAAGGGGATCAAGATGGGGGACATCACTACTAAAGGGGAATGGGAAGGGGGACATCACTAGAAAAGGAGATCAGGAAGGGGGTCATCACTAGAAAAGGGGATCAGGATGGGGGACATCACTACAAAAGGAGATCAGTGTGGGGACATCACTACAAAAGGGGACCATGATCGATGGGGGACATAAAAAAAAAAGGGATCAGGATGGTGGACATCACTAGAAAAAGGGATCAGGATAGGGATCATCACTAGAAAAAGGGATCAGGATGGGGGACATCACTAGAAAAGGGGATCAGGATAGGATGGAGACATTATTACAAGAAAGGGATCAGGACTTGTACTTTACTACATTGAGCAAGAAATTCTGGTATTACTAAAAATATCACTTAGTCCTACAAGAGATGCGGCCCCCCCACTATAAATGTTTTTCTATGTGCGGCCCACCAACCCAGCTGAGTTTGAGACCCCTGGTCTAACTGATCGTGGTTTGGTTTTTACAGAGTCCCTGATTTTACATTTGTTAATCATAGTTTGAACACTGCTGACTGGCATTATCAATTCCTTGGGTATCTTTTTATAGTCTTTTCCTGTTTTATACAGTTCAAGTAACTTTTCTTGTAGATCCGTTGACAATTGTTTTGCATTCCCCATGACCCACAATACAGAAATGTCAGTGGCTGGATGTTGCAAGAGTCTTTCTGGATCCCAGAAACTCACTCAGCTTTTATGCACACACTGATTACAAGCAAACAGGTCACAGGTGATGATAACTTCATTAGACAATCAAACCCATTTGTGTCAATGTCTGTGCATGTTATCAGGTCAAAATCACCAGGGTATGTGAACTTTTGATCAGGCTCATTTGGATGGTTTTGGTTGTCATTAGGACTTAAAAAAAAAAACAAAGTAGTTTGACAATAAATAGCTTAACCCAACCAGTAACCATGAGTGGAAAAAAAGTGTGTTACAGTACAGACCAAATGTTTGGACACACCTTCTCATTCAAAGTGTTTTCTTTATTTTCAGGACTATGAAAATTGTAGATTCACACTGAAGGCATCAAAACTATGAATTATATACTTAACAAAAAAGTGTGAAACAACTGAAAATATGTCTTACTAGTTGTGAGCCCGATGCGATTGCATCGGGATTCTAGAATCTGTGTATAGTTTATTTATTAAGAGTTTAAAATAATAATCCAATTGTTCCATGATATCTTTCTATTAACTACATATGTTTGTATGGTGGATATCAACGTGGGTCCGCCGCTTTGTCTGTGCCGATGTCTGTAAATGGGTGAAGACCTTTGGTCTTCGCCCAGCTACCTTGGGGCTCCTGGCGGGGTTCAGGGGTGAGCAATAGCCGCTGCGCGGGCATTGCTCAGGCTGCTGCAACAACTTGCAACGTCCGCTTCGCGGGCATTGCGAGTGAGTCGCGTGGGCGCTGTGCGCCCACGAACAAAGCCACGGAAGTAGCGGCGTGTGGGACGGAAGTCGCTACGGCAATTATATAATAGATGGAAGACAATGTGTTCTGCATTATATTATATAGAAGGCAATGTGTGATCCATTATATTATATAGAAGGCAATGTGTGGTCCATTATATTATATGGAAGGCAATGTGTTCTCCATTATATTAAATGGAAGGCAATGTGTGCCCCATTATATTATATGGAAGGCAATGGTTTCTCCATTATATTATATAGAAGGCAATGTGTGGTCCGTTATATTATATGGAAGGGAATGTGTGCTCCATTATATTGTATGGAAATTAGGGAATTTGTTCTCAATTATATTATATGGAAGGCAATGTGTTTTCCATTATGTTATACTAGCTGTGAGCCCGTTGCAAATGCATCGGGATTCTAGAACGTGCATTAATTTGATTATAGTAGTTATAGCTGTTAGCCTGATGCAAATGCATCGGGTATCTAAAATATGTTTATTGTTTTTTTAAACATTTTTAAATAATAATCGCATCATCAATAGCAATAATATAAGCCATAGCATTATTAGCAGTAATAGCAGTATTAATAGCATTATTAGCAGTATTATGAGCATTAATAACAGTATTAATAGCATTATTATTAGCATTAATAGCATTATTAATAGCATTATTAGCATTAATAATAGCATTAATAACATTATTAATAGCATTAATAGCATTATTATTAGCATTAATAGCATTAATAATAGCATTATTAGCATTAATAATAGCATTAATAACATTATTAATAGCATTAATAGCATTATTATTAGCATTAATAGCATTAATAATAACATTATTAGCATTAATAATAGCATTAATAACATTATTAATAGCATTAATAGTATTATTATTAGCATTAATAGCATTAATAATAGCATTATTAGCATTAATAATAGGATTAATAACATTATTAATAGCATTAATAGCATTATTGTTAGCATTAATAGCATTAATAATAGCATTATTAGCATTAATAATAGCATTAATAACATTATTAATAGCATTAATAGCATTATTATTAGCATTAATAGCAATATTAATAGCATTAATAGGATAAATATTAGCATTAATAGCATAATTAATAGTATTAATAGCATTATTAATAGCATTAATAGCATTATTATTAGCATTAATAGCATTAATAATAGCATTAATAGCATTAATAATAGCATTAATAACATTATTAATAGCATTAATAGCATTATTATTAGCATTAATAGCATAAATAATGCCATTAATAGGATAAATATTAGCATTGATAGCATTATTAGCATAATTAATAGCATTAATAGCATTATTATTAGCATTAATAGCATTAATAGGATAAATATTAGCATCAATAGCATTAATAGCATTATTATTGGCATTAATAGCATTAATAATAGCATTATTAAGCATTAATAATAGCATTAATAACATTATTAATAGCATTAATAGCATTATTATTAGCATTAATAGAAATTATTATTAGCATTAATAGCATTAATAGGATAAATATTAGCATTAATAGCATTATTAATAGCATTAATAATACCATTAATAGGATAAATATTAGCATTAATAGCAATAATAGCATAATTAATAGCATTAATAGCATTATTAATAGCATTAATAGGATAAATGTTAGCATTAATAGCATTATTAATAGCATTAATATTCCATTAATAGGATAAATATTAGCATTCATAGCATTAATAGCATAATTAATAGCATTAATAGCATTATTATTAGCATTAATAGGATAAATATTAGCATTAATATAGCATTAATACATAAATAATAGCATTAATAGCATTATTAATAGCATTAATAGCATTATTATTAGCATAAATAGCATTAATAATAGCATTATTAGCATTAATAATAGCATTAATAACATTATTAATAGCATTAATAGCATTATTATTAGCATTAATAGCATTATTATTAGCATAATAGCATTAATAATACCATTAATAGGATAAATATTAGCATTAATAGCATTAATAGCATAAATAATAGCATTAATAGCATTATTAATAGCATTAATAGCATTATTATTAGCATAAATAGCATTAATAATAGCATTATTAGCATTAATAATAGCATTAATAACATTATTAATAGCATTAATAAGCATTATTATTAGCATTAATAGCATTAATAGATTATTAATAGCATGAATAGCATTATTAATAGCATTAATATAGCATTATTAATAGCATTATTAATAGCATTAATAGCATAAATAATAGCATTAATAGCATAAAAAATAGCATTAATAGCATTAGTATATAGCATAAAAGCATTAATAGCATATTAAATTAGCATAAATAGCATTATTAATAGCATTAATAGCATTAATAGGATAAATAATTAAGCATTAATAGCATTAATAGCATAATTAATAGCATTAATAGCATTATTAATAGCATTAATAGCATTATTATTAGCATTAATAGCATTAAATAATAGCAGCATTATTAGCATTAATAATAGCATTAATAGCATTATATATAGCATTAATTGCATTAATAAGCATTATATATTAGCATTAATAGCATTAATAATACCATTAATAGATAAATATTAGCATTATATAGCATAAATAAATAGCATTAATAGCATTATTAATAGCATTAATAGCATTATTATTAGCCAATGAATATAGCATTAATAATAGCATAATTAGCATTAATAATAGCATTATAATATAGCATTAATTAATAGCATTAATATGCATTATTAATTAGCATAAATAGCATTAATTAATAGCATTATTAGCATTAATAATAGCATTAATAACATTATTTAAATAGCATTAATAGCATTATTAATTAGCATTAATAGCATTAATAATAGCATTAATTAGCATTTAAATAATAGCATTAATAACATTATTATTAGCATTAATAATAGTTATTAATTTTTTATTATATTATTTTATTATTATTATTATTTTATTTATTTTTTATTATTTTTTAATTATTTTTTAATTATTTTTTTTATTATTAAATTTATTATTTAGGCTGAGACCCAGTTCTCATTCAGGTCCGCTGGAAGGGCTGATATAATTAGCATATATTTAATTTTTTTATTATTATTTTTATTGAATTATTTATTATTTTTTATTTATTTTTTTATTATTTTTTAATTATTTTTTATTATTAAATTTATTATTTAGGCTGAGACCCAGTTCTCATTCAGGTCCGCTGGAAGGGCTGATATAATTAGCATATATTTAATTTTTTTATTACTATTTTTATTGAATTATTTATTATTTTTTATTTATTTTTTTATTATTTTTTAATTATATTTTAATTATTTTTTTTATTATTAAATGTATTATTTAGGCTGAGACCCAGTTCTCATTCAGGTCCGCTGGAAGGGCTGATATAATTAGCATATATTTAATTTTTTTATTATTATTTTTATTGAATTATTTATTATTTTTTATTTATTTTTTTATTATTTTTTAATTATTTTTTTTTATTATTAAATTTATTATTTAGGCTGAGACCCAGTTCTCATTCAGGTCCGCTGGAAGGGCTGATATAATTAGCATATATTTAATTTTTTTATTATTTTTTTTATTGAATTATTTATTATTTTTTATTTATTTTTTTATTATTTTTTAATTATTTTTTAATTATTTTTTTATTATTAAATTTATTTATTTTTTTAAGTCAGACTGAGACGCAGTTCTCATTCAGGTCCGTTTTTTTTTTTTTTTATTATTATTTTTATTTAATTATTTATTATTTTTTAATTATTTTTTTATTATTATTTTTATTATTAAATTTATTTATTTTTTTACTTGCGAGTGAGACACAGTTCTCATTCAGGTCCGCATTTTTTTTTTTTATTATTTTTATTTAATTATTTATTATTTTTTAATTATTTTTTAATTATTTTTTAATTATTTTTTTTATTATTAAATTTATTTATTTTTTTACTTGCGAGTGAGACACAGTTCTCATTCAGGTCCGCCCTTTTTTTTCCCCATTGACATACATTAGCGGTGTGTCGGCGATTTTATGGCCGGCCACCTGGTTCTATTTGTCGGCCCTAAAATCGCGGACACACCGCTAATGCATGTCTATGGGCAGTCAGCTCGAATTCTGATTGGTCGGCGTCCAATCCGAAATCGGGCTGACTGCCCATAGACATGCATTAGCGGTGTGTCCGCGATTTTAGGGCCGACAAATAGAACCAGGTGGCCGGCCATAAAATCGCAGACACACCGCTAATGTATGTCAATGGGGAAAAAAAAAGGCGGACCTGAATGAGAACTGTGTCTCACTCGCAAGTAAAAAAATAAATAAATTTAATAATAAAAAAAATAATTAAAAAATAATTAAAAAATAATAAAAAAATGAGGGGCTCTTGTGATTGGCTGAGGGCAGTATACAGCGACCAATCAGAAGAGGGCCTCAGATCTCATTGAGGTAGAATGGCGGATTTTTCGTCCATTCTATCTTAATGAGAAGGAAGAGGACGTCGGAGGTGGAAGTTTGCGAAAAGAAGACAGAAGATCCCCGGGGCCGGACGAAGAAGCGGAGATGGCGGAAAGAAGAGAGAAGACCCCCGGGGCCGGAGGAAGAGGACGCCTGGCCGGACGGAGGACTTGTGGATCGGACGGACGATCAGATGACTTGAAGGCATGTAAGTGATCGACGGGGACGTTAGGTTAGGGGACGGCGGGGGCTTCGGGTGTAGGGCCTTAGGTGACAGCGGCGTTAGGTTAGGGGACTGCGGGGGCTTAGGGTGTAGGGCTTTAGCGAGAGGGGCAGGGGGTAGACGGCGGGGCTTATGGGGTATCGGCGGGGGCTTAGGATGCTGCGGGTCGGGGGTTAGGTGGTCGGGGCTTAGCGTGTACGGGTGCGGCGGACTTAGGGGTATCGGCGGGGGCCTAGGATGCTACGGGGGTTAGGGGGTAGGAGCTTAGGGGCGGCGGTGCCTTAGGGGGTAGGCGGCATGGCTTAGGGGGTATCGGCGGGGGCCTAGGATGCTACGGGGCTTAGGGGGTAGGGGCTTAAGGGCGGCGGGGCTTAGGGGGTATCGGCGGGGGCTTAGGATGCTGCGGGTCGGGGGTTAGGTGGTCGGGGCTGCTGCGGGGCTTAGGGGGTAGGGGCTTAGGGGCGGCGGTGGCTTAGGGGGTAGACGGCGGGGCTTAGGGGGTATCGGCGGGGGCTTAGGATGCTGCGGGTCGGGGGTTAGGTGGTCGGGGCTTAGCGTGTAGGGGTGGGGCGGACTTAGGGGGTAGGGCCTTAGGTGCGGCGGGGTGGTTTTGTTGCGGGGTGGGTGTGCGGACATGGGGGTGGGTGTGCGGACATGGGGGGGCTGTGCGGACATGGGGGTGGCTGTGCGGACATGGGGGGGTGGGTGTGCGGACATGGGGGGGTGGGTGTGCGGACATGGGGGGTGGCTGTGCGGACATGGGGGGTGGCTGTGCGGACATGGGGGGGTGGCTGTGCGGACATGGGGGGGTGGCTGTGCGGACATGGGGGGTGGCTGTGCGGACATGGGGGGGTGGCTGTGCGGACATGGGGGGGTGGCTGTGCGGACATGGGGGGGTGGCTGTGCGGACATGGCGGTGGGTGTGCGGACATGGGGGGGCGGCTATGCGGACATGGGGGGCCTGTTTGGACCTGGGTGAGGCTGTGCGGACATTGGGGGGGCGAGTTGTGGGTAGCGGGGAGCGGAGGCGGCTGTGCCGCCTCCACTCCATGGTCCCCGGGGAGCGAGTTGCGGCTCAGGCAGCGACTCGCAATGGCCTCGCGGCCATTGCTCGCGCTACCTGAGCGGTAAATCGGTAAGATTGTAGCCGAGGCTGTGGATCGATTTTGGGCCAGCGGCTCGCAATGGCCTCGCGCCCAATGTTAAATTCGTATCCACATGACGACATCGGAAAGAGCGCGCAGAGGGGCGCTTTTCCGATTCGCGATTATATAATAGATGGAAGGCAATGTGTGCCCCATTATATTATATGGAAGGCAATGTGTGCCCCATTATATTATACTAGCTGGGTGCCCGATGCACATGCATCGGGATTCTAGAAGAGCGAGTCTCTGACTCACAATGGCCGCTTCGCGGCCAATGCTTCGCGCTGCTAAGGCGACTCGCCATGCCCGCTGCGCGGGCATAGCGAGTCGCCTTAGAACTGCTCGCAATGGCCGCTGCGTGGCCAATGCTTCGGGCGTATCCACATGACCACGCTGACTCGCAGCGTGAGCGGACTCAGAAGGGGCAAAAAAACACATTCGTGATTATATAATAGATGGAAGGCAATGTGTGGTCCATTATATTATATGGAAGGCAATGTGTGGTCCATTATATTGTATGGAAGGCAATGTGTTTTCCATTATGTTATATGGAAGGCAATGTGTGCCCCATTATATTATATGGAAGGCAATGTGTGGTCCATTATATTATATGGAAGGCAATGTGTGGTCCATTATATTATATGGAAGGCAATGTGTGGTCCATTATAAGGAAGGCAATGTGTGGTCCATTATATGGAAGGCAATGTGTGGGCCATTATATTATATGGAAGGCAAAGTGTGGCCTATTATATTATATGGAAGGCAATGTGTGCTCCATTATATTGTATAGAAGGCAATGTGTGGTCAATCTAAGCTATAATTCCCGGAGGGATTTGTGACGTCACATCCGTCACTTTGTCCCAACGTCCGGAGAGAGAGAGACAGAGAGAGAGACATATAGATAGATAAAAATAGATATAGATAGATAGAAATAGATATAGATAGATGGATAGATGGATAGATATAGATGGATAGATATAGAGAGATAGATATAGAGAGATAGATATAGAGAGATAGATATAGAGAGATAGATATAGAGAGATAGATATAGAGAGATAGATAGAGATAGAGATAGATAGAGATAGATAGAGATAGATAGAGATAGATAGATATAGATAGATATAGATAGATATAGATATAGATAGATAGAGATATAGATAGATATAGATAGATACATATAGATAGAGATATAGATAGATAGATAGATATAGATAGATAGATAGATATAGATATAGATAGATATAGAGTGATATAGATAGATAGATATAGATAGATAGATACAGATAGATAGATATAGATAGATAGATATAGATAGATAGATATAGATAGATAGATACAGATAGATAGATACAGATAGATAGATACAGATAGATAGATAGATACAGATAGATAGATACAGATAGATAGATACATACAGATAGATATAGATAGATAGATAGAGATATAGATAGATAGATATAGATAGATACATATAGAGATAGATAGATAGATAGAGATAGATAGATAGATATAGATAGATATAGATAGATAGATATAGATATAGATAGATATAGATAGATAGATATAGATAGATAGATATAGATAGATATAGATATAGATAGATAGATGGATAGATGGATAGATATAGATGGATAGATATAGATGGATAGATATAGAGGGATAGATATAGAGGGATAGATAGAGATAGATAGAGATAGATAGAGATAGATATAGATAGATAGATAGATATAGATAGATATAGATAGATAGATAGATATAGATAGATATAGATAGATAGATAGATATAGATAGATATAGATAGATACATATAGATATAGATAGATATAGATATAGATAGATAGATATAGATAGATGGATAGATGGATAGATATAGATGGATAGATATAGATGGATAGATATAGAGGATAGATATAGAGAGATAGATAGAGATAGATATAGATAGATATAGATAGATATAGATAGATAGATATAGATAGATAGAGATATAGATATAGATAGATACATATAGATATAGATAGATATAGATAGATAGATATAGATAGATAAATATATATAGATAGATAGATATAGATATATAGATAGATATAGATATAGATAGATACAGATAGATAGATATAGATAGATAGATATAGATATAGATAGATAGATATAGATATAGATAGATAGATATAGATAGATAGCGCCTCACTTCCCATTGAGATATAATGGACAACTGAGTTTCAAATTTACCGCTGAAAGTGAGGCGCTATTCTCATTGGTCGCCGCCAGCACACATCGACCAATGAGAATAGCGCCTCACTTCCCATAGAGATATAATGGACGACTGAGTTTCAAATTTACCGCTGAAAGTGAGGCGCTATTCTCATTGGTCGCCGCCAGCACATAGCGACCAATGAGAATAGCGCCTCACTTCCCATAGAGATATAATGGACAACTTTGAGTTTCAAATTTCCAGCTTAAGTGAGGCGCTATGCTGATTGGTCGCTGTGTGCTGCGCCGACCAATCAGCATAGCACCTCACTTCCCATAGAGATACATAGCGGTGTTTCGAGCGATGCATGGCCGGGCCCTTGGTTCTATTTTCGGCCACGGCGCTCGGCTCTCGTCGGTCGTCGCCGGGGCGGAGACTCGCAATGGCCGCTTCGCGGCCATTGCTCGCGCCCCTGCAACGGCTCGCAATGCCCGCTGCGCGGGCAATGCTTCATGGGTCGCGTGGCTGCAGAGCAGCCATGTCCACGACGACGGAAGTAGAGCCGAAATTTACGGAAGTGCGTTAGGGGAATTATATATTAGATAATCTAAGTTCTTCAAAGTAGCCACCTTTTGCTTTGATTAATGCTTTGCACACTCTTGCCATTCTCTTGATGAGCTTCAAGAGGTAGTCACCGGAAATTATTTTCACTTCCCAGGTGTGCCCTGTCAGGTTTAATAAGTGGGATTTCTTGCCTTATAAATGGGGTTGGGACCATCAGTTGTGTTGTGCAGAGGTCTGGTGGATACACAGCTTATAGTCCTACTGAACAGACTGTTAGAATTTGTATTATGGCAAGAAAAAAGCAGCTAAGTAAAGAAAAACGAGTGGCCATCATTACTTTAAGAAATGAAAGTCCGTCATTCTGAAAGATTGGGAAAACTTTGAAAGTGTCCCCAAGTGCAGTTGCAAAAACCATCAAGCACTACAAAGAAACTGGCTCACATGACGACCGCCCCAGGAAAGGAAGACCAAGAGTCACCTCTGCTGCAGAGGATAAGTTCATCCGAGTCACCAGCCTCAGAAATCACAGGTTAACAGCAGCTCAGATAAGAGACCAGGTCAATGCCACACAGAGATCAAGCAGCAAACACATCTCTACAACAACTGTTAAAAGGAAACTTTGTGCAGCAGGCCTTCATGGTAAAATAGCTGCTAGGAAACCACTGCTAAGGACAGGCAACAAGCAGAAGAGACTTGTTTGGGCTAAAGAAAACAAGGAATGAACATTAGACCAGTGGAAATCTGTGCTTTGGTCTGATGAGTCCAAATTTGAGATCTTTGGTTCCAACCACTGTGTCTTTGTGCGACGCAGAAAAGGTGAACGGATGTACTGTACATGCCTGGTTCCCACCATAAAGCATGGAGGAGGTGTGATGGTGTGGGGGTGCTTTGCTGGTGACACTGTTAGGGATTTATTCAAAATTGAAGGCATTCTGAACCAGCATGGCTACCACAGCATCTTGCAGCCGCATGCTAATCCATCTGGTTAGCGCATAGTTGGACCATTATTTATTTTTCAACAATGACCCCAAACACACCTCCAGGCTGTGTAAGGGCTATTTGACCAAGAAGAAGAGTGATGGGGTGCTACGCCAGATGACCAAGCCTCCACAGTCACCAGACCTGAACCCAATCGAGATGCATTAAGGTGACCATGACCAGGACATTTAGCTAAAGCAAATGTCTCATCTTTACTTTCCAACTACTTATTAATCTTTGTTTCAACATTGTGGTCCATCTACTGAAGTGATTTTCTACTATTTTCTCTTATATGGCTATGTCTTAAAGGGATGAGCTAAAGGGATATAATTAATGGTTCATATTAAAGCATAAAGAAAGATATATAGGATAATAATTTTCCTTATCAAGCTGGACCGCAGACTGAAGGCAAAAGGGCCAACAAGTGCTAAGCATCTCTGAGAACTCCTTCAAGACAGTTGGAAAACCATTTCTAGTGACTACCTCTTGAAGCTCATCAAGAGAATGGCAAGTGTGCAAAGCCGTAATCAAAGCAAAAGGTGGCTACTTTGAAGAACCTAGAATATAAGACATATTTTCAGTTGTTTCACACTTTTTTTTTAAGTGTATAATTCCACATGTGTTAATTCATAGTTTTGATGCCTTCAGTGTGAATCTACAGTTTTCATAGTCATGAAAATAAAGAATACGTATGTGTGCATGTATGGGCATGTGTGTGTGTGTAATTGTCTGTGATTATGCGTATGTGCATGTATGCGCATGTGCATATGCGTAAGTATGTGTGTGTGCATCTGCCTGTATGTGTTTGAATGTATGCGCATGTATGTGGGTGTGAGTGAATGCGCATGTGTGTGTATATGCGCATGTGTGTATGTGCGTGTTTGTATGTGCATGAGTGTGTATGCTTGTGTATATGCGTGTTTGTGGTGTGCATATGCATCTGTGTGCGTGTATCTGCACGTGAGTGTATGTGTGTGTGTGTTTGTGCATATGTGCATGTTTGTATATGTGCATGTGTGTGTTGGGAAATTATACTGCGTATGCGCGTTTTTGTGTATGTGCGTATGTATGTGTGTGTGTATGTGTGCGTATGTGTATATCTGCAAGTTTGTGTATATGTGCACGTTTGTGTGTCTGTTTATGTATGTGCATGCTTGCGTGTGTATGTGTGTGTGTGTATGTGCATGTTTGTGGGAACATTATACTGTGTATGCATGTGTCTGTATGCACATGCATATGCGTGCTTGCGTGTGTGTATGTGTGGGGACATTATACTGTGTGTATGTGCGTGTATGTGTGCGTATGTGTGTTTCTGCACGTACGTATGTGTATGCATGTGTATGTGTATATGTGTACTTGCATGTGTATGAAATAAAGACACCGATTAGGATTTCCTGGATGTCTGTCATTCTATACACAGTAGCGCAGACTGCATTGTTTTTCCTGTCCTTTGAGATATTGCATGTGTATGTGCATGCTTACATTTGTGTGTATATGCATGCATGTATGTGCGGGGACATTATACTGTGTGTGTATGCGCGGGTGTATGCGTGTTTATGTGCATGTGTGTATCTGCATTAGTGTATGCACATACAGGGGTGTGTGTGTATGTGCATGCTTGCGTGTGTATGTGCGTGTATTTGGGGACACTGTACTGTGTATATGCGCATGCCTGTGTGTATTTGCATGCATGTGTATGTGCATGTTGGGACATTATTCGGTGTGTATGTGTGCTTGTGTATATGTGCATGGGTATGCATGTGCGTGTATGTGTGCGAATGTGTGTATTTGCATATGTATATCTGTGTGTGTATGCGCGTGCATGTGTATG
The DNA here is from genome assembly GCA_033576535.1 of Allobates femoralis. Taxonomy (NCBI): domain Eukaryota; kingdom Metazoa; phylum Chordata; class Amphibia; order Anura; family Aromobatidae; genus Allobates; species Allobates femoralis. The sequence continues at coordinate 16,701,468 of JARQOC010000007.1, read as the reverse complement.
TGTTCTTGCATGTATGTGTGTGTGTGTATGTACGCGCTTGCAAGTATGTATATGTGCATGGGGACATTAAACTATGTGTGTGTATGCACGTGCGTATGCGCGTTTGTGTGTATGTGCGTGTATGTTCATGCATGTGGGGACATTATACTGTGTGTATATGAATGTGTATATAAAAGTACATGTATGTGTGTACATGTATGTATGTATGTATATATGTGTGTGTGTGTGTACATGCATTTCTGTGTATGTGGTGTGGGTATGTGTGTCCCAGTCAGACAGTACCACAGCGCTGCCTGCATACCCACCTCCGTGTAGCCATAGCCACCAGGAAAGACCGCAGCTTGAAGCCTGTGATGAATGAGATGGGGTGCGGCGCCATCTGCAGCCACCAGAGGCGCCTGCACCCCATCTTCACCACAGATCGCAAGCCGCAGTCTTTCCTGGCGACTGTAGCTGCATGGAGGTGGGTATGCAGGCAGCGCCGCAGCGATGTCCGGCGAGGAGGGGAGGGTCCTGGTGGGGAGGTCTTGGCGTGGGGTGTCCCGCTGGTGGTACTGCGCAAGGGGCTCATACTCCAACAGGTGCCATATTGGAACATCTATCACTTGGATGTTCCAATATGGCGGTTGGTGTACTTCTGGTCGGAACGGTGGATTGTGGGATTCAGGGACATCCAGACGGAAGTGGATAACAGACAATTTAAGGTAAGCATATATTAGGTAAAGCAACTGATAAATTCAGCAACTTGCATTTGCTCACATAGGTTCAGTCTTACGGAAAAAAAGTTGTGACAAGTGTAGGAGTAGAAAGCAGCACTATTTTAGTCAAGTTTCTGCCACCATTAGGCCACATTCAGATAGTTTGTGAGTCACATACATGTTCTATGCCTTTCAGGAATAGAACATGTACTTCTACTTTGTTCACATGGCCCAACAAAAAAAAATAGAAAATTACAGATCAATACCCATACAAGTCTATGGGTCAGTGAAAATAATGGACGGAACACATGTTATCAGTGCACAATCTGTGTTCTGTCTGTAATTAGTATAGTAATGTTCACAAAGCTTTGTCATTCTTTTTTGTGCAAAAATCACTGATGGAAAAACCTGACACACTGACCAAACACGGATGAACAGTGTATTTTTATGTATGCTAAAAATCATGGACGTCTGACAGAGGCCTTATTAACAAAGGACACAAGTATTTAGAAGAAAGAAAAAAAAAAAAAAGATTACGTTTGCATCCGTATTTCTATGACTGGCTTAACAGCAGCAATCCATTCATCATGATTGCATGGACCTGCAAGAGAAAAAAAGTACTATTAAGGAGGTTGTCATGCAAAGATTGGAATAACAGATTGCAGAATTTGAAGTTTTCAATAAATGAAGTGTGCTGTACTTCTTCGTCTAGTGAAAGATTTTTTTTCCCTCATATTCAGTCTATCTTACTACAAAATGTTGTGTTATTGTCATACACGGGAGGAATAAGCTTTTATGTCAATGGGGGCATAAAATGAAGCAAAATAGCAGCCCTGCTGACAGAATCTGAAAGATATCTTTGCAATCCTTCCGATCACATTGCTATTTCAGCTACATAGTTGCATGGTTTTTAAAGAGGACCTGTCACCCCCCTGCTGCATGGCAATCTAAAAGCAGCACCGCATGCAGCATGTCTGCTGCATTTAGGGAAGGGGTCCCCCATCTGTCTGTGTGCTGTGTAACCAGAGATATAGCCTTTGTAGAACTTCGTTAGAAGCCATGGAGGCAGTCACTGTGGCTGGAGGGAGCTTGATTGACAATGACCATTCCATCCCCCACTGCCTCTCTGTGTGCTGCTTCTGCTGTGCTGGCTCTGCCCTCCTCCTCTCTGTCACTCACAGCATGCAAATCATTTGTCCTGTAATCAGCTCTAATTCCTGCCCTGACAAAACATAAACAACACAGCAGGATGCGGCATACAGGCAGGCAGAGGGGGTGGGAATGGCCCCAGTCAATCAAGCTCACTCCAGCCACAGTGACTACCTCCATGGCTTCTAACCAAGTTTTACAAAGCCTATATCTCGGAGCACACAGACACATGGCGGACCGCTTCCCTGAATGCAGCAGGCATGTTGCATTTAGATTGAAATGCAGCAGGGGGGTGACAGGTCCTCTTTAAAGGTTGAAGGCACATTTAAGGCTACATTCACACACTGCGCTGTTTTGAGCGCCTTTTTTGCGCACGTTCTTCAAAAATGCGCAATGTGCCTTGTGTCTGCCGGCAAAGTGAATGGGAAATTCACTTTGCCGTACAGACACAGCATAAATATACACCACGCTTTTATGGGGCCTGGATCTGATGTCACAGAAGGGGAGGAAGAATCCTGTTCCTCCTCCCCCCTGTGACGTGTGACCGCCCCCATTTGATTTTGCAGTGTATTAATATACACTGCGAAATCAAAATTAAAGAAAGCCAGAGGTATTAAAAATAATAAATAATGAATACTTACCTCTCCACCGGCTTGTTCGTGCTATCCGGAGCCAGGTACCGATCTGATAGGACCTGGCATGATGGCATAGGGCGCTGATTGGCCGCTCGCGGTCAAGTGATATGTGACGCGCATATCACATGACCGCGAGCGGCCAATCACAGTGCCCAATTTTATTGTGACATCATTATGACATCATGCAAGGTCTTTGCAGGTCGATGCCTGCTGCTGTTTCCGGCTACTGGCTCCGGAACACGCGGCGGGGGGCAATTATAAAAATCTTTATTATTTTTAATACATTTGTCATTCTTTTACATTTGATTTTGCAGTGTATAATGCACTGCAAAATCAAATGGGGCTGTGACAGAGGTCACAGAGGGGAGGAGGAACAGGATTCTTCCTTACCTCTTTGACATCACTGAAGAAGTTGCCCCGTAAAAACACGCAGTGTGTGAATGCATCACTTTTTTTCCGTGGCTTTTTTGCGCGTGTGCAAAACACTGAAAAAAGCGCTGGCGCAAAGAAGCGCTACGTGTGAACATAGTCTAAAAGGGGTTTTCCCATAAACAAACTTAATTGTAAAGTTTATTTTAATCGATAGATCTTGGAATAATAATCATTTCCACAATTGGATGTTCTGTAAAATGTTCCTGTGCTGAGATAATCTTATATATGTGTCCCTGCTATGTACTGTGTAATCTCCATGTCTGACTGTACAAGGGACATGGTCTGATCTTACCACATCTCCTACACTGAGATAATATTATATATGTGTCCTGCCATGTAAAGTATTGTGTAATGGATGTGCCTGACCGTACAGGGACGGGACATGTCAATGTTATGTACTGTATAATCGCCATGTCTGACTGTACAGGGTTTCATCATACCACATCTCCTGGGCAGGGGAGGATGTAAAATAATATAAAGGCATTACAGCATCGAATTGCAAATAATAATTTGAGATGAAACATGTAAAGAAAAAACACAGGCAGAGAAATGTTTAACCTCATAAAAAGAAGCAGCTATGATCTTGTGCTGTAATGTCTTTATACTCTTGCGTCCTCCTCTGCCCAAAAGATGTGGAATGATCAGACCATTGTCCTGTATGGTCAGACACGGTCATTACACAGTACATAGCAGAGACACATATTGCCACAAACTTGGTCAGGGCCTGCCCTCTTATCCTGCTGGTCAAACACAGAATTGACAGAGGATAAGCAAAGAACGCAGCTGCTCTAATTTATGTAGACTATTGTGGCACGTGATGTGACAAGATGTATATATACCACCAGGTCCTGCCAGAAAGATATATATACCTCAATCCAGTCACCCTCAGGCCCACAACATCACAAATACAAAAATTATGCTGCCACCATCGATCTCTTTCAGGTGGATTGGTAACCTGTTTGGTAATGTGAATTTTGCAGGAGGTAAGTGTTGCTCGTTCATAGGGCAAGAAGAACAAAACAAGCAATTACAATTTTACGCCAAAGAAATGGCAGTATTTACAAAAGATATAAAGATATTACAAGAGAGACAACTTACATATATGCATAAAGTTATTAAAATAAAAGTGAAATAGCCATGGTGGTAGCCATGATTAAGACCTGAGTGTCGAAACACGTTGGCCTCTGTACCGTGCACACTGCCTTGTCTGTTTTTCTGTTTATTTTAATAAAACACCGCAACCCATTCAAGGAGATTGGCTTGTTGGATTTCTTCTTTCACTTGTTCACAGCCTGGAACCAGGGCTGGTCCGTGCGGACCCAATCCCCAGGAACCAGGAGATTAATTGTCAGTGAGCTCTTTCCACCCCCTCTTTTCCTCTGCTGTTATTATAAGAAATGGGATTAAAATAAGAAGACTAAACCTGTGCCACGCTGTGACAGTCACAGATTTTGTAGGGGGAGACAGCACCCCAGAAATGGTGTACGATTCTGCCTCACAGCGGTAACGTGATGATGCTGTGTTGTGGTCCTTGACGAGAATAAGTCAGCAAAAAGGTCGTTCTGATTTTATGTTTTAGGCCATAAATACAGGCCCTCCCACTGTGCTGACCTCACAGATGGGCTGTTTTCTTAGAGGAACACCCATCTCCACAGTTACGAAAAAAACTCTTTTTTTCCCACATCTTTGGTCCGGAAGCTCTCAGGTCAAAGATATTGACATCATGTTTTCCCTTGTGATATTAGGTGCTGTTCGAGTCCAAATTTGATATGTCTGTGATGTGTAGATAGTCAATTCCCAGACATGGGGGGGGGGGGGGGGGTTGGGGGGGTAATGCGTTCCCAAAAATGTAAGTATTTCAAAAATATGATTTATGTATTTGTGACGTTAATATACCTTATTAAAAGGAAAACTGTCAGGTTAAAAATCCATATGTAACTGCTATCATTTTCTAATTCCTTTCTCGAAGCTCTATGTATTTGGGGAAGGTAGATTTGTCATTCTTGTATGTAGAGTTGATGGTATTTTATATACTTTAATCAATCTCTATGCACCGAACAAGGGGCAAATTGGTTTCTTGAACAAGTTGATGGATCTCATTCAGGAACATTGTATGGGTTCTTTGATATTGTTTGGTCATTTTAATGCCGTTCCGAGTGTGTTGCTTGACTCAACAAATACTAAAAGAATATCTAACATAGTATTAAACCCTTGGATTGAGAGAGAAAGTTTATTCGATGTATTTAGGTGTTTAAGTTCTGAGTCCAGGGAATATACCCATTATTCGAGCCCCCACCACACTCTACCCAGAATTGATCTAGTTCTTGCGGATGTCCATGCTCTACAAAAAATTGAGAGGATCAATATATTAACCAGGACGTGGTCTGATCACTCACCTATCCTTTTTAAATTACGTAATGGGAAAAATTCCTTTTCTCATAGCCCATTGAGAGCAAAATCTTTTCTCTTTATACATCCAGATTTCAAGGAAGACCTAACCGATTTAATTAAATCCTATTTTGTGATTAATGATACAGGGGAGATATCGGTTTCTTCGGTCTGGCTTGCCCATAAGGCAGTCATTCGAGGTTCTTTGATAGAGATGAATTCGAGAACTGTAAAAAAAGAGGGTTTTAAATCTTACTATCTCAGACAAGATTCGCTCTCTGGAGGGTTCTCAGGCTTCTAATCCAACTACTGAAAATCACCGAGAATTTATGGGAGCTAGAATGGAATTGAGATCGCTTTTGATCTGTGAATATGATAAAATGCTCCAAAGATCTAAGTCTACTTATTACAACTGTATGGACAAACCAAATAAATTCTTTGCCACCAGAATTAAAAAATTGGGGGAAAAAAGAGAATTCTCCAGATAAAACATGGTCATGATATTTTTATGAAAAATCCTAAAGATATATCAAATGAATTTAGGTTGTATTATGATAAACTTTACAATTTGAATTTGGAGAATTCAGTTTCACAGCCATCCATTTCATCGATGAACAATTTTTTAGATTCCTTACAACTTCCAAAATTAAGTGAAGATCTTTCTTCTCTAAATCTCCCATTCACTGTTGCCGAAGTGTCTTCAACTATTAATTCTTTAAAGGATGGCAAAGCGCCTAGTCCAGATGGTCTACCTAATGAATATTTTAAAGACTTCAACACCTTATTAACACCCTACTTAGTTAGACTGATGAACTCAGCCTCTGCTTCTTCATCATTATCACCTGAGATGCAAGAAGCTATTATAACAGTAATACCAAAAGAAAGCAGTGATCATAACAATGTCATTAATTATAGACCGATATCTTTACTAAACACTGACACTAAAATCCTGTCTAAAGTTATTGCTAATAGAATCTCGAGGATTGCTTATAAATTAATCCATTCAGACCAGATGGGATTTATTACTAATAGAGGAACATCTGACGCCACCAGGAGAGTGCTGAATATAATTTCTTCAGTTGAGAGATCAGGGACCCCAATGCTTGCCATAACTATAGATGCCGAAAAGGTGTTTGATAGGGTGCATTGGGGTTTCCTATTCAGTACTCTTAAAAAAATTTGGATTTTCCGGCAATATTTTTAATTGTATTCAATCCTTATATTCTGCCCCAACTGCAAGAGTCTTAACTAATAATTATTTATCCTCTTCATTTATATCTAACGGAACTAGGCAGGGATGTCCCCTTTCTCCCATCTTATTTAATTTCTTTCTGGAACCCCTGATTGAGAAAATTAGTATTAGTACTGGTATAAAAGGTAATTCACTTAATGATCGTCAACACAAGACTTCCCTTTTTGCAGACGATCTACGTGTCTTGGTTTCTGATCCTCTAAATTCGTTACGTTCTCTCATGGACATTATAAACACTTATTCATTAAATTCTTATTATAAAATAAACTTCTGCAAAACTAAAGTTCTCCCATACAATATTGATCTTGATCTTTTGAAAATTTTAAAGCAAGCGTTTATATTGTCGTGGGTGGTCGAGGAATTCCCATATCTAGGTATATTAGTTACCAACCCCATAAAAAATATTGTAAACCGTAATATGACGGAAATTTTTAAGAAAATTTCACTAGATTTAACCTTCTTGAATAAATTGGATATTTCTTGGTTGGGACGTATTGTTTCTTATAAAATGGTCATACTTCCGAAAATCTTGTACATATTTAGATCAATTCCGCTCTTGATCCAGAAAAAACACTTAGAAAAGCTTCATAGACAGATGTCTAAATTTGTATGGAATGGTAAGGGTATGTGCACATCAGTCGTTTCTGCATCTGTGCAGAACGACCGGGAACCGGTGGAGATTAGCAGAACTGAGTTTTCTGCACTCGCTAGTGTCCTGGTTTTGTTAGCGTTTTGCTAACGATTTGCGATCGGGTTACTAGCGGTCGTACAGCGTGTTCTTGGAGATTCCCCCGGCGTGTTCCTTAGCGTTTTCCAGACTGGTCTTTGCTGCACTTGTTCAGCTAGACCCGCTGGAAAAACGCTGAAAAGAAGTCGCTTGCTCTATCTTTGACAACCGGTCGGAAACCGGTGAATAAACTGAAAACGACCAGAGAAAAAACGTTGTAATGTACACAGCGTTTTCTCAACTCCATTGACTAGCATGTTAATCCTACCGGTGGGTAGGATTAACATAAATTAACATAAAACTCAGCGGGAACCGCCGACGGAAACCGGTCAAAAACAGCCCACAAAACGTCAGATGTGCACATACCCTTAGACTCCTAGGATTGCAAGGCTAACTTTAAAAAAACATAGAAAAAGAGGGGAACTGGGATTACCAAATTTGAAGCATATTACTTAGCTAACTTGATTAAAGGAAGCAATAGGTGGTGGACTAGTCAACATTGTCCTACCTGGACTGGTATGGAGAAGCATTATATGTCTAATCACTCTCCTGAATCATATGTTGTTTCTTATATTCTTGACAACAAAAAGCGTTTGCCTTCTTCTGATACGTTAAAAGCCACCATTAAGGCATGGAGATCACTGCATTTGAGCCAGTAATCCCTGTTTGGATCCTAATTGATATTTTCAGTGTGTTATGTCCAATGATTAAATAAAAAAAACTGGCATATTAGGGGGATTGAAACTGTTTCTGACATTATGAAAGATGGTAGATTAAAATCTTTCCCATCCTTGGGCAAACAGTTTGGACTACCTAAATTTGAAAGATTGAATTGGCAACTCAGTTCTGATACCTTAGTAGATAAAAAAAATAAAATGTATACTTCCAAGCAATGTTAATAACCTTCTCAGATATTCTAACAAAAAATCAATTTGGAAAACTAGCATCCTTTACCAAACTCTTAATAAAGATCTTATTCTTGACAATCAGATTCTTGAATACTTGGTCTAAAGATACTGGACTGGATTCCTCAGAATTAGGTGAACATCTCTCAAAGATACTTCCACTTATGTACTCTAATATATCTTGTGTTTCCCTTTTGGAGACGCAATACAAATTCGTATTTTTCGCTTTATAAGACGCACCTGATTATAAGATGCACCCCCAAATTTGGTGTAGGAAAAGAGAAAAAAATTTTTTAATGTTAAATGGGGTCCGTCTTATAATGTCAGTGTCCGGCTTAGAAATCATATAGGGTATATGTCTCTCATAGCCCCCTCTTCCTGGTACATGGTCCTCATCTTGGGATATAGCTCCCACATCCTAGATATGGCCCCCTTATTCTGGTTATGGCTGGCACACGTCCCCCAGGACTGGCATACGTCCCCCAGGGATAGCACATGCCCCCAAGGGCTCTCACACATCCCCTAGAGCTGGCACATGCCCCCAAGGGCTGGCACATGCCCCCCAGGGCTCTCACACATCCCCCAGGGCTGGTACATGCCCCCCAGGGCTGGCACACGTCCCCCAGGGCTTGCACATGCCCCCCAGGGCTCTCACACATCCCCTAGGGCTGGTACATGCCCCCCAAGGCTGGCACATCCGCCCTAGGGCTGCCACATGCCCCCAAGGGCTGGCACACATCCCCCAGGGCTGGCACATGCCCCCCCTGGGCTGGCAACTCCGCCCCAGGGCTGGCACATGCCCCCCAGGGCTGGTACACGGCCCCCCCTTGCTGCTGCGATTTGAACAAAAGTGATATTGTATTAGCGCTACAGACACAGCCAGGGACACCGCTCTATGTATAATTACCTTGCAGATTTATTGTACCAATATCAAGTACCCGGTCTCCACAACGCGTTTCGGCGCTGATTGCGCCTTTCTCAAGTGATTGAGAAAAGCGCAATCAGCGCCGAAACGCGTTGTGGAGACCGGGTACTTGATATTGGTACAATAAATCCGCAAGGTAATTATACATAGAGCGGTGTCCCTGGCTGTGTCTGTAGCGCTAATACAATATCACTTTTGTTCAAATCGCACATTCAACCTCCCGCTGGGAAGCGTGATATCCAGCAGCTTGACCTCCAGGACCTGCCGTACATCAAATTACCACTCCCTCAGAGGATTACTTGGATCAGCAGTTTGTGCACCAGAGGATCACACGAACTTGCCTCTCCAAGGCTCCGGACGGTGTGGAGATCCCACGGGGTCATAACTCAGCCCTAGAACCAGTTGTGCAGTCGGCACAACTAAATAAGGTGAGCACGAGGGTCATATCACCGATCCCTTCTTACAATATAGCAGTTTGGCGCAAACCTTTGTTTTCTTTATATTACATCCCCCTTGCTGCTGGGCAGAAAATAAACATTTTATACTAATCTCTCCGGCGCTTGCCTCAGTCTTTCAGTGCCTCTCTCCTTGACTGCCGCAATCTCCCTCCGAGGTCCCAGAGAAGCCGGTCATGTGATCGGCAGCGCACACTGATGACATCACCCGCACTGCTGTCATCAGTGTGCGCCCGATCATATGACTGGCTTCTCTGGGACATCGGAGGGAGATTGCGGCAATCAGGGAGAGAGACACTGAAAGACTGAGGCAAGCGCCGGAGAGGTAAGTATAAAATGTTTGTTATTTTCTGCCCAGCAGCATGGGGGGACTGCAGGAACATTTAATATGCCCTGCTCCCGTGTCCATACCTCGGCGCTAGCTTCAGCACCGAGGTGATGGACAGCGGCAGTGCAGTGCGTATTAAATGAGTTAATGAGCGGAGGTCACATGACGTCCCGCTGCTTCCTACAGCCCGCGCCAGCCTTTGGACACAATCCAGAGCTGCCTCCACTCTCCCCTGCACCGTACGTTCGTTTTTTAAGATGCACCCCCCACTTTCCCCCAAACTTTGGGGGAACAAAAGTGCGTCTTAAAAAGCGAAAAATACGATATATACTAAATGGTATCGTACCCCTAATATATTACATTTAATGGATCCTAGCTATAGTAAATCTATGTTTGCGAGGATGTGGTAGTGTTGGCTCGGTTAAGCACATATTTTGGTATTGCCCTGAACTAGGGACTTTATGGCTTGAAGTCCAAACTTTTATCAATTTAATTTTAAACACGAATATTTCTCTTAAAATGAATTTGGTCTTGCTTCTCATAGAATTGCAAGATATTCCAAAACAAAAGAGGTCTTTGGTTCTTCATATTCTTTTAGCGAAGAATATCATAGCCTCCCTCTGGTTGAAAAATGATCCACCCACAATTGAACTGCTAATAGATAAATTAGCTTCTCATAACCTGTTTGAGTACTTATCTGCTCTGAGGAACCCAAACCGACACAAATATCTAGAATAGTGGTCATCTTGGGTTTCCCAATACGCACCTTCGTTGACATTGGATGGGGGTTGATTTTTCTTTAAATTATATGATCCTATGGCTATAGAAATAGACTTGTCATCTGCTGTTTATATTAAATGTCTAAACAATCTTATGACCAATGTATGCCATGTTAATGTATATAGTTATTATTTGTCTGTTTGATTGTTTTTTCTTTTATTTCTTCCTACTGTTTGTCATCCTTAATTCTTTGTCTTGTCAATACCTCTTATTATAATGGTATAAATATAATTTTATGTCTTATAATTGTAAAAAATGTTATTTAATACTGTTTGAACAATTTATTGATCAATATGTTAATAAAATACATTTAAATTGACCAGACAACCCCTTTTAGAATCTGCATCTGTAATTATGATTAAACAGCCCCTGGATTTAGAGGACGCCCCCTTGTCCCCACTGCAGGCCTAGGTGTAAAAAGATCATTAGAAAAGATCTGACCTAAAGAATAAAGCGGTTTTATTACTTTTACCACAAAGTGAAAGGTTAAAAACAAAAAAAATAATTCTTTAATTCCAGGTTTTTGTTTTTAAAAATGTCATATGATTGAAAATGGTACCAATAAAACTTCAACTCATGCTGCAACAAAACAACTCTCTGTTGGCAGAAATAGAACTCTGAAAACATGGCGATGCAAGAACATTTTCCTCTCTTTTTATAATAGTAATATATACACATACATACATTAAAAAAAAAAAACTACCTTCTTACCCCTGTGGGGTAGTTATTTGTCCTTCCTCATTCTCCAGTCTTCTACCAGAGACCTGGGAGTTTGAGGGTTCTGCGCAGGATATTAGTGGTTCCCAGCAGTTGCTCCTGGGATCTCTTGTAGCCATTTTTCCAACTGTTGCTGTTCCTAGCAACACTGGAATCACTGTTGCCTTCACCTTCCACATTTTCTCCAGATTATATTATCATATATCTAATATATAAAGTTGAGTGTGGGTGTGTATGTATGTATTAAAGGGAACCTAACCCCACAAACCGACCCCCCGCATCTTTCTACCTGTCCCTGCACCCCCCCTCATCATTTGTAGCCATCCCTTTTGCAGAAAAAATCGATTTTGTAAAGTAGAGAAAAGTTTATATTCACCTTGTCCTGTGTGAGTTCTCTGTTTCTGAATTAGTCTCAATGGTCTGCCTGTCTGCTGTTCCCTTGTAATTATGCACGCCCTTCTCAGGTTGCTGCCTTGCATAGAGCCTGGCCGCGTCATGAAAGAGGGAGGGGCTAATGGCATGCCGTGATTTAGCCCCGCCCCTTTCATGACGCGGCCAGGCTCTTACCAAGGCATCAAGCTGAGAGGGGCGTGCATAATTACAAGGCTGCAGCAGACAGGCCAGCCTTTGAGACTAATTCAGAAAGAGAGAACTCACACAGGACGGAGGTAAATATAACTTCTTTTCTACTTTACTAAATCGATTTTTTTATGCAAAAGGGATGGCTAGAAATGATAAGAGGGGGTGCAGGGACAGGTCTAAAGATGCAGGGGGTCAGTTTGTGGGTTTAGGATTACTTTAAGCCCTGCCCACTCCCAGTAGCCCCACCTATTCCACATTGCCACACCTTCCACAAAGCTGAGTATGTATCAAGCCACGCTGACTCCACATGGCTACATCCACTCCACAAAGTTGAATGTATGTGCATAGCCGCGCACACTCCACACAGCCACGCAACCTCTAATATGTACGTATGTATGAAGCTCAGCCCACTCCACATAGCCAAGCCCATTTCACAGCCTGTATCTACACATATCCCCTCCTCCTTCACATAGCCTCGCCCCCAAAACTATGCAGAGGGGTGGAGCTATGAAGGGGCAGGACTATACATGAGGATGGTGTTATGAAAGGGGCACAGATACTGGGAGGGGTGGGGCTGTGTGTAAAAGCAGTGCAATGAAAGGGTGGGGCTACTGGCAGGGGGCATGGCTTTGATACATACACATACATAACCATATATGAGCATTATGCCCGGACAACGCCAGGCTCTATAGCCAGTGTGTATGTGTGTGTGTATATATATATGTGTGTATATATATATATATATATATATATATATATATATATATATATATATATACATACATACATACATACACACACACACACACACACACAGTGTATATATATGCACGCACATATACACACACACTAGCTGTGCTACCCGGTTGCGCCCGAGTTAATAAATAATTGCTGTTAGCTATAACAAAATAGAATCTGAATATGTGATATTAGTGACCTGTAGGAAAATAGAAGCTGAGATGTGATTGGTTGCTACAGGCAGCCTAATAAATCTCCAGCCAACAGTAAACCCTCCCCCGGCCGGGCAGTATATATTACCTCACATATACACATAATAGACAGCTCATGTGACAGACATCTGCCTTAATTCCCTATATGGCACATGTGTTGCACATTGGCTGTTTTTAATCAGATGTTTATTTTTGGAAATTAAAGATGCCAGACGTATGAGGCAAGTTGTGTGAGGCGATTTGTGCACATCTGTGTCTGTCTGTGTGGTGTGTGCGTCCCTGGGGTGCGTGTGTCCCAATGGTGTGCGTGTGTCCCTGTGGGGGGGTCCCTGTGGTCTGTGTCCTTTTGGGGTGGGAGGGGTGTCCCTGTGGTGTGTGTTCTTGTTGTAGGGAGGGGTGTCCCTGTGGTGTGTCCTTGTGGGGGGAGGGGTGTCCCTGTGGTGTGTGTCCTTGTGGGGGAGGGGTGTCTCTGTGGTGTGTGTCCATCCCTATGGGGTCTGTGTGTTCCTGTGGGGTGTGTATGTGTGTATGTCCCTGTGGTGTGTGTGTCCCTGTGGGGTGAGTGCATGTGTCCCTATAGGGTGTGTATGTGTGGGGGGGGGGTCTGTGTGGTGTGTGTCTCTGTTTTGTGTGTGTCTCTTTGTGGTGTGTGTGTTTGTGTTCGGGTACATGGCGAGTATCCAATGTTGGGGCTCCACCTTAGCTGTTACTCTGTGTGCATGTGGCGTGTATACATGTCCCCGTGTGTGGTGAATATTCCATGTCAGGGGCCCACCTTAGTGACTATATGCTGGTATATGCTGTTAGTCTTTGGTGCTGTCATTAAGCCCCTCTCATTCACAACTGTCAACTGGTAATTGTCACTTTCTCTCCATTATGTAGATAGGGCCAAAATTGTTTGGTGAATTGGAACACGCAGGGTTAAAATTTCGCCTCACAACATAGCCTATGACGCTCTCGAGATCCAGACGTGTGACTGTGCAAAATTTTGTGGCTATAGTTGCGACGGTGTAGATGCCAATCTTGGACATACATACACACACATTCAGCTTTATATATTAGATATGGTACATTTGTTTCTCTTGTAGTTTTGCTGCTTATTAATCAGATTTATATTTTTGAAGGATAATACCAGACTTGTGTGTGTTTTTAGGGCGATTATGTGGTGAGGTTAGTGTATGTGTGGTGAAATGTGTGATGAGGGTGGAATATGTGTTCAAGCACGTGGTAGTGTGTGGCGCATTTTGTGTGTGTGTGTGTGTGTTCATATCCCCGTGTGTGGTGAGTATCCTATGTCGGGGCCCCACCTTAGCAACTGTACGGTATATACCCTTTGGCGCCATCGCTCTCATTCTTTAAGTCCGCCTTGTTCACATCTGGCAGCTGTGAATTTGCCTCCAACACTTTTCCTTTCACTTTTTCCCCCATTATGTAGATAGGGGCAAAATTGTTTGGTAAATTGGAATGCACGGGGTTAAAATTTAACCTCACAACATAGCCTATGATGCTGTCGGGGTCCAGACGTGCGACTGTGCAAAATTTTGTGGCTGTAGCTGGCAGCTGTCGATTTTCCTCCAACACTTTTCCTTTCACCTTTTCCCCATTATGTAGATAGGGGCAAAATTGTTTGGTGAACTGGAACGCGCAGCACGGTATTAAGAAGCGCTAAGGCACTGGGTGTTAATAGTAATACACACCTTTATTAAGCTTCCACACTCTATGCGACTCGTTTCCATAGACCAGCTATCTTCCTTAAGCAATCACTCTCCTTTGCAATGCGTTTCGATAGACCAGCTATCTTCCTCAAGCAATTGCTTGAGGAAGATAGCTGGTTTATCGAAACTCGACGCATAGGAGATTGTGGAAGCTTAATAAAGGTGTGTATTACTATGAACACCCAGTGCCTTAGCGCTTCTTAATGCCACAGTATTTTTTGTTTGGAATTTGTAAAATGGAGACACTTATGAGTGGATTCTGCTGTTTTGGCCAAGGCTGTGGAGTCAAGAGTCATGGAGTCTGTGTCCATATTGGTGGATTCGGTGTAAAATAGACTGACTCAGATTCCTAAAATACATAATGAATTGGGTACAGTAGTTCACAGCAGTATAAGCTGAATGTTAGTACTGTATTATGAATTCTTACGTTCTAGCTAAACATCTTGATTATTGTATCATAATTATGATTAAAAGCCTGATGTTCATATTGCAGAGGGTGGACGGTGTATACGGACCTGCACTGCATACACCAGAAAGATCAGACTGTGTTCATCTTTGTAGTGTTTATTTCCTACACAGTCTGATCTTTCTGATCTATGCAGCACAGGTCCGTATACACCGTCCACCCTCTGCAATTTTGAACTACGTTAACCGTTGTGGTGTGGATCCTTGCAGCAGCTATCACCTTTTTGCCCTGACGCTGGTTGTGCGCTACACAACCCCTCTAAGTGAGTGACTAGTTAAATTTGGTCCACTTTTTTACCAATGATAAGACCCTATTGCGCTTCTCTTCTCCTTTTCTAGTATTGATGTTCATATTGTACTACAACTAACTTAGTCACTTAAACATGAGCCATGTATGCAGGGCCGGCTCCATATTTTTGTGTGCTCTGGGCTAAAGAGTCTCATTGGCCCCTTTTAAACTCCACCCCCACCCCTCTCCACTGCTGCACATCCACACCTTAAGCTGCACCTCAGGTATAGACAGGACAAAATAAGAAAACATTTCTTCCTATTAAATGAAGCTTCCCCGGTGGTGTAAAAGGGAGGGGTCATTAGCGCTAATTTTAATGTGCTAGGGTGGAACACAGGAAATAGATCTATAGTTTGTGTTTTTCTTCAAATTATATATAACATACACAGCTCTGTTATATGCCAACAGACATACATGGATCTGCTACATGCACATGTAGACACACAGATCCGCTACGTGCACACTACACATAGTACACACACAGCTCTACTACATGAACATACAGATACACACAGCACTGGTACATGCCCAATACATACACAGACACATGCAGCTCTGCTACATGCACACTACACATACAGATAAATCAGTGAACCGCCACGACACTACTATATTAATGATTAAAGTGGATGAATGAGTGGCACCAAAAAGACGAAGATCTATGGGTATAATGCAAATGGATTTATATGTCCTAGGTGTAATTTAAAACGACGAACAGGTGTGTACTAGGATCTAGCAATGGTGTCCATGTGTGGTTACCAAAGTAAAGAAAAAAGTGGAACATGGGAACTAAATAATAGAGTGGGAGCTCAGTCCAAATAAGCAATATATAAATGAGGTTTTTCTTTAGTTTGGTAACCACACATGGACACCATTGCTAGATCCTAGTACACACCTGTTCGTCGTTTTTAATTACACCTAGGACATATAAATCCATCCACATCACACCATTTCTTCAGGGCATAGTGTTAGGACTTGGCAGTGGAGACTCCTTGAAGTGGATGCCAAGCTTAATCCTTAGTGGCTACTAATGAGACTAAGTTCTCCGGTTTTCATGTATAGCACAGGGCAGTTTCTGCATTTCACATTTGCATTATACCCATAGATCTTCGTCTTTTTGGTGCCACTCATTCATCCACTTTAATCATTAATATAGTAGTGTCGCGGCGGTTCACTGATTTGTAAGTATATATTTTTTCTGCCAGCACCTACACCTGTGGTAGATGCCAGTCTTAACCTCACTTATACATATACAGATACACACGGCTCTGCTACATGGACACTACATACCCAGCTCAGCTACATGTACAATACATGCACATATAAATACACACATAGCTGTTACACGCACATACAAAGACACACAGCTCAGCTCACGTGTACAATACATGTACATACACTTTGTGCAGAATTATTAGGCAAATGAGTATTTTGATCACATGATACTTTTTATACATGTTGTCCTACTCCAAGCTGCATAGGCTTGAGAGCCAACTACCAATTAAGTAAATCAGGTGATGTGCATATCTGTAATGAGGAGGGGTGTGGTGTAATGACATATACACCCTATATAAGTGTTTGCTTATTTATTAGGCAAATGCCTTTCCTTAGGCAAAATGGGTCAGAAGAGAGATTTGACGGGCTATGAAAAGTCCAAAATTGTGAGATGTCTTGCAGAGGGATGCAGTAGTATTAAAAATTGGCAAACTTTTGAAGCATGATCACCGAACAATCAAGCGTTTCATGGCAAATAGCCAACAGGGTCGCAAGAAGCGTGATGGGCAAAAAAGGCACAAAATAACTGCCCATGAATTGAGGAAAATCAAGCGTGAAGCTGTAAAGATGCCATTTGCCACCAGTTTTGCAACATTTCAGAGCTGCAACATTACTGGAGTATCAAAAAGCACAAGGTGTACTATACTTATGGACATGGCCAAGGAAAGGAAGGCTGAAAAACGACCATCTTTGAACAAGAAACCTAGATAAACCGTGAAGACTGGGCCAAGAAATATCTTAAGACTGATTTTTCAAAGGTTTTATGGACTGATGAAATGAGAGTGGCTCTTGATGGGCCAGATGGATGTGCCAGAAGCTGGATCAGTAAAGGGTAGAGAGCTCCACTCCGACTCAGACGCCAGCAAAGTGGAGGTGGGGTACTGGTATGGGCTGGTATCATCAAAGATGAACTTGTGGGACCTTTTCGGGTTGAGGATGGAGTGAAGCTCAACTCCCAGACCTACTGCCAGTTTCTGGAAGACAACTTCTTCAAGCAGAGGTATCGTTTCAAGAAAAACATGATTTTCATGCAGGACAATGCTCCATCACATGCATCTAACTACTCCACAGCGTGGCTGGCCAGTAAAGATCTAAAAGAAGAAAAAAAATAATGACATGGCCCACTTGTTCACCTGATCTGAACCCCATAGAGAACCTGTGGTCCCTCATAAAATGTGAGATCTACAGGGTGGGAAAACAGTACACCTCTCGGAACAGTAACTGGGAGGCTGTGGTGGCTGCTGCACGCAATGTTGATTGGAAACAGATCAAGCAACTGACAGAATCTATCGATGGAAGGCTGTTGAGTGTCAACATAAAGAAAGGTGGCTATATTGGTCACTAATTTTTTTTTGTGCTTTGTTTTTGCATGTCAGAAATGTTTTTTACAAAAAGTTTGTGCAGTTATATTAGTTTACCTGGTGAAAATAAACAAGTGAGATGGGAATATATTTCTTTTTTATTAAGTTGCCTAATAACTCTGCACAGTAATAGTTACCTGCACAAACAGATATCCTCCTAAGATAGCCAAATCTAAAAAACAACAACTCCAACTTCCAAAAATATTAAGCTTTGATATTGATTTATGAGTCTTTTGGGTTGATTGAGAACATAGTTGTTGATCAATAATAAAAATAATCCTCTAAAATACAACTTGCCTAAATTCTGCACACAGTGTACAGATACACACAGCTCTGGTACATGGACACTACATAGCCAGCTGTGCTACATGTACAATATATGTACATACAGCTCTGCTACATCCACATACAAATACGGCTCTGTTACATGCACATAGAGATACACATACAGATATACACACATACAAATACACACACATACAGATATAGATACACACATATTGCCACATTCAGATGATCTTGATCTGTGTAGAGCAGGAAGAGCAGCCACTGGGAGCTGCACAGAGGCTGCAGAAGTTAAGCAGAAGCAGTTTCTTCAAGAACCTTGATTTTAGTCATGTAATCAGTCACATGACTACCAATTGGATGGTCCTTCAGCCTCTGTTCAGCTCCCAGTAAGCTTCCTCTCCTGCTGTGTACCGATCACCAAGGCAGTGCAGAGCAGGAGAGAAAAGAGGGAGAGAGGGCAGCTGTGTGTCATTTGTCTCCTCACTGGTTCCCTCATAGACAGCGAGTGGGCCCTCTCCCTTCTTCAGGGCCCGGCACCTGCCCAGGTATGCTGCTTCTGCATGTATGAAGGAGTTGGGAAATTGAGTTGTCGAAGTCGGAGGTTTGGCTTACCGATTCCACAGCCCTGGTTTTGGCACATTTGGGGATCTGCTAATGAAACATGGCACTTGCAAACATCTGCACTATAATATAGAGCTCCCTGCTTTTAAACTTTGCACTGTGCATTAAAAGTAGGTCCCTATTACATGTAGGGTATTGGTGCACTCAGGAGAAATTGCACAACAAACTGAAGAATCCATTTTTTTCTAATAGCTCTTATAAAAATTAAATTGGGGTTAAAACAACATTATAGTAGTAAAAATACAATTTTAGTTCACCACTCAATGGTATAATATTCTGTGAGGCACATGTGGTGTCAACATGCACACTGCACCCCTAAATTTATTCACTGAGGGGTGCAGTTTACAATATGGTTTTACTTATTGAGGCGAAGGCAAGTCTGCTTTTCTTCCATGTCAGGGGCTCTTCAAATGTGACATGGTGTCTGCAATCTATTCCAACCAAAATGTTGCTTCTTCCCTTCCAAGCCCTGTTGTGCGCCCAAACAGTAACTTTCCACCACATCAGTTTATTCAGGAGAAACTGCACAACAAATTGTACAGCCCATTTTCTGTTAGAAATATTTAAGGCAAAACACAACATTTTTATGAGAAGAATCAGTCTTGCAGCACTGGGGTCCTGTGTTCAAATCCCACAAGGACAACATCTGCAATGAGGTTGTTCTCCCCATGTTCATGTGGGTTTCTCCAGGTTCTCAGATTTCCTCCCACACTCCAAAACAGCAGGGTATGAATGGTATCATAAAGCATATAAAGAATAAACCGCATTCAGACACTGTTTTGCGGTATGCAGGCTTTGAATAAGTGGAGTCTCCACCTAGCGTTGGCAATCCCCATAATCTCCTGTTGAGGAGAGGGGCAAAATGGATAATACGTCCATAAGAAAAAGTGTGCTTCTATGATTTGATTTTTGTTCTCATATTTCCTATCTCATTTAAATATGTATTACCGTATATACTCGTGTATAAGCCGACCCGTGTATAAGCCGACCCCCCTACTTTTGCCCCCAAAACCTGGGAAAATCTATTGACTCGTGTATAAGCCGAGGGTGGACCCTAGCACAAGTATACAGCCCCCAGCAGTGTGGTATACACCAGTCCCAGAGGTAGATACAGCAGCCCCAGTGGTAGTATACACGCAGCCCCAGTAGTATATACAGCCCCAGTGGTAGTATATACAGCCCCAGTGGTAGTATACAGGGCCCCAGCAGTATATACAGCCCCAGTGGTTTATACAGCCCCAGTGGTAGTATACAGGGCCCCAGAGGTATATACAGCCCCAGTGGTAGTATATACAGCCCCAGTGGTAGTATACAGGGCCCCAGCAGTATATACAGCCCCAGTGGTTTATACAGCCCCAGTGGTAGTATATACAGCCCCAGTGGTAGTATATACAGCCCCAGTGGTAGTATACAGGGCCCCAGAGGTATATAGCAGCCCCAGCGGTAGTATACAGGCAGCCCCAGTAATGCAGGGCCCCCCCAGCGTCTCTCCGGTCACCTGTAAAGGAAACTATACTTATCACAGTGCTCTGTCCGCGCCCGCTCGCAGCTGCCGACCGCGATCCTCCATCTTGCGTCTTCTTCCTGTTTCCTGTGCTCGTCGCAGGGAATGACGTCATTGCCCGCGACGAGCACAGAAACAGGAAGAAGACGCAAGATGGAGGATCGCGGTCGGCAGCTGCGAGCTGGCGCGAACAGCGGGCGCGGACAGCGGCACTGTGATAAGTATAGTTTCCTTTACAGGTGACCGGAGAGACGCTGGGGGGGCCCTGCATTACTGGGGATGCGGGGGCTGCTGTATACCGATGTATACATCGGTATGTACCGATGTATACATCGGTATACAGCACTGACTCGCGTATAAGACGAGGGGGTACTTTTCAGCCCAATTTTTGGGCTGAAAAACTCGGCTTATACGCGAGTATATACGGTATGTTGTTTTTATTATATTACATGTTGTATTATTTTAATGTGAATTACACTGACGAAAAGGTTAAAATCCTACTATATCAAAGGGTCTCTGTCAGATCATTTTTCAGTATGATACGAATAGTACCCTTGAATAGTGCTCAGGGGGACCTTTTAGAATATGTACAAATCATTACTGTACCCTTTGTTGTTGTCTTGTTATAAGCATCTTCATAACTAGCAAGTAGCTAGCTACAGCAGTAAAAGTAATTGACCGGACTAGTGAATAGTCACAGTATGTAAATTTTATTTAAATAAACCACGCCTATCCAAGCTGGTATTCTGTTCCTGCCCTCTGTGCTGAAGTTACAATGAATCTCTCAGGCTTCTTCTGAGGGGAGAGACAGGAGGGGGAGGTGTTTTGTGCTGCAATGTGTGTGCTGTCTGTAAGAGATTTCTATGTGTTTATATAACCTTTGGTTTTCCTACATACATGTAAAGTATATATCTGCTGAGCAAATGCACAAATGTTCTTATAAACACATAGAAATATCTCCAGCACACACTACACATACAGTTAGGGCCAGAAATATTTGGACAGTGACACAATTTTCGCGCTTTGGGCTCTGCATGCCACCACATTGGATTTGAAATGAAACCTCTACAACAGAATTCAAGTGCAGATTGTAACGTTTAATTTGAAGGGTTGAACAAAAATATCTGATAGAAAATGTAGGAATTGTACACATTTCTTTACAAACACTCCACATTTTAGGAGGTCAAAAGTAATTGGACAAATAAACATAACCCAAACAAAATATTTTTATTTTCAATATTTTGTTGCGAATCCTTTGGAGGCAATCACTGCCTTAAGTCTGGAACCCATGGACATCACCAAACGCTGGGTTTCCTCCTTCTTAATGCTTTGCCAGGCCTTTACAGCCGCAGCCTTCAGGTCTTGCTTGTTTGTGGGTCTTTCCGTCTTAAGTCTGGATTTGAGCAAGTGAAATGCATGCTCAATTGGGTTAAGATCTGGTGATTGACTTGGCCATTGCAGAATGTTCCACTTTTTTGCACTCATGAACTCCTGGGTAGCTTTGGCTGTATGCTTGGGGTCATTGTCCATCTGTACTATGAAGCGCCGTCCAATCAACTTTGCAGCATTTGGCTGAATCTGGGCTGAAAGTATATCCCGGTACACTTCAGAATTCATCCGGCTACTCTTGTCTGCTGTTATGTCATCAATAAACACAAGTGACCCAGTGCCATTGAAAGCCATGCATGCCCATGCCATCACGTTGCCTCCACCATGTTTTACAGAGGATGTGGTGTGCCTTGGATCATGTGCTGTTCCCTTTCTTCTCCAAACTTTTTTCTTCCCATCATTCTGGTACAGGTTGATCTTTGTCTCATCTGTCCATAGAATACTTTTCCAGAACTGAGCTGGCTTCTTGAGGTGTTTTTCAGCAAATTTAACTCTGGCCTGTCTATTTTTGGAATTGATGAATGGTTTGCATCTAGATGTGAACCCTTTGTATTTACTGTCATGGAGTCTTCTCTTTACTGTTGACTTAGAGACAGATACACCTACTTCACTGAGAGTGTTCTGGACTTCAGTTGATGTTGTGAACGGGTTCTTCTTCACCAAATAAAGTATGCGGCGATCATCCACCACTGTTGTCATCCGTGGACGCCCAGGCCTTTTAGAGTTCCCAAGCTCACCAGTCAATTCCTTTTTTCTCAGAATGTACCCAACTGTTGATTTTGCTACTCCAAGCATGTCTGCTATCTCTCTGATGGATTTTTTCTTTTTTTTTCAGCCTCAGGATGTTCTGCTTCACCTCAATTGAGAGTTCCTTTGACCGCATGTTGTCTGGTCACAGCAACAGCTTCCAAATGCAAAACCACACACCTGGAATCCACCCCTGACCTTTTAACTACTTCATTGATTACAGGTTAACGAGGGAGACGCCTTCAGAGTTAATTGCAGCCCTTAGAGTCCATTGTCCAATTACTTTTGGTCCCTTGAAAAAGAGGAGGCTATGCATTACAGAGCTATGATTCCTAAACCCTTTCTCCGATTTGGATGTGGAAACTCTCATATTGCAGCTGGGAGTGTGCACTTTCAGCCCATATTATATATATAATTGTATTTCTGAACACGTTTTTGTAAACAGCTAAAATAACAAAACTTGTGTCACTGTCCAAATATTTCTGGCCCTAACTGTATGCCTCAGTCAGATACATACAATGAAGGTGTCAGATGTGCAGCTGCATAGTGCACACACTTCCTCCCCCTCCTTTTTCCTCTGGACTGTGCTTGCGCCTGGAGAGCTGACCACGCGACAGGATACAGACCCAGAGGAGGGCAGTGCAGTGATGCATGAGTATTCATTCCTGGGGAGTGGGCAGCAGAGAACTAAGTGATCACTCATCATGATTGACAGATGGAATGAATATAATTTTTTGCTGTTTACAAAGGATAGGACAGAAGTATGAACAAAAGAAATACATGAATAGAAAGAGCTTCACTGTTCAATTAGAAAATGACCTCAGTTACATATGGGTTTTTAGACCTGACAGATCGCCATTAAGCTAGAAGTGGGGCGTCACTAGGTAGGAGGGCCCTGTAGAAGTGATTTACTCACAAAACAGCTATCGTCCAATGTGCTCCTTGCAATATTACCATTTAATACCGTATGTTTTAATGCATCTTTAATAAAGCTCTGAAGTTTTAAGGATTGGCGAGCGCCGTTGACATTTTGCATTTTCTTGTTGGAACTTTGTAGTTCCGTTACATATTTGGTCAATAGAAACATCCTCCTTCTCTGCCCAGGAGGCTGCAATGACCGTTTTATAATAAGCCCTCATGTCCCTGGAACTGCCCTATTACTTATGGAATGTGCTAAAAATTTGATAGCATTTATAATCCGTCTAGCAAGGGTACCTTTAAAAGCCTTAAGTCCTTTTTTATCTAGAGACCAGGAAGGAGGCAAAAGGCAGACAGATGGAGCACTGTACGACAGCTTAGTGGTTAGCAGAGCATGCGGTGGCTCAGCGGTCAGCGCAGCAGCGCGGTGGGCAAAGAGGTCAGCAATCGGGGGAGAGGGAAGAGGGGGGGGGCGAGGGGGGGGGGAGAGGGAAGAGGGGGGGGGGGCCGGGGGGGGGGGGGGAGGGAGGGGGGGGGGGGGCGAGGGGGGGGAAAGAACGAGGGAGGAAGAGGGGGGGGGCCGAGGGGGGGAGGGAAGGGGGGGGGGGGCCGAGGAAGAGGGGGGGGGCGAAGGGGGCAGAGGGGGGGGGGGGGCCGAGGAAGAGGGGGGGGGGCCGAGGGGAGGGGGGGGGCGAGGGGGGCCGAGGGAAGAGGGGGGGGGGCCGAAGGGGGGAGGAGAGGGGGGGGGGAGGGGGGGCCGAGGGAGGGGGGGGGGGGGGCCGAGGAAGAGGCGAGGGGGCCGAGGGAAGGAGGGGGGGGGGGGGGCCGAGGGAAGAGGGGGGGGGGGGGCCGAGGGAAGAGGGGGGGGGCCGAGGGAAGAGGGGGGGGCCGAGGGAAGAGGGGGGGGGCCGAGGGGGGCGAGGGAAGAGGGAGGGGGGGGGCCGAGGGAAGAGGGGGGGCCGAGGGAAGAGGGGGGGGGCGAGGGGGGCCGAGGGAAGAGGGGGGGGCGAGGGGGGCCGAGGGAAGAGGGGGGGGGCAAGGGGGGAGGGGGGGGGCGAGGGAAGGGGGGGGGCCGAGGGGGCGAGGGAAGAGGGGGGGGGCCAGGAGAGAGGGGGGGGGCCGAGGGAAGAGGGGGGGCGAGGGGGGCGAGGGAAGGGCGGGGGGGCCGAGGGAAGGGGGGGCGAGGGAAGGGGGGGGGGCCGAGGGAAGAGGGGGGGGGGGGCGAGGGAAGAGGGGGGGGGGGGCGGGGGCCGAGGGAAGAGGGGGGGGGGGCCGAGGGAAGAGGAGGGGGGGCGAGGGGGGGGCGCGAGGGAAGAGGGGGGGGGGCGAGGGGGGGCCGAGGGAAGAGGGGGGGGGCGAGGGGGGGCCGAGGGAAGAGGGGGGGGGGGGCCGAGGGAAGAGGGGGGGGGGGGCCGAGGGAAGAGGGGGGGGGGGCCAAGAGGGAAGGGAGGGGGGTGGGGCCGAGGGAAGAGGGGGGGGGCCGAGGGAAGAGGTGGGGGCCGAGGGAAGGGGGGGGGCGAGGGGGGCCGAGGGAAGGGGGGGGGGGCGGGCGAGGGGGGCCGAGGGAAGAGGGGGGGGCGAGGGGGGCCGAGGGAAGAGGGGGGGGCGAGGGGGGCCGAGGGAAGAGGGGGGGGCCAAGCGGGCTCGGGGCCGGGGGGCCAAGCGAGCTCGGGGCCGGGGGGCCAAGCGGGCCCGGGGCCGGGGGGCCAAGCGGGCCCGGGGGGCCAAGCGTGCCCGGGGGGCCAAGCGGGCTCAGGGAGGGGCAGTGTGGGTTCAGGGGGGGGCAGTTGGTAGTAAATAGCAAGATGGGGCACGCTCCGCTCACCCCGGCATTCTCTTCCTGGTTCTCCTCTTCTTTTCCTCTTGCTGCATTGATGTCCGGTAATCAAAGGCTGCGGGGTGCGGGGTTAACAGAGGGGGTGTCATAATGGGCATGACCAATCACACTGTCCTAATGTAGTGGGCGTATCCCTGAGTCATGCCCATTATGACGCCCTCTCTGTAAACCCAGTCTTCCCCCCAGGTGGCGTATCCGGACATCAATACAGCAAGTAGGAGAAGAGGAGGAATGCCGGGGTGAGTGGCGAGAGAGAGAGAGAGCATGGAGCGGCGAGAGGGAATCCAGGTAGAGGTGGGGCGGTCTGTTGGGGCGAGAGACGCACGACCGGACTGCGCCAGTCTCTCTGTAACGGAAATGCCACGTTGCTGATCGGGCGCGACCAATCAAAGACGCAGGATTTTCGTTACAGAAAGACAGACACGATAAGAGGATTATATAGATAGATGCCGTGATTTTCAATCCGACTAAAGAAACATTTATTAGCAATAAAAATAGGCCCGATGCGAGGGCGTCACTGTCATTCTGCGGTCTTTTTGGCCCCCCTGCGCTCCCTTTGACCACCCTGTGCTCTCTTTGCCCTCTGCTCCGCCTTGTGTCACTGCCCCCCTTCCCTCTCTCTGATACCTTTTTTATCTCTGCCCACTTCCCTTTCTGTGCTCCTCTTTTCGTCTCTCTACCTCCCTTTCCTTGCTCTGCTCCCCCTTCTGTTTGTGCCCCCCTTCTTACTCTCTGCTCCCCTTCTGTTTCTGTGCCCCTCCTACCCACTCTCGGCTACCACTTTTCTTCGCTCTGCTCTCGCCTTACCTCTCTCTGCCCCCCCCCTTCAGTCTCTGCCCCCTTCAATCTTTCTGGTCCCCCCTTATGTCTCGCTGCCCCCTTTCGTCTCTGCTCCCACTTAGTCTCTCTGCAACCCTTCCCTCTCTCTGCTGCCTCCTTTCGTCTCTCTGCTCTCCCTTCAGTCTTTCTGGTCCCTGCTGGTTTCTCTGCCTCCCCCTTCAGTGTTTATGGTCCCCTTATGTTTCTCTGATCCCCTTCAGTATTTCAGGTTCCACCCTTATGTCTCACTGCTCCCCTTCAGTATTTTTAGTCCCCCCCATGCCGCTCAGCCCGCTCTTCCCCTGTGCTCCCCCCTTTTGTCTCTATGTCCCACCTTCATCTCTCTGCCCCCCTTCAGTGTTTCTAGTCCCCCTTGTGTCTCTCAGCTCCCCCTTCAGTATTTCTGGTCCCCCCTAATGTCTCTCGGCCCCTCCTTCCCTCACTGCTGCCCCTTTAATCTCTATGTTCACCCCCTTCATCTCTCTGCCCCCAGTTGGTCTTTCTGGTCCTCCCTTATGTCTTTCTGCCCCCCTTCAGAGACCCTGGCCCCTTCAGTCATTCTGGTCACCCCTGCTATTTTCTGCCCCCCCTTCAGTCTTTCTGGAACCCTTTATGTCTCCGCCCCACTTCCCTCTCTGCTCCCCCTCTTGTTTTTCTGCAAAACCCCCCCCCCTTCCCTCTCTTTGTCCTCTCTTCACTTTTTCTGGTCCTCCATTATGTGTCTGTGCTCCCCTTTAGTATTTCAGCTTCCCCCATCTGCCTCTCCTCTCCTCCTTCCCAGCTGTGACAGTTCCGTGTCTTAATCTATAGAGGTTGAGAATGCGCAATAGGGTCTTATCTTTTTTAAGAGTTGAGAAAGAAGATCCAAATCAAAATCGCTCACCTGGTAAGGTTGTGTCACACACAACCAGCTTGATCGCTCAGAAATGCAGCTGCCGCAGGGATCGCACTTCCACAGTTACTGTGGTGAACAATCAATCATCAGGACGAAGTACCTTAGATCCGCGCTGCTGCAGGAGAGATGTAAAAAGACACCAGAAACACACGGGATGTCTGGTTAACAGTGATGAACGTCTTTATTTCCTACGCGTTTCGGAGCTGCCTGCCGGGCTCCTTCCTCAGGGAACCTGAGGAAGGAGCCCGGCAGGCAGCTCCGAAACGCGTAGGAAATAAAGACGTTCATCACTGTTAACCAGACATCCCGGTGTTTCTGGTGTCTTTTTACATCTCTCCTGCAGTTCCGTGTCTTAGCTGGGAAGCAGTGAAGAGAGGACTACAGGAGCCGGAGCTACAGTGATGTACGGTCATGTGACTGATCACATGACTGACATCACAAAAGGTCCAATCCGAATACGTAAGTTATTTGTCGGGGGGTCTGCGGGCGCCGAAGGTGGGTGCGGGGGTGTACAGGTGCCGGAGGGAGGGTACGGGGGGTCTACTGCGGCGGGGGCGGGGGGGGGGGGGGGATTTGGTTGTGGGGGTAATGCTGGCACCAGATGCGGGATGCGAGGGTCTACTGCAGTGGTGTGTGTGGGGTCTGCGGGGGTCAGCGGCATCGTGAGTGGTGCAGTTGGAGGTTAGCGGGAGAGCGTGTGCAGTGTGGCTTGTGTTGCCTGTGCCGCAGCCAGCCTGCGCCATATTAGCATACCTATCAGTTGGTGTGCTAATATGGTGCGGCTTCCGGGCCGGCGCAGTGCATTGTGGTATAGTGACATAACCGCCGGAAGCTTGCGACACATATTATTGGTGATTATATATTAGATATACATATACATACACATCTCGTAGACTGTGAGCCCATGTGGACAGGGTCCCCTCCCGTACCTGTATGTCCTGATTGTCTAGAGTTATTGTAATTGTGCTGGTATCCCCTATCCTCATGTAAAGCGCCATGGAACCTAATGGCGCTATATAAATAATAATAATAATAAATAATATACACATGTATGCATACACATACATGCGCGAGTGTGTGTTGCAATGAAAATTTACCAAGACATCAAAAGGATAAAACAATTTTGAAAATCGTCCTAAATAGCAATTCAATATTACCAAGGTCAATTGGTCCATCCCTCAAACCGTCCAATTCATACAGTCTGCCGTTCACAGGGACATAGCTGACAAAGTGAAAGGCATCATCATCTTTAATTGAAGACTTTGCATCAAACTCAAACATTTGTTGCCTGGAAGAAATATGAAATAAATTTAATATGCTGCCCGAATTTTTCAATTCAGATTTTGACAAAGGAATAAAAATAAAAATTTTAAAAATTGCAAAATCACAATATTTTTTGATTAATTCCTGTTATATTTACAAATAATCACAAGAATATTGTCCTAAATTTACCACTAACATGAAGTACAATATGTCACAAAAAAATAAAAATAATAAAAATCAGAATCACTAGGATCCATTAAAGGGTTGCCGAGTTATTACCTCATAGGGCAACACTGATCAGAATTATAAAATTTGCCACTGTCAAGAAGGTGGAAACAGGCTGGGTGGTGAAATGGTTAACCCCTTCACGACCTTTGACGTACTGGTGTCAGACAACCCTGATTATCCCATTTATTAACCCTACACATAACCCTCCAACGATAATCCACAACGATGGTCCTACAAAGCCAATGATGCTGGCTCTGCTTCACCCAGTCTGTGCAAGCGAACAAGCGTCATTCATTCAGTCACTGAGGCCCTGTGGCAGTGAACTCAGGTGACCTGGCTGCCAGCAGCGGGGTCACCCGAATTCACTGCGGTGGGGCCTCAGAGAGTGATGTCACCGCTCCCTGGCAGTCCATGTGATCTCAGCGGCTGCAGAGAGAGGATGCTTGTTATCTTGCTGCAGAATCTGAATGAAGCAGAGCCAGGAACAAGGGACCACCATTATGGATCATCATCAGAGGGGTATGCGTAGCGTTAATAATTGAGGACTGTCTGTCTGTTAAAAAAAAAACCTGTAAAAAACCCTTTATTTGAAATAAATCAATTTCCTCACAGGATTGATAATGGACAGGTATCAGAGACCTGAATGTTATAAATCTGGGCTTAATGACAAGCTGTCAATACTCAGCTGAAAACTAAAACAATTCCCCAGAGGGGAAGAGAGAAACAAACGATTCTAGAGGTCCAGAATATTTTTTGAAAAAAAAGCAAATTTTATTTATATATTGATGTGCAGTACAAAAGTGTGGGAGTAAGGTAATATTACCGCAGCACTATATTATTTACAAGTTGCTTTGAGGAATTGTATAAATATATATATAGATGGATATACACAATTCTACATATATGCACACACTAAGCTAGTATACAGTCATGGCCAAAAGTATTGACACCCGTGCAATTCTGTCAGATAATACTCAGTTTCTTCCTGAAAATGATTGCAATCACAAATTCTTTGGTATTATTATCTTCATTTAATTTGTCTTCAATTAAAAAACACAAAAGAGAATGAAGCAAAAAGCAAAACATTGATCATTTCACACAAAACTCGAAAAATGGGCCGGACAAAAGTATTGGCACCCGCAGCCTAATACTTGGTTGCACAACCTTTAGCCAAAATAACTGCAATCAACCACTTCCGGTAACCATCAATGAGTTTCTTACAATGCTCTGCTGGAATTTTAGACCATTCTTCTTTGGCAAACTGCTCCAGGTCCCTGATATTTGAAGGGTGCCTTCTCCAAACTGCCATTTTTAGATCTCTCCACAGGCGTTCTATGGGATTCAGGTCTGGACTCATTGCTGGCCACCTTAGAAGTCTCCAGTGCTTTCTCTCAAACCATTTTCTAGTGCTTTTTGAAGTGTGTTTTGGGTCATTGTCCTGATGGAAGACCCATGACCTCTGAGAGAGACCCAGCTTTCTCACACTGGGCCCTACATTATGCTGCAAAATTTGTTGGTAGTCTTCAGATTTCATAATGCCATGCACACGGTCAAGCAAGTCCAGTGCCAGAGGCAGCAAAGCAACCCCAAAACATCAGGGAACCTCTGCCATGTTTGACTGTAGGGACCGTGTTCTTTTCTTTGAATGACACTTTTTTTTCTCCTGTAAACTCTATGTTGATGCCTTTGCCCAAAAAGCTCTACTTTTGTTTCATCTGACCAGAGAACATTCTTCCAAAACGTTTTAGGCTTTCTCAGGTAAGTTTTGGCAAACTCCAGCCTGGCTTTTTTATGTCTCGGGGTAAGAAGTGGGGTCTTCCTGGGTATCCTACCATACAGTCCCTTTTCATTCAGACGCCGACGGATAGTACGAGTTGACACTCTTGTACCCTCAGACTGCAGGGCAGCTTGAACTTGTTTGGATGTTAGTCGAGGTTCTTTATCCACCATCCGCACAATCTTGCGTTGAAATCTCTCGTCAATTTTTCTTTTCCGTCCACATCTAGGGAGGTTAGCCACAGTGCCATGGGCTTTAAACGTCTTGATGATACTGCACACTGTAGACACAGGAACATTCAGGTCTTTGGAGATGGACTTGTAGCCTTGAGATTGCGCATGCTTCCTCACAATTTGGTTTCTCAAGTCCTCAGACAGTTCTTTGGTCTTCTTCATGCTCAATGTGGTACACACAAGGACACAGGACAGCGGTTGAGTCAACTTTAATCCATGTCAACTGGCTGCAAGTGTGATTTAGTTATTTCCAACACCTGTTAGGTGCCACATGTAAGTTACAGGTGCTGTTAATTACACAAATTAGAGAAGCATTACATGATTTTTCTAAGGGTGTCAATACTTTTGTCCACCCCCTTGTTTATGTTTGGTGTGGAATTATATCCAATTTGGCTTTAGGACAATTCTTTGTGTTTTTTTCATTAAAGACAAATTAAATGAAGATGATAATACCAAAGAATTTATGATTGCAATCATTTTCCGGAAGAAACTGAGTATTATCTGACAGAATTGCAGTGGTGTCAATACTTTTGGCCATGACAGTACACATATACAGGCTTCAGCAAGGTTTCAAATTTTCGTACAATATAAATACCGTCCTACAAGGATTATTGCACTAGCCCACTAAGTAATAATAGCTGGTTCTTATATGTCATTATTGCACTTTGCCCTACAAATATACAAAACTAAGGGAGACAATGGGTTAATTTATATCTACCCACTACATATGTACTGTTATATAAATTTCACATATATTAATATAATCCGAGCACTTATAGCCCCTATATTTCTCTGTGCTCATCTATAGTCTGTGCTGGTTATACAGCTAATCCCTTTATTCTCTCCCTGTCGGGCTTTGGATATAGTTTACATACACAGCTACAAGTCCACTTGGGACATCCTATGATAAGGCATCAGCAATACGTTCTAGGACCAATTATCCTAATTATCTGCAAAGATATCCACCTTCTCTAGAGATGTGAAAGAGTGAAAAGAAGCATTGCTTTATTTTACTGATAAAATCGTAGGTTCTCAGTTGGATCATTTTCACAGAGAGATTTCAAGTCTGTCAAAAAAATTCAGGTAGACCTATGATGTAAAAGTTATTCCTACGAGAGCAGTTTTCAAGGTCTTCAATATGTTTAAATATATATTTATTAGTCAACAAGGAAACAACAAAAGTACCGTAAGTTGAGATGAAAAAATTTCAGCATATACATAAATTATAAATAAGATGAATGCATAGTATACAAATTCAGAGAAGAAATAAATAATATAAGAGAAAAATAATAAAGACAAAAGACATAAGTAAAAGAAATAAAATAACCAAATATTTACAACTGACACGATGATTATGAGTATCCAAAAAAAAACAAACAACAACTAAATAGCTCTTAGCAAACTAAGTACAATCAAAATGATAAATGGAGAAATTCAGGCTAAATTAGGGCAGATGAGAGGAAGAGTCAGAATATACATTCGAATCCAACTCGCCCATTTCGTCATGTACTTCAATCTAGAATGCATACCCTCTCTTAGAGCAAACGTGAATTCAAATGAGTTGTGCAATGCTATGCAATCCATAAAGTCCTCTATGGATGGAACCAGTAGCGTAGCTAGCGGGGGGGCAGGGGGGGAGATCGCCCCGGGCCCCCCCCAACTTCAGGGGCCCATTGGCCGCCCCCGGGGGGCCCTGCACTCCCTGGTGGGGCCCCGTGCTGGCAGCCGGCAACCACGCGGCCGGAGAGGAGGGAGGACGGGACTTCCTGCTGTGCAGATCTGCCCGCCCCTCCTCCCCCTCCTACAGCAAACGCACGCAGGCGGCCGGCAGCGGTGAGTGTCAGCACCCTTCTCCCCCGGTCCGGTCCTCCTCACACCTCTCCACCAGCACCCCCCCCCCCGGTCCTCACATGGGGGGCCCAGGTGGTGATCTCGCCCGGGGCCCGAAGCTGGCCAGCTACGCCACTGGATGGAACACAATCACTCCTCCACCTAGAGGCGATAAGATTTTTAGCTACTAATAGGATATGTAAGGCCAAGAATCTTTTATATTTTGGGAGATCACATATCCCAATCAACAATACATCAGAGTCAAAAGTTAAGACCATGTCTAAGTCTAGAACTAAATTGATCAGTGACTGGACATCTAACCAAAAGGAACGTAACTTTGAGCATGACCAAAAAATGTGACGGACAGATCCCACTAGTCCACATTTTCTCTAACATAAATTAGAAACAGTAGGGTCTATCTTATGCAGTTTTAAAGGTGTAAAATACCACTTGGTATATACTTTATATTGAGTTTCCAGAAGTGTTGAGCAGGGGACAGAGGAGTAAATATTTTTTAAAATAATAGGCAACTGGTTATGTAAAGTATGATTATCGATGTCAAGTTGGTGATCCCATACTGTATAGAATCTAGAATTATTAAAAGTCACATCCTTATTAAAAGCTTTATAGATATTATTAGTTTTCCACACAAGTTGGCTTCCAGTGTAACGAAGTAGGAAGTCAAGATTGTTAGGTAGTGTAAAATCTAGACGTGGGTTGTTTAAAGTCTCATGCAGTAAAGTCCAAGTAGGTCTGTCAGATTCAGGTAGGCTGAAACGAGAAGAGACAACCTCAAAAGAGGCTAACCTCTCACCATCAAACACGTCAGACACATACCTAATATTCCTACTCTTCCAGATAGCCAAATTAAAAGATGGGCACAACCAGGAAAAAATATCTATTGGGAGCCAGACAGGAGAAACTGGAGAGAAGATGGTTTTAGAGATCTGATTTAACCTCCTCCAAGCCTTGATAGTGGCCTTAAGTGGGGTTTCTAGGGGAAGTCTCTTTTTTGGACTAAGGAGGTATAAAACAATAAACAATGCAGGATTCTGTTGCTTCATGATGGACCGTTCTATATTTACCCAGAATGGGGAGTATTCAGTACTCCACCATCGTGAACTAATTCTGAGTAATGATCTACTATATAATTGTCTAAGGAATTTTTGCGTCTGGCGCCGAAATCGCGCGACAGACACAGGCCGCTCATTGGTCGCAAGCAGACGCGGCGGCCAATGAGCGCCGCGTATGCAAAAGACCTGCATGGCGCGCGGCTCCCATCTGAGCCCCCCGCTCCTCCTGTATCCTGCCCCCCCCGTCTCCATCCTGATCCATCCCCCCCCATAACCCCATAACCCCCGCTACCATCCTACCTCACCGCCTCCATCCTGCCCCGCCGGCTCCATCTTGCCCCCCGCCACCATCCTGCCCCGCCGGCTCCATCCTGCCCCCCCGCCACCATCCTGATCCCCCCGCCACCATCCTGATCCCCCGCCACCATCCTGATCCCCCACCTCCATGTAATTTATGTTTTTCAAGAGTGGTAGCTGCAATTCTAGGAAATTTCCCTCGCCAAATAAATCGGCTAAGTTGTGTCTGTAGACGTTTAAAACATTTCTGAGGAATGACCACAGGGAGGGAACGGAAGAGGTATAGAATTTTGGTAAGTAGCAACATTTTATAGGCCGCAATACGTCCTGTCCAGGAAACCTCTAAATTAGACAGATAAGACACATCTTTCAAAAGGGATTTAACAATATCTGATAAATTCTTATCAACCATGTTAGAGGTTTAGTAATGGTTAATCCCGAATAGGGAATTTCTGACAGTGACCAGGAGAAATTAAATTCAGTTTTTAGAATAACTAATAGGTGATGTTCAATATGATAGGGCAAAACCTGTGTCTTATAATTATTCAATGTATAATAAGAGACTCCAGAGAATCTTTCAACAATGTCCATCAGATTCCTAAGAGACACCAGAGGATCTGATAGAATAATCAGTAAATCGTCTGCAAATAGAGATGCAACGTGTTGACGCCCATGTAATGGACATCCCTGGATCCCCTCTTGTGACCGTATTGCCTCCACCAATGGTTCTAAAAAGAAATTAAATAAAGTAGGGGACAGAGGGCATCCCTGTCGAGTTCCTTTGGTAATTCTAAAGGAGTCAGACAATATTATTTGTTAGAATTTTGGCGGATGGATGGGAATACAAAGCTCTAATAATATTAAATATGGGACCAGAAAAAACAAATTTTTTTAGGGGACTCAAATAAAAACAGCCAATTTACTCGGTCAAAAGCCTTTTCGGCTTCTAGAGAATTCAGCAAAGTGGGAAGATTTGACCTTTCTACATATGATATAATATGGTATAATCTTCTCACGGCGTCCATAGTACTTCTGCCACTGACAAAACCCGTTTGGTCAGTATGAATTAAGCGAGTTGTATACTTAGATAGTCTATTAACAACTTTGGCTATAATTTTAGCATCAGTGTTTAAGAGCGAAATGGGCCTATAATCTCTGACATTTAGGGCATCCCCTTTATCCTTGGGAATGACTGTAATTAATGCCTCGATTAAGAGTCTCAAACACAGGACTAGCCAAATGTCCCTCCAGGGAAGGACCTAGCCCTGGGGTGGAATCCTTGCGGAGCCCACCATAGCCTCCATGTTAAGTGGCCCTTTTAGT
Source organism: Allobates femoralis (assembly GCA_033576535.1). Lineage (NCBI taxonomy): Eukaryota > Metazoa > Chordata > Amphibia > Anura > Aromobatidae > Allobates > Allobates femoralis. Next base: position 16,666,398 of record JARQOC010000007.1, on the reverse strand, counting down.
CAATATCCCACTCAGTTACGAGTTAAGGATATGACAAGGGAATTAACAGAGCCAGGTATCCAACCACAGACAGCTGTTTCGGGGTATTGCACTCATCAGTGTGGAGTATGATTCGGGCTAGATGGGAGCAATGCCTGGTAGACCAACAACACAAAGCACTCACTGATCTCAGGGAGACCAGTCAAGGAAAACACTGCGGGCAGCCAGCTAAAGCGCTCAAACACAGTGTACCCATGATGCATTGCCCCCTGGGAATTGGAATATGCAAATGGAGTCCATGGAGCCTCGATTAAGAGTCTCAAACACGGGACTAGCCAGATAACCCTCCAGGGAAGGACCTAGCCCTGGACTCCATGGACTCCCACTCCCATTTGCATATTCAAATTCCCAGGTGGCAATGCATCATGGATACACTGTGTGAGCGTTTTAGCCGACTTGACTGGTCTCCCTGAGATCAGTGAGTGCTTTGGCAGTATATTGATCTTTTTAATTTCATATATAGAGACACTATCAGCTAGAACTAGATCTATTCTAGATAAGGAAAGCCAGGAATCCGAGTAGAATGTGTATTCTCTAGAAGTGGAATGAATACATCGAAAAACGTCATATAAGCTCTATCAAGCCAGGGATTCAAGGTTAAATTAGAAACTCCACGAGTTCCAGAGGAATCCAAAAATGCATCAGGTATTACATTAAAATCCCAAAGAGAATCAAAGAACCCTTATGATTTTCTGAAATTAAAATAATTAACTCTTTCAAAAATCTAATCTGACCCTTATTAGGGGCATACAGAGTAACCAAGGTATAATAGACACCACTAAGCCTACAGATTAAAATGATATATCTTCCCTCTGTATCTGCAATAACAGTCTCCTGTGCAAATTGGATGTTATTTCTAATCAAAAAGGTGACACCCGCCTTCTTTTTTTCTGAGAGGCTAAGATAGATGAAAATAATTTATTTTCAAATTTTGGAGGATTATCATTAGAAAATCTAAGGCTGCTTTCACACAGCGTTTTTGTGCTGTCCGAGGGGATCAGACTTTTTGCAGCTCCCCTCGGACAGCAACGGATCCAAACTGATGACTGCAATCGGATGCCAAACAGGCATCTGATTCCGATATTTAGCAGCATCCGTTTGGATCCGCTCTCCTATCCCTGCTCCTCCTGTCACCTTTCTCCCCTCCTTTCTCTGCTCCCTCTTTGTCCCCTCTTTCGCCCCCTCTGTCTCCCCCTCTTTGTCCTCCCTTTCGCCCCCTCTTTGTTCCCCTCTTGCCCCCTTTGTTCCTCTCTTTCCAAGGCCTTTAAAAATAAAAAAAATCTTCATTCTCACCTATCCAGGAGGCCCGCGGTGCTTCAGCTGTTGTCTTCTGATGCACAGGACCTGGCGTGATGTCACAGTCACATGACCGGTTACCGCGGTAACCGGTCATGTGACTGCACTGTGACGTCAGGCCATGTCCTAGAAGCACAGAGCCGAGCACAGGAGGCATCGCTGGATCGCGGGACAGGTGAGAATAAAGATTTTTTTTATTTTTAACTCTTTATTTTCACTAGATTTCACTTCTGCAATGTATGAATATACATTGCAGAAGTGATATTAGACGGCACAGAGCTATTTTAGTGTACTGAGCATGCTCAGTACACTAAAATCGGGTCCGAGGAGACATCAGCTGTTTCCTCGGACCTGCGCTCCATAGGCCCCATGTTATTTGACACGGATCAGGTCGGATCCAATTCGGTCCGATTTGACCCGCTGTGCCAAAAATCGCAGCAGGCTGCGATTTTGGGCACAGCAAAAAATCGGCCAGAATCGGATCCGACAAAAATCGGATGCCATTAAGGCCAAATCCGATGTGATCCATGCCCATAGACTAATATGGGGCCAAAATCGGATCACAGAAAAACGCTGTGTGAAAGCACCCTTAGTCTCCTGCATTCCTGCAATATCTATTTTAAATCTAAATATGTCTCTCCACAGTAAATATCTCTTATGAGGGGAATTTAGGCCATGTACATTCAGGGACATGAAATTAATGGCCATAAAAGCAAATAAACGAAGTAACGTCAGTAGAGAAAAGACTTGCTAAACCATGAAGCCAACAGATTTGTGGAATGAAATATAAAACATTCATCGTGTCAATAAGAACTAAAGAAAAAAAAAAAAAAAGAAAAAAAAGAATAAATCAAGAACAGAATAATATCAAGAAATATATACAATAACAGACTATATGGAGCAGTTACAACTAACTGATGGAAAAAGCTCCTTGGGGAGAAAAAAGGCCTCTCACCCACAACAATTAATAATGTATTATATACATCTAAGGGTAATCAACTCAGTGTTTCAAAATGAAGTTCTGTTTAACCCCCAATATAAGTATTCAGGTTACTGGCGGGTCAGCAATGCCAAGCTCTCTTAAAAGTTGAAGACCCTCCTTCAATCCGTCTATCACATGAGAAGTAGGACCTCGCTTAAAATTAATTCTGGTCTGGGAGAGCCATCTATACATAATACCATTAGCCCTCAATATCTTGGTGACAGGTGTCAGAATTCTACGTTTGGACAATGTTTCCTTTGAGAGGTCTGAAAAAATTTTAATATCATGAAATGGTCTAGGTAACGTCTCATGCTTCTGCATGTAGGTGGTGAGGAGATTTTTTGTGTTTGTAAAGCTAAAAGTAACCAGAGTGTCTCTGGGCAACTTCTCCGGGACAGATGTGGGTTTAGGAAGGCGAAACGCTTTATCCAGCAAACACTCTACATCCGACATTGAGGGCAACACTGTTTTAATCATTTTTTTAAGGTAAGGCTGTAATTCAGACCTTGTGACGGTCTCAGGAATTCCCCTCAATTTTAAATTGGACTGTCTATTAGTATTGTCAAAATAATACAATTTACTGGACAATGTTTTATAATCCTGTTTAGTTTTGTCCAATTCTTTTCTAAAAGAGCTATTAATTTTAGACAGTCTTATTATCTCGGCCTCCATATCGTCAGCTCTGGTAGTTAGGGTGGAGAGCGCTTCTTTAATATTATTGAACTCCATTTTCATCTGATCAGCGAAGCTATAAAAGAGGTCAAGCAAAAAGTCCCTATCTACTGACCCAGCCTGACCCCTCATTTTAATAGATAAGGGAGAGGAAGTGACCCTAGGTCTTTGTTTAACAGGGGGGGAGCCAGAACTGTCACCCCCTCCTGAGTCCAATTCCTCCACAGTAGATCCAACCAAAGCAGAACTCCCAGGGGGGCTTATGTCCGTACGTTTTGAGGTCTGCTTCAAGCTGTCACCACCCCTATTATCTAGGGTGTCCATATCTGAGCCCCGTATGTGAGAATCTATTTTATCCACCTTCTCTTTGTGTTCGCTATCCATAATCAGCCTAGCTGTAGATGGAGTGCATTTAAGGTGGGGTTTAGTGGACCTACCTGTAGGATTCATAGTGACCTTATGAAGATCTGTCTGCCTACGAGACATAGTAAATAAAAGGAAGATGTCTAAACAGTATCCGGATTATAAAGCTTAATATAAAAAATATTAGTGTGGCTATATATTCAATCTCAATGTTAGAATCTGGTCACCGTCAAAGCTAATTGAAACAATGCCTAAATCCCAGCAGCACCAATACACTGTAACGCCACCCACACAGATAAGAAAACAGTATATATATAGGTCTGGGAGCTTGCTATCAACCTTATGAAGACAGCGAAGTAGGTGAGGAGATTGTAAGCCACTTCCCTCCTCTCAGATATATGCAAATATGCAAATTTTCACTTCACTAAGGAAGTAGAGAAACTCCAGGGTGGAGTTTCTCTACTTCCTTAGTGAAGTACAAATTTGCATATTTGCATATATATATATATATATATATAATATTCTGGAGATCTGCTTCACACTCCGGAAATCCCAGGGTCTGCGAAGCTTGCGATCGCCGGAGGCCCTCCGACCTCACTTGCCCACGCAGAATCCTCAGATGTTATGAGTCTTGAATATTGCAGAAAAGTCACCAGTAATATGTATATATCAGATATTCTGGACCAATACAATGGCTTAATATCGTGAATGAACTAGTAACAAATCCAAATTTGTCCAATATGGTATAATCGTCACTAGTAGATGAAAATAGGATCCGGTGAAAAGAGAAAGACAATATAATTTTCAAAAAGTAGACTGTGAAGAGTAATAGAAGTGTTTATTTGTAACTTCCGCAGAAAATCCTCAAAAAAAAAAAAAAAAAAAAAAAATTTTAAAAATTAAAAATAATTTTTTTTTTATGAGTATAACAATAGTATAATAGCTGCTACACTTCTCCTTAGATGAAATTGCAGGACAAAGGTGCAGTAGGAAATTGTGGGATATATAGAGAAAAGCAGGTCTACTTTATTTAAAATGGACCAAGAATTGCAATCCATATGTATAGTGCTGTGAGGGGCCAGCAGTACTTAAATAGTGAGAGAAGCAAAGTCAGAGTGCTAAGCAGCAATTACTATGTGAGCTGCACAGCATCATATCAACTCCGGTGCAAGTACCAATAGATGTAATAGATATATATGCATAAGTAAAGTTCTTAAGTATCGGTTTTATCCACAGGAGCACTGAGGCTGTAGGTTTCTGGTAATAAAAACCACAAAACAAACAATACTAGTCCAAAAATAGTTCTGAGGGGTCTGGAGAGACCCAGGACAACTGTCCAAAGGGTTCTGGGAAGAAATCAGGGTGGCACAGCAAAGCACAAAGCTCTGAAAGCTCTAAAAGAAATGCTGCATCTTGGATTTTTTGACAGGAAAAGTCCAAAATCATAGGTGCCAATCCAAAAATAGGTTAGGAGGGTTCAGACTATCCCAGGGTAACCTCCTGTAGAGGAACACCCTAGAAATTAAGAAGTACAATATTGATGCCAATGGAAGTCTGTCAGATGCCTGTCAGATGTCTGTCAGATGTGCCCAAATCATGGAAATCAATGGAAAAGTCACACAGGCTGTCTCTCAAAGTTTCTTTCAGTAAACTGAGAGATTTGAAGCCTAATTATATAAAATTTGGGGAGTATTAGGCAATGAAGATATTATGAGGTGACTAGGCAGCCATTATTCATGAGGTGACAGCACAATCCTTTACCTCAGGCAAATTTGATGACTGGACTCTGAGGAGAATTCTTCTTAAAAGTGACCACTGACCGAAACAAAACGTTCCCAAGGTGATCACCAGCTTGATAGTAGATCTTATTTCAGTTGTCAAAGTCTTTTTGTGGCATTTAGCCCAGTTGCTTATTGTTGTGGGGAGAGCACAGGTAAAACCCTACACTATTACCATTAGGCCACGCCCCCTCACCCAACGTCTTCAATATGGTCCTTAGTATAGGGTTACCTGTGGAAAGGGCCAACAGTTTGTTATAGCTGTTGTGGGAGTCATACTCAATAGTTGACCCACAAGTCTCCAATTCTTATATGTGGTCAGTGTGTTCACCATGTCTGTCTTGCAGCGCTTTTAATACTGCATCGAGAGTAAATTGTATTTTGGGAAGCAATTTGCAGTGACTTCTCCTGCTGGGAGGAGCTGTCCACCAATGATGTGGTACCCATAGTCATAGATCAAGTTGATTTGGGAGGTGTAACATTTGCCTCCACATCACCACTGTGGAGGTTCTAGCCCTCCTGTTGTAGATAACAGCATAAAGTTAGCAAACACATGTGAGGTAGATGAAAAAGATTTCTGGCCACTGTGAAAAAGGTAATGGCCTATAAATGTATGTACCGTATATACTCGCGTATAAGCCGAGTTTTTCATCCCAAAAATTGGGCTGAAAAGTCCCCCCCTCGGCTTATAGGCGAGTCAGTGACGGCTTCAGTATACAGGCCCCCGCCCGCCACCCCCATCAGTATACAGGCCCCCCATCAGTATCCAGGGCCCCACCCCCCTTGCTCCGCAAAACCTGCAAAGTAAAATCATTATACTTATCACTGTCCTGTCGCCGCTGTCCCCGCCGCTGCCATCGCGCTCCCCGGCTTCATCCGTCTTCTTCCGGCTTCCTGTGGTCGGCGCAGGCAATGACGTCAGGAAGCCGGAAGACGCTGGATGAAGACGGAGGAGCGCGATGGCAGCGGCGGGGACGGCGGCGACAGGACGGTGATAAGTATAATGATTTTACTTTACAGGTTTTGCGGAGCAAGGGGGGTGGGGGCACTCGATTACTGATGGGGGTGGCGGGCGGGCTGCTGTATACTACCACTGGGGCTGTATATACCCCTGGGGCTGCTGTATACTACCTCTGGGGCTGCTGTATACTACCACTGGGGCTGTATATACCTCTGGGGCTGCTGTATACTACCTCTGGGGCTGCTGTATACTACCACTGGGGCGGCTGTATATACCTCTGGGGCTGCTGTATACTACCTCTGGGGCTGCTGTACACTACGTCTGGGGCTGCTGTATACTACCACTGGGGCTGCTCTATACTACCACTGGGGCTGCTCTATACTCCCTCTGGGGCTGCTCTATACTCCCTCTGGGGCTGCTCTATACTACCTCTGGGGCTGCTCTATACTACCTCTGGGGCTGCTCTATACTACCTCTGGGGCTGCTCTATACTACCTCTCTGGGGATGCTCTATACTACCTCTGGGGATGCTCTATACTACCTCTGGGGCTGCTCTATACTACCACTGTGGCTGCTGTATACTACCACTGGTGCTGCTGTATACTACCACTGGAGCTGCTGCTGTATATACCACTGGGGAGGCCTGTATACCACTGGGGGGGCCTGTATACCACACTGCTGGGGGCTGTATACCTGTGCTGGGGTCCACCCTCGGCTTATACACGAGTCAATAGGTTTTCCCAGATTTTGGGGGCAAAAGTAGGGGGGTCGGCTTATACACGGGTCGGCTTATACACGAGTATATACGGTATTTGTTAAAGGATAGTTCACCCTAATTTACCAGCCTGACGAAGGGACCACAGTGTCCCGAAAGCTTGCTATGTTTATCATCTTTTCAGTTAGCCATTAAAAGGTATCAACCACTGAGGACTCTCAGATTGCAATATATTTCCCTAATTTTGTGTAATTTACTGGCCATTCGACTGCATAGAATTTTGAAATACAGTAAGATGTATCAGCTGTTATTTCTCACATGGTCAGCCCATGAACCGGAAGGCTCAGCACTCCATGCTATTTGCATGGAGAAACATAGTTAAAGTGAGCCAAGAGTCATCATCTGTGGCAGGGAATGTAGTAAATTATATTTGTATAAGCAGTGAGAAAATGTCACCAAAGTCACCAGTATATTTAAGCTATGTGCCGACGCTTAAAATGTAGGTGCACCTTCTGACAAAATAAGCACCAAAAAATAGGTATCATGCCATGCTGCGTTTTTGGTAAGTATTTGGTGCAGATTTTTGTCCTGCGTGTCAGATTTCAGGTCAGCTGCGAGAAACAGACACCCGCCTCACAAGGAAGGCTTGTGCCCCATCTTATTCTGTGAAAAACATAATAAAAATGTAAGTGGACATGCTTGTTCTGTGGGGGAACCTGGTGAGGGGCAGCACAATGGTTTTAAACCACAACTTTATTATAATGAATGAGCTTTTTCTACGTATAGAACTGTCAGAACTGGCATATGTCCTGCTCCAGCGCAAAAGCTGACGGGAACTTTAATTATCGATTACAAGAAAAGTCGTGGTTTGAAACCCTCCTGCTGCCCCCCACAAAGGTCCTCCCACAGCGTAAGCATGTACATAAATTTGAATTATCCTTTTCACACAATAAGATTGGGCACAAGCTCTTCTTGTGAGGTGGGCGTCACTTCCTCGCAGACCTGAAATCTGACACGACATTCTAGCCTTGGGCTGAAAATACACAAATACCCGCAGGAATAATTGAGATGCTGCAGATTTTCCCACAGGAAAATATGCACCATACATACAAGACAAAGATCCGCAGCATGGGCACAATATTTTAAAAAACCATACACTTTGCTGGGAGTTTGCTGTGCTGCAGAACTGACACAAATCTGCAGCAAAAACAATGCAAATCCGCAGTGTGGGCACATAGCCTAAAGTGTTAACTTTGCCTGACTATGTACCCAAATCCTATAAACTGGGTCTTGGGGTGGGGGCTTTCAGTAGGGCAGGGCAGACAGGCACGCCGTTGGTTTCACTTCAGGGTCTTAGAGAAAGGTGAATGGTGAATGAAAATCACAGGGGACATGGAGGTGGATTTATTCCCTTTTAGGTAAGTGGAGATGGCTGGTATTCTGTGTTATAGACACCCAGCAGGTGAGTTATGACTTTAGCAAAGGGTTATTCCCCTTCAGCCAGCGTCTCAGGGCCAGAGTGAACTAAGCATCTCTGTATGCATGTCTGCGCCTCTCCACCGTCTCCGCACAGCCTGATTAGAGCAGGAGAGTTGGGGGATTCCACAGATTATCGTGGCTGGAAGCCACACATCCCTGGGTCTCTTCAACACCAGTTAGATAGCCACTATGGGTGCTCAGCAACGGGCACCGCCGACAACAGGCAAAGCAATAGGCAGAAAGGCCATAAAAAAACACCTTGAGGTAGAAGGACACAGTGAACAGGGAGAGATGCGTTCAGGGTGATTCAGGTCAATCTTCTTAGTTTAGATCAAGAAAAAAATCCCAGCACTCACTGATACAGAGTAAAACAATTGCTTTTAATTGTTGTCTGGATCAAGAAATTGCTTTTAATCAGTCTGAAAACATTATGTAGGGTTCATGGTCAAAGTGTGAGAAGCCCAATAAAAAAATAAAATCTGTTCTGGTCCCCAAGCATTTGCTCCCGCACGCAGAGAGCCTGTGCACAGCAGCGCCCTGCTAATCAGTGGTGAAGTTAAAGCGCCATTCTAGCAGGTTGTTTTTTTACTGCACCGCTGGAGTTGTTTCTTGCCTCCTGCCTGATACTCACCTGCTGTCATCTTCATTATTTTTCCAGAACCGCTCTAGTCAGTGGCCTATGATTAGTGACCTGACTGCAGCTCCAGTATCTCATGGTGCCTACAATTAATTTAACTCTATGAGGAGCCTTGTCCTGGTCTTGATCTGGTTATCAGAATTACATTGAGAGATTGTGATGGAACTTCTGACTGGCCAGAAGTCAGAACGTCAGACCTTACAGGCACAAGGTTGTGTCGCAGGACCAGAGCAATGCTGAAGAAAGATGAAGAACGAAGATGAGTATATAACAGGCATACATTAACAGCGCCAATCCAGTGCTGGGAAAAAAAAAAAAGGAGATTTTTGTGTACTCACCATAAAATCCTTTTCTCTTAGCCTCTAATTGGGGGACACAGACCGTGGGTGTTATGCCACTGTCCACTAGGAGGCGTCACTAGGCAGAATCTGCAAAAGAGTTATAGTGCCTACAAGTAGTCTTCAACCCCCTGCAGATTTAGGTGGTTTGATAAGATGCAAATAAGTTAGAGCCTTCAAACTGCAAACGAGAGTAGGATTTATTAACAGAAGCATAAATCTTACAAACCAAAAAGTTATTTTGCTAAGTTGAATTTTAATAAATTTTAAACATAAAAGTGTGGGTCAATTATTATTCAACCCCTAGGTTTAATATTTTGTGGAATAACCCTTGCCTTACAGCTAATAATCGTCTTTTATAAGACCTGATCAGGCCGCCACAGGTCTCTGGAGTTATCTTGGCCCACTCCTCCATGCAGATCTTCTCCAAGTTATCTAGGTTCTTTGGGTGTCTCATGTGGACTTTAATCTTGAGCTCCTTCCACAAGTTTTCAATTGGGTTAAGGTCAGGAGACTGACTAGGCCACTCCAACACCTTGATTTTTTCCCTCTTGAACCAGGCCTTGGTTTTCTTGGCTGTGTGCTTTGGGTCGTTGTCTTGTTGGAAGATGAAATTACGACCCATCTTAAGATCCTTGATGGAGGAGCGGAGGTTCTTGGCCAAAATCTCCAGGTAGGCCGTGCTATCCATCTTCCCATGGATGCGGACCAGATGGCCAGGCCCCTTGGCTGAGAAACAGCCCCACAGCATGATGCTGCCACCACCATGCTTGACTGTAGGGATGGTATTCTTGGGGTCGTATGCAGTGCCATCCAGTTTTCAAACGTCACGTGTGTGGTTGGCACCAAAGATCTCGATCTTGGTCTCATCAGACCATAGAACCTTGAACCAGTCTGTCTCAGAGTCCTCCAAGTGATCATGAGCAAACTGTAGACGAGCCTTGACATGACGCTTTGAAAGTAAAGGTACCTTACGGGCTCGTCTGGAACGGAGACCATTGCGGTGGAGTATGTTACTTATGGTATTGACTGAAACCAATGTCCCCACTGCCATGAGATCTTCCCGGAGCTCCTTCCTTGTTGTCCTTGGGTTAGCCTTGACTCTTCGGACAAGCCTGGCCTCGGCACGGGAGGAAACTTTCAAAGGCTGTCCAGGCCGTGGAAGGCTAACAGTAGTTCCATAAGCCTTCCACTTCCGGATGATGCTCCCAACAGTGGAGACAGGTAGGCTCAACTCCTTTGAAAGGGTTTTGTACCCCTTGCCAGCCTTGTGACCCTCCACAATCTTGTCTCTGATGGCCTTGGAATGCTCCTTTGTCTTTCCCATGTTGACCATGTATGAGTGTTGTTCACACGTTTGGGGAGGGTCTTAAATAGTCAGAAAAGGCTGGCAAAAGAGATAATTAATCCACACATGTGAAGCTCATTGTTCTTTGTGCCTGAACTACTTCTTAATACTTTAGGGGGACCAAACAGAATGCTGGTGGTTTGAGGGGTTGAATAATAAATGACCCTCTGAATTAACTTTTAACGCTTTAAAAAAAAAAAAAAAAAAAAAAAAATATTTTTGGCTGCAGTGCATTTCCCACTTCCAGGCTGATCTACAGTCCAAATGTCACAAGGCCAAGTTAATTCCGCATGTGTCAACCAGCTAAATCTGCAGGGGTTGAATACTACTTGTAGGCACTGTAAGTGGCTCCTCCTCTGCAGTATTACACCCCTGGAGCAGGAAGTGCTTCTCCAGTTTTGTGCTAAAGCAGTAGGAGAGTTAACAGATAATAACAGTGACACAGGAAGTCTACGCAGGCAACCTGTGTAAACAAATATAGTTAACAAGGTAATAACAGTGTAACAAGGCCTGAACCAAACGGGCACGTGTGTAAACAGTTAAGAATTAGCAGAGTAATACTAGTACCACAAGGCCTGAACTAAGCAGGCGCATGTGGAAAACAGTGAAGAGTTAACGAAGCAATAATCGTATAACAAGGCCAGTAACTAAACAGGCTCACAGTACTACAAGGCCTGGAAATAAACAGGCACAAGTTTAAACAGTCAACAGTTAACAGAGCTATAATAGGCAAATATGTGTAAACATGTTAACTATGTAACAGCTGAGAAGCTATGTGAGAACTGTAGAAAAGGCCCTCAAGGGCAATAGGGTGGGTGCTGTGTCCCCCAATTAGAGGCTAAGAGAAAAGGATTTTACGGTGAGTACACAAAAATCTCCTTTTCTCCTCCGCCTCATTGGGGGACACAGACCGTGGGACGTCCCAAAGCAGTCCCTGGGTGGGAAAGAACAATGGAGCTATTGACACTGAGCATGGTAAGTGAAGAACTATGCACCGACAGGCGGGCTGCAGCCGCCTGGAGGGCACGTCAAGCCCTATAGTGACTTGAGTATGTGTGTAGACTCACCCCTTTAGGCTGTCTACACACTTGTTGCACTGACACCTGGGCCGAACGGACCAGGAAGCCCTCACGGCCGTAGTAGAATGTGCCGTGACACTGCCGGAAGGGATGAGTTTTCGACGGTATAAGCGTCTTGGATGGTTAGATGAAACCACCTGGTTAGAGGAGCCTTAGAGGCTGACATGTCATTATTTCTGCCCTCTGGAAGAAGGGAGAAAGAGAATCTGAACTGTTAGAGAGGCACTGGTCGTGGGTACTTCGATTCGTAGGGACCTGACAAGGTCCTGCATACGTAGGTTCTTTACGACCAGACAGACTGGAGTCGGGCGCAGCGATGACAGAGACGTCTTCAGTGAGGTGGAAGGAGTATACCGCCTAATAAAAAGGATGGAACCAGCCGTAGGACAGTCTTGTTCAGGTAGAAGACTAGAAAAGATTGTTTACATGAGAGCGCTGAAAATACCGATACCTCTGCAGAGAAAAATAATTTGGCACCAAAACACATTACTGTTTGGATGAGAATGCTAAGGGTAGTATCCTATAGAAACTCAAAGGGTGGATCTTGTAGAGCCATGAGGACGAAGATCAGGTCCCGCAGGAGTAGTCTTGTTGTATGGAGACCTTAAGTGGGAGACCCTTTGAAAGAAGGATTTTCCTAGAGACTTGGTAGCAACACGTTTTTGGAAGAAGGTGAAACAGGGTTATAACCTGCTGTGTGAGAGACCTCAAGGACAGACCTGAGTCCAGGTCCGAGTAGAAGAAACGGACGTTCTTTGCATGAAATAGGGCCAGGGGGAATGACCCCTAGAGGTGCTCGGAGATAAAGAAAAACAAAACGATTACACTCGTGGTATATTGTCGATAAGGCTGGTTTATTTGCGGTGACTATGGTCGCTACAACATCCAGGGGAAAAAAAAAAACCCCATGGGTTAAATTCCAGGTCTCAAGGGCTACGCTACTATTCTCAGAGTTGAGAAATTCCGAGCGAGAACTGGCCCTGAGAGAGCAGGTTTGAACTTCTTTTTTAGTTGTCCTGGTACTGCTGGTACGAACTTTCCGTCCAAGCGCATCTGGGCCAGTCTGAAAATACAGGGAGATCTGGCGACATACTTGTTTGCCCTTCCGCACTATCCTGTTAGTGGGAAAGAATATAGGGGAGACGGAGACAGGTCCAGTCTAGGACTAGTGCGTCTGTCACATTGACTGTAGGCTCTAGGACCTGGCCAGAAAGGATGGAACATTAGCATGGAGACGTGAGGTCGTCAGGTCCACATCTGTAGTTTCCTGGCGCTGACAGTCTTGACAGAGGACATCTGGATGAAGGGACCGCTTTCCTGAGTCCGTCCCTTGGCGGGTTAGCCTGGTATGAGAACAGCTGACAGTACAGTGTTCAAGGATTCCACCCGGTGAAGGATGTGGCGAACATCTGTCATCACTTGGAGACTGTGGGTTCCACCCTGGTGGTTGACATATGCCACGGCCGTGGCATTGTCTGACTTTATCCTAGCAAGACCGACTGCCAGAAGGTGACTGATTTCAGTACTAGAAATACTGCCCGAATCTTTGTAGATTGAGGGCATCCTCGTGTGTGGGCGGAACTATTAGCATGTGCATTGTGATGGGAGTACATCGCACCACATCCTGTTCCTGGGCCATGTCTAAGTATGTATAGTTGAAAAAGGCCGTAGGTGCAGCTGAGGCTATGGAACTGCCTCCCATGCTGCCACTATCCTGTCTAGAACTCTTATAGCCGTTGTGAATCATTGAGGAGACCGCTGAAGCGGATTCCCAGACGCAGAATCCATGCCTTGTCTGGGAAAAACCAATATGGCTGATACTCCATATGTGATCAGGAATACGTAGCGGAGCTGGGACTCCTTGAGTTTGTGTGCTGTGCTGCAACATGTGCTCTGGCATTGTGGTAGACTCATGGAGGGTGATCCGCCAACTGAGTCTTCTTAACGTGTCCAGTGGAAGCGGCAGCGTTCGCAGACTCCGAAAATCATGCATTGATGAATAAGTTGTCCTGATATGGGAGACTCCTGGAATGCAGTATAGACATTTCCAACTTCAGGCTGTATTTATGAGCTTTAGGTCACACAGTATTCACTTTTAACTCCTGAGACGAGAAGGGACTGACCACGTGGAAGAAAATTCGGGCCAGAGCCCCACGGGGGGCCGGAGGGCCCATCCATTGGGTTAATGCATTTGCGATTCTGCGAGGTCCTGCTTTGAAGCGGACTGAGCAGAGGCATGCGCGTGTTATCTCAATCCGAGTACCTATATAGGTGCAGCGAGGAGGTTGGCAGCTGGGCTTGTGTGCCACATTCTGCAACTTAGGAGTTTCGTTTTAGTAGTCTGGGGATGGAGGCCGATTAGACCTTGTGCGGTCGCAACTTCATCCCGAGTCCCCAACAGTGGGGAGGAGAGTGAGGAGTATGCTATGGGTCGAAGGTTCCTGAGAAGCTTAGCGCAGTTCCACATGCCGCTGCCGATCACGGTGTTTCAGCCTGTGTCTTGTGAGACTTGGCTGTCGTCACCGCCAACCGGAGCTCCAGATGTGGGGTCTACTGAGGATTGGCGAACAGACTTGGGACGCCTATGGTTGTCAGGTAATTGCAGGTTACATCATTGTCGACTGGGCTCTCCACCGTGGGGGCCCGAAGAAGGAACCTGTCAGTTTAACGCGTAGTAAGTCCACCACAACCTAGATGTGCCAACTGTGTGGAGGCCCAGGAAGGGGTATGTTGGACGACCTCTTCGAGACGTTTGATAACAACTGAACTTCGCTAACGTTAGGGGGGGCGGAAGGGAAGACATGTCCGTGTTTCCTTTATTAACTCCCTCCAGGGTAAACCATAAGGTTGGCAGGTGTACCAACAGGCACCTGCATCTGGCAGGGTGGGGAGAAATCTAATCCGTCCGGTAGAGACTTTGCATACACACATATACTGCAGGGAAAAAACCAGTGCTGGACCACATGGCGTGTTGCACTGCCCTGCGTACATGGCGGTGTTCCTTGCACAGTGTGCAGAGGGAGGAGGGCGAATTGCCGCAGCGTACATCCCTGTGCTATTGGAGACTGCTGCACAGCGAGGCTGTACTGTTTATCCTCCGGGAGTCCCTGTGTACCCTGCACAGCGGATGCTGTGACACCGAAGTGACTATAGTGGCTGCGGATCCTTGAGGAATAAACCCTAAATCCTTAACACTTCCTCCTAGGAGGATAGGGGCAAAAGGATAACGTAGAGGTGGCAAGAAAGGAATCCATTGGATCTGCTACCCCCGTGTGAATGTGTCCCCACATGCGAACGCTCTGCAGTGGCAAGGGGACCCTAGTGTGTGCTATAGCAGACCTTCTACCTGGCATTGTGCTTCCTGAAGTGCAAGCCCTGTGGGGTTAAGCAGGTGTCTGCAGGCTACTCCACATAAGTGTGTGCCTTAGCAGACCCTCCACCTGTTACAGTGCCCCCATATGCACACGCGCTGCGGTGACAAGGTGACTGCGGGCTGCTGGCACTCTAGTGTGTGCTGCAGCAGACAATTCACCTGACACTGTGTACACTGAAGTGCAAGCCTTGCGGTGAAGCAGGTGTCTGCAGGCTCTGCACATTAGTGTGTGCCTAGCACACACCACTGCACCTGGCAGTGTGCCTCCACATGAGAAAACTCCACTTCCCTTTTATGCTGGTCAACCTTTGGGCAGCCTGTGCCTCCACATATGGAAGCGCTGTCTGCTGCTATACAGCGGCGACAGCGCTGAGAACTGTAATGGCGGCGGGCGGGGAAAAGGGGGGCGGAGCCGCAAAAGAGCGCGCCACCAATGTTGAAAAGGCGCCCTTTTACTAGCCCCGTCCCGCCTCCTGTGCTGACGCAGAGAGGTCTGATGTCAGGCGGGCGGGGAAAAGCCCTATGACGTGCGGCTAGGCCGAAGCCGGGGCCTCGCGTGAATCGCGGGCCCAGGAGCGGCAGAGGCCCGGCGCGGAGGTCCACGGCCGGAACGGCGGAGACCCCGCCAGGCACGGGGATTGCTGCACCGGAGGCTGCGCCCACGACAGCTAGGTGAGGGCTCCTTTGTAAGGGCAAGGTATTGTGGGGCCTGGTGCCGGATTCTCATACCCAGCTTCTGCAACAGTGCTGGACATGTAGGCTGTGCCTGCTGTCCACCTGTGCCTGCTGCCCAACCTGTGCCAGCCCCATCAAGAGTATGGAGCAGAGTTGGTGTGCAGCAGCATTGAGATGTGCTGTGGCATTTTGGGGGAAGCATCAGTTCAGCTGGCTCTTCCTGTGCTGCAGCATTGAGATGTGCTGCAGCATGTCTGTCTTGGGAAGCATGCCGCAGCTCATTTTGATTGGACCCTCGCGGCGTGCTGCAGCGATTTGCAGAGCAGCTGTGTGCCACTGAGCACCATACCTTGTGGCGTCTCGACCTAAGAGCCCCGAAGGGGGAATTAGGGAGGGATGCTGCGTCCACCTTCAGAGGACACTTGTCTGCTGCAACTCAGCACCCCAACCGTGGGGAGCTGAAGAGTGGGGTCGTCTTTGCCGGCTTTTCCATGTGTCTTGCTGCTTGTGGTGGGGACATGGAGCATTACTGCAACCCAGAGCCCCATCTGTGGGGACTGGGGAGGAATGCGGGCCTCAGAACCAGCAAGTCTGGAAATCACTTCAACCCTGCACCTCCAACAGTGGAGGGCCGAGGAAGGAATAGCCCTTAGGAGACAAAATAGCTCGACCCAGAGTTCCAACTGTGGGGTCTGGGGAGTTATCTGTGGTCGACATGTGCCTTCAAAAATAAAAATGCAGCTTCAAACAGTAAAAACAATGGTAAATAGTAAGAACGTGTCCCTCCTTCAGACACTAAGCAAAAACTGGAGAAGCACTTCCTGCTCCAGGGGTGTAATACTGCAGAGGAGGAGCCACTTAACTCTTTTGCAGATTCTGCCTAGTGTCGCTTCCTAGTGGACAGCGGCATAACACCCACGGTCTGTGTCCCCCAATGAGGCGAAGGAGAAATTATATACTATATATATATCTATATCTATTATATAATTGCGAATCGCAAATCCGCCCCTCTCGGCGCTACTTCCGGCGTGGTCATGTGGATACGCGCGAAGCATTGGCCGCACAGCGGCCATTGCGAGCCGTTGTCACTCGACTCGCAATGGCCGCTTCCCGGCCATTGCCCACTCACACCCCGCCGATGCCGCACGCCGCCGGACATAGCAACAGCCCTGCACCGCTCTTCACCCCACTACCACTGCCCACCCCGCACCGCCCACTGCACCGCTCCCCAGCCACTATACACAGCCCTGCCCGCCGATGCCGCACGCCGCCGGACATAGCAA
Organism: Allobates femoralis; assembly: GCA_033576535.1. NCBI lineage: Eukaryota > Metazoa > Chordata > Amphibia > Anura > Aromobatidae > Allobates > Allobates femoralis. The sequence continues at coordinate 16,649,380 of JARQOC010000007.1, read as the reverse complement.
CAGCCCTGCACCGCTCTTCACCCCACTACCGCTGCCTGCACCGCTCCCCAGCCACTATACACAGCCCTGCACCGCTCCCCAACAGCGCGCCCCACATGCCGGATGATGCTGTACGCTGATTGGTCGCTTCTTCCCATAGAGAAACATGCCTATGTTTCTCTATGGGAAGAAGCGACCAATCAGCGTCCAGCATCATCCGGCATGTTGGGGAGCGGTGCAGGGCTGCGTATACTGGCTGGGGAGCGGGCTGTGGGCGGTGCGGGGCTACAGACTTCCCCATCATCTCCAAACAGCCCCCCCCACACAATGGTCAAACAGCCCCCCCCACACAATGTCCGCACAGACCCCCCCCACAATGTCCACACAGCCCCCCCCACAATGTCCACACAGCCCCCCCCACAATGTCCACACAGCCCCCCCCACAATGTCCACACAGCCCCCCCCCCCCACAATGTCCACACAGCCCCCCCCACAATGTTCAAACAGCCCCCACCCACAATGTTCAAACAGCCCCCACCCACAATGTCCGCACAGCCCCCCCCCACAATGTCCGCCCAGCCCCCCCCCACAATGTCCGCCCAGCCCCCCCCACAATGTCCGCCCAGCCCCCCCCACAATGTCCACACAGCCCCCCCCCCCACAATGTCCACACAGCCCCCCCCCCACAATGTCCACACAGCCCCCCCCCACAATGTCCACACAGCCCCCCCCCACAATGTCCACCAGCCCCCCCCACACAATGTCCAACCAGCCCCCCCCACACAATGTCCCACAGCCCCCCCCCACAATGTCCGCACAGCCCCCCCCTACAATGTCCAAACAGCCCCCCCCAATGTCCAAACAGCCCCCCCACAATGTCCAAACAGCCCCCCCCACAATGTCCCACAGCCCCCCCCCCCCACAATGTCCGCACAGCCCCCCCCCCCACAATGTCCGCACAGCCCCCCCCCCACAATGTCCGCACAGCCCCCCCCACAATGTCCGCACAGCCCCCCCCCACAATGTCCGCACAGCCCCCCCCACAATGTCCAAACAGCCCCCCCCCCATGTCCAAACAGCCCCCCCCCCACAATGTCCGCACAGCCCCCCCCCCACAATGTCCGCACAGCCCCCCCCCCCAATGTCCGCACAGCCCCCCCCCCACAATGTCCGCACAGCCCCCCCCCCCACAATGTCCGCACAGCCCCCCCCCACAATGTCCGCACAGCCCCACCCCCCCACAATGTCCGCACAGCCCCACCCCCCCACAATGTCCGCACAGCCCCCCTCCACAATGTCCAACCTGCCCCCCCACCACGTCCAAACAGCCCCCCCCCACAATGTCCGCACAGCCCCCCCCCCACAATGTCCGCACAGCCCCCCCCCCCAATGTCCGCACAGCCCCCCCCCCCACAATGTCCGCACAGCCCCCCCCCACAATGTCCGCACAGCCCCACCCCCCCACAATGTCCGCACAGCCCCACCCCCCCACAATGTCCAGCACAGCCCCCCCCACAATGTCCAACCAGCCCCCCCTCACAATGTCCGCAACAGCCCCCCCCACCATGTCCAACAGCCCTCCCCCCCCCATGTCCAAACAGCCCCCCCCCCCCACCAATGTCCGCAACAGCCCCCCACAATGTTCCAACAGCCCCCCCAATCCAACGCCCCCCACAGTCCCACAGCCCCCCCACAATGTCCACACAGCCCCCCTACATCCACAGCCCCCACAATGTCCAAACAGCCCCCCCACAATTTCCACCCCCCCACATGTCCGCACAGCCCCCCCCCACAAGTCCGCACAGCCCCCCCCACAATGTCCGCACAGCCCCCCCCACATGTCCGCACAGCCCCCCCCACATGTCCACACAGCCCCCTCCCCACAATGTCCAACCAGCCTCCCCCTCCACAATGTCCACACAGCCGCCCCTACAATGTCCAAACAGCCCCCCCACAATGTGCAAAGAGCCCCCCCCCCACAATGTCCAAACATCCCCCCCACAATATCCAAACAGCCCCCCCCCCCACAATGTCCACACAGCCCCGACGCCGTCGATCACTTACCTGTCTTCATGACATCTGATGATTCGTCAGGTCCACTCTTCCATCCGGCCCAGGCGTCCTCTTCCTTCAGCCATGGCCACGAGTCTTCCATCCGGCCCAGGCATCCTCTTCCTCCGCCTCGGGGGTCTTCTTTCTTCCTTCAGCGAGCTCCGGGTCCTGGATGTTCTCTCTTCGGTCCGCTTCGCTTAGTGAGGATTAAAGATGGCCGCCGCGAGTTTCTGGAAGCCCCGCCCACGGATCCAAAATGCATCAATCACATTCAAATACACACCAACCAATCACATTCAAGGCTCATTCATACATCTTTATCAATGGGAAATACATTTACACATACACACAAGCCAATCACATTCAACCGTCATTCATACATCTTTCTCAATGGTAAAAATTCTCTCACTTACTATCACATTAATATACAATCATACACATCACAATAATTACACTATAAAATAAAAATGCTAATAATAATGATATTAATGCTATTAATACTGCTATTAATGCTATTAATAATGCTATTAATGCTATTATTAATGCTAATAATGCTATTAATAATGCTATTAATGCTAATAATAATGCTGTTAATGCTAATAATAATGCTAATAATGCTATTAATACTGCTATTAATGCTACTAATCATGTTATTAATGCTATTATTAATGCTAATAATGCTATTAATGCTAATAATTATGCTATTAATGCTAATAATGCTAATAATAATGGTATTAATGCTATTATTAATGCTATTAAGGCTAATAATCATGGTATTTATGCTATTCAAAATGCTATTAATGCTAATAATATTGCTATTAATGCTCTTTAAGCTAATAATGCTATTAATGCGATTATTTATGCTATTAATTCTATTATTTATGCTATTAATAATGCTATTAATGCTAATATTAATGCTATTAATGCTAATAATACTGCTAATAATGCTATTAATACTGCTATTAATGCTACCAATAATGATATTAATGCTATTAATGTTATTAATGCTATTATTAATGCTAATAATGCTATTAATAATGCTATTAATGCTAATAATAATGCTGTTAATGCTAATAATAATGCTAATAATGCTATTAATACTGCTATTAATGCTACTATTAATGCTATTAATCATGTTATTAATGCTATTATTAATGCTATTAATGCAAATAATGCTATTAATGCTAATAATTATGCTATTAATGCTAATAATTATGCTATTAATGCTAATAATGCTAATAATAATGCTATTAAGGCTAATAATCATGCTATTTATGCTATTCAAAATGCTATTAATGCTAATAATATTTCTATTAATGCTCTTTATGCTAATACTAATGCTATTAATGCGATTATTTATGCTATTAATTCTATTATTTATGCTATTAATGCTATTAATAATGCTATTAATGCTATTAATAATGCTATTAATGCTAATATTAATGCTATTAAGGCTAATAATCATGCTATTAATGCTATTCTTAGGCCGGCTTCAGACTGCGTGTCTGATCCGATCCGTAGCTGTCCGCTCGAGGCAGACAGCCGCGGACCGGATCAGCACACAGGACTGGGGGCTATTATGCCTTCCGATCCTGTGTGCAGCCGCACGCAGCTGAACCAGCTGACAGGTCAGGACCGCGGCACCCGCGGTCCTCACCTATTAGCATCGGGAGCTGCGTGCGGCTGCACACAGGATCGGAGGGCATAATAGCCCCCAGTCCTGTGTGCTGATCCGGTCCGCGGCTGTCTGCCTCGAGCGGACAGCTACGGATCGGATCAGACACGCAGTCTGAAGCCGGCCTAAATGCTATTAATGCTAATAATATTGCTATTAATTTTATTAATGCTATTATTTATGCTATTAATGCTATTATTTATGCTATTAATACTATTAATAATGCTATTAATGCTATTAATAATGCTAATCTTGCAATTAATAATGCTATTAATAATGCTATTAATGCTATTAATTATGTTATTAATGCTAATATTAATGCTATTAATGGTATTATTAATGCTATTAATGCTATTACTGCTAATAATAATTCTATAAATGCTACTAATTATGCTATTAAAAAAACAATAAACATATTCTAGACACCCGATGCATTTGCATCAGGCTAACAGCTATCACTACTATAATCAAATTAATGCACGTTCTAGAATCCCGATGCATTTGCATCGGGCTCACAGCTAGTATATATTATATATATATATATATATATATATATATAATATATATAAATAAAAATGCTAAAGTTGTGCTTTATCCCTTTACATCTTTCCTATTTTGAGCTTTTGTTTATTCCTCCCCTTCTTTCAAGAGCCATAACTTCTTTTCTGTCAATATAGACAGATGGGGGCTATTTTTTTGCGGGACGAGTTATACTTTTGAATTAAACCAATAATTTTTATTATATACCGTATATACTCGAGTATAAGCCGAGATTTTCAGCACAATTTGTGTTGAAAAGTGCCCCCCTCGGCTTATACTCGAGTCAGTGTACTGGCTCAGTTGTGGGAGAGGGGGGGGCGGTGACCGAAAACTGGAGGAGGCAGAGGGAGGCTGCAGTAGGAGCGGAAGGTCATGTGGGCCCGCTCATTAGTGCAATGCAATATGCACTGCATCACCCTGTCAATCAGCGGCAGGGCAGCGGTGCATAGGACATTGCACTATATATACTTGCCACCTTCGCTGCTATATGGCCCCATGCTGGCAGTCACAATAAAACAACAACAGTTCTTACTCACCCTCCTACGATTCTCTGCACTGTATGTCGGCTCCGTGCGCTCCCTCCGGTCTTCCAGCTTGTCCTCGGCTTGTAATCATGTGACCATACGCTTCAGCGACGTCTTCACTGCTGCGCCGCGGTCACATGATTGGAAGCTGGAAGACCGGAGGGAGCGCACGGAGTCGGCAGCCAGGGCGGAGAATCGTTAGAGGGTGAGTAAGAACTATTATTTTATTGTGACAGTCAGCATGGTGTCATATAGCAGCGATGGAGGCCCATATACCAGCATAGGGCCTATATACCAGCATGGGGCCCTATACCAGTGATGGGGGCAATGTACCAGCAATATAGACCATGGGGGCTATATATCAGAGATGGGGGCCCTATATACAGTAATGAGGAGCATATACCAGTGATGAGGGGCTATATACCAATGATGGGGGCTATGTACGGTGATGGGGGCAAATACTGTGAGAAGGGGCTATATTCCAGTGATGGGGCATATACTGTGATGGGGGAGATATATGCCAGTTATGGGAGGCTATATACCAGTGATGTGGGGGCTCTATATACCAGTGATGGAGGCACTATACTATGAGGGGGTATATACAGGGATATATACACCATTATGAGGGGTTATCTACAGTGATGAGGGGTTATATACCAGGATGCTGCACTTCCCACTCTAGGCTTATACTCAAGTCAACATGTTTCCCCATTTTTAGGAAACATTAGAAAAAATTAGGGGCCTCGGCTTACACTTGGGTCGGCTTATACTCGAGAATATACGGTAGTGTACTCAAAAATGGGAAAACCGGGAATAAAAAACCTACAATTGCAGTGAGCTTGCATAACAACTGCAATTTCACATCCACAATCTTTTTTGCTTATTTACCATATTTACTAAAACTAAGCTCACAATACGATTCCCCAAGTCGATACGAGTTTGTAGAAACCAAATATTTATATATTTAAGTGCTAAAATTTTGTGGAAAATTTGTCGGGAAAAAAACAAATGCACGCATTTGTCGTCATCTTTGAAGACCTTAGTATAACTCTCCAATTGTTTGGATTTTGTGGCTATGCAAGCAGGGCTGAGGAGTTGGAGATGTGATCGGTCTCCATTTGCGTGGAGTCTGAGTCAGGGAAATTGAGAAGTCTGAGTCGGATGTTTGGCTTACGAAATCCACAGCCCTGTGTGTAAAGGCTTATTTTTTGCACCCTGAGCCGCTGTTCTTGATTGAATATACTCCAAAATGGTATAATCAATGTTTTGATTCCCTCTTACTGCAATACTATAGCCACAAAAAAAACATAATTCTGGCGTTCTTAATTTTTTCCTGCTGCAGTTTACCTACCAGAATAATTTATTTCATACTAGAAATAGGCCCGATGCTATTGCATCGGGAGTGCAGTCTTTGTGCCTGTGTCCCCCCTTGTGCGATCTCTCCTGAATGTGCTGTCTCTTCCCCTGCATGCTCTGTCTTACTTGTGTCTTTCTCTCCGCTCTGTGTGCGCTGCCTCTCCCTGTGTGCACTGTCTCTCCCCATGACTGCCTCCCCCATGTGCCTGTGCGTCCCCTGTGCCTTCTCTCTACTCTGTGCCTGCCTTCCTTTTACTTAGCCAATATACAATGCTCACCACTGAGCTACTGTAAAGTGCAGACCACTGAGCCACTGTACCATGCTAACCACTAAGCCACAATACACAGTACTAACCACCGAGCCACCATACAGTGCTAACCACAGAGCCACCATACAGTGCTAACCACTGAGCCACCATACAGTGCTAACCACTGAGCCACCATACAGTGCTAACCACTGAGCCACCATACAGTGCTAACCACTGAGCCACCATACAGTGCTAACCACTGAGCCACCATACAGTGCTAACCACTGAGCCACCATACAGTGCTAACCACTGAGCCACCATACAGTGCTAACCACTGAGCCACCATACAGTGCTAACCACTGAGCCACCATACAGTGCTAACCACTGAGCCACCATACAGTGCTAACCACTGAGCCACCATACAGTGCTAACCACTGGAGCTGAGCCAGCTTTAAATCTCCCACCAATAGCGCGCCGCTCAGCTGATTGGTCGAGCGCTGGCCGGCGCTTGACCAATCAGCTGAGCGGCGCGCTATTGGTGGGTATGATTGGCCAATCAGCGAAGTGGTTTTGAATCCTGACTGCCATATCATAATACCGATAACTTGGGTGTTCCAATATGGCGATCGGGGTACTTCCGCTGCAAGCAGCCGTGGACCTTCGTGCGGCGGGAGATGACCCGTAGCTACCGTTGGGAGATCAGCAGCTAGCGTCGCTGATCTCCCGACGATAGCGGTGGCGTCTGTGTCACTTTACTTTTGTCACTTGTGTGTGTTGCTATCCCACAATGGTGCTGCAGTGGATTGTGGGATAGCGACATAAGCGCCGGAAGTAGTGTGACACATATTATTCGTGATTATGTATTTAGATATTTCTGAACACTGCAATACCAAATGTGTTTTATTTATTTATTTATTTTTTTCTAATGGGACGATTTGAATCTGTGTTTGTGGTTTTTTTTTTAATTACTGTTTTAACTAGTCCCCCTTAGCGGACTTGAAGCTGCCGCTGTCCAATTTCTTGTGCTGTACAGAGCAGTGTTTCAGCACACTTCTGTACAGAATAAGTTATCATCTCCACTGAATGCCAGCACTCAGCCGGCATTCACAAAAAGTTAGTCATGACAGATGGGTTATCAGCTGATCCCCAGCTGTCATTAAAACCCATTGGCACCCCATTATCATGTCATGAGCTGCCAATTAGAGCGGAGAATGGCATGATCCCCACGAGTGTTCAATCGCGCTGTCAGGCGAGGGGGACATCACCAGACCCCAGGATGTCGTGACAATACAACGGCACCCAGCTATCACTTCACAGGGGCACCCATGAGGAATGACGCTCACCAGGGTGAGTGTGCACACAATAACAGATGTGTATCACTCTCCTAGGTTTAATTTTGTCGTCAATACAGAAATGAATAGGCCATTATTCGGCCCCTAAATAGCCGGCGGAATACAAGTACGTCATTGGCAGTTAAAGGGAAGGTGTCATAAGAAAATGATCAATGGATTAAATCAGGTTCCCATGTTTAATGTATGTTTTAAACATTTTTGTCAATGCTTTTTTTTTTTTTACCATATCACAATCTTTATTAAGAATAATTTTTTTTTCTTTTACTGGCCACTGGTGCTTTTTATAGTCTAACTTTCTGTTTGTTTATTGCTTCTTATATACATGTTGATTTCCTCAGACACCATCAGAATAGTGAGCGGGTTGAAAGGTCATCGTGAAGGAAGGTAAGGAAGGGTCAGCTGCGACATCACCAATTGTAAAAGGCAGATATTGTATTATCAGCCATTGTTATCCTGCCTCTGGTATAGGAAGTGTTAACAGCAACTTACATAAGTACACACATGGGTCTAAAATAGCCTCATTGGCTTTAAAATTATATGAAAATTTTTTTTAAAACCTTTAAATAAAATGGGAATGTGTCTTTAGAAAAATTCCTATTAAGAAAGTATGAAGCTGGTGGTACGATACTACTGACAATCTTGAAGGCATTTTCAACCTAAAATAACTATAGTAACTACGGCATGTTATTATATGGCTTCAGATTTGTGAATCGAGGATTTTCTGGGGTCGGAGCCGAGAAAATCGGTAACAGGGCCATATGTATGAGATATGCAAACTCACAAATGCGAATAGAGGGCACGGCCTCATGCATTACACTTGTATTGCTGTGACAAAACAGAAAACTTGTAAATCAAAGTCATACCTTGCAAAACTGTTGTGCACTTGACGAATTACTTCAGAGTTACTTAATGCCAATCCCTTCATCTAAAAGGCAAAAAAAAGCTACATGAGCAAAATATGTCACAGATGGGTCTATAAGAGCCAAACAAAATTCAACCAAACATGCAATTAAAAGAGTTATTTTGCCCAGTAGGAAGTTCTGCCTTCATGTGCAGGAAGATGCAATCACAGTATATATCCTGATCCATATACTCAAGATAAGTAAAGAAAAAAACAACAGCTTGTAGTGCGCCTGTACACATTGGGCTGTTAACGGGCGGTTCTTTTGCGTTTAAACTCACCTGGTCTGGTTGTAAACCACAGCCCGTAGATAAGCTTATTAATATGAAGCAGCGGAATCCTCCGGTTCCGTCCTCGTGCTTCCTACGAGGTCTTCTCCGGGGAAACACTAGTGCCGGGCGGCGTCACGTGTCTAGTAAAGGGGCCGATCCAGCTGACGTCTTCTCAGGTCCTCTTCCTCCTCTGCAGCTCACTCCACCACTCTCCCCATAGGGAGTCAGAATGATACAAAAAGATGGAAGCGTGGTGTATGTTTGGGCGCTGAGGTAAGGAAGATCTCTTGATGCTGGCTTCTTTTCCGGACTTTATTAAAATAATTGCAGTTATAATTATTCAAGCTTAAGGCTCTCAAAACCCACGATGCATTTCGACGTGCATACACGTCTTTCTCAAGTGAATGAGAGCCCTTCAATTCCTCCTATCTTATAGGAATATAAGATAGGTGGGAATATAAGATAGGAGGAATTGAAGGGCTCTCATTCACTTGAGAAAGACGTGTATGCACGTCGAAATGCATCGTGGGTTTTGAGAGCCTTAAGCTTGAATAATTATAACTGCAATTATTTTAATAAAGTCCGGAAAAGAAGCCAGCATCAGAGATCTTCCTTACCTCAGCGCCCAAACATACACCACGCTTCCATCTTTTTGTATATACTCAAGATAAAACAGAATGCAGAGTTAAGCCTCCTGTCTACAGGCTTTCTGATCTAATACTGGAGATGCCAGGGGTGCTGAGATAAGAGGCTGCTCACACTGCTGTTCATTTTTCTGATCTAACCCTGAAGATACCAGGAGTGCTTAATTAAGAAAAGGCTGCTCACACTGCTGTCACTGTCTTTACAAATTACATTTTGAGACAATAGGAGTGCAGAGATGAAAAAAAAAGGCTTCTGTACTGCTGCCCACCATTTTTCTGATTTAACACTGGAGATCCATTCAAGACAGTTGGAACACAGACATTGATGGTATGGTGTGGGATATAGGGTACAAAGATAGTGGGGCCGTTCTTCATCAATAAAAACCTCAATGCCACTGGGTATCTGAATCATGTAGCAATTTCAGATATCCAGTGACATTGAGGTTTCCATTGATGAAGAATAGACCCACTATCTTTATACCCCATATACCACACCATATCATCAATTTTTGTGTTCCATCAGTCTTGGAGGGATCTATCCACTGTGGGTTAGTGTCAGACAAATAGCCGTGGTTTTGTTTGTTAACTTCACCATTTCCAAAAAAGTTTGCCTCATCATTCATCTGAAGTAAATTGTCTATGCTGTGAAGATATGAGATGTGCAGTATCTGAAACAACAGATACTAGAAGTCTGTGTTAACATTTCTTCTGCAGTGTTGCTATCAGTGTGTGAAGAGTGGGAGAAAAGGGTTGCATTGACACAATGGGCAGCACATTATGACCACTTACAAAATGTGTTCAAACTTGTAAATAACTCATGAAAGAATAAAAACAAGCACATCACTGTTTTTCTAATAAGGTAAAGAATATTTATACCGTGTTTGCAATATATTTTTCTATCTACTGGCTATCTGAGAGTCCTCAGTGGTTGATACCTTTTAATGGCTAACTGAAAAGATGGTAAACATAGCAAGCTTTCGAGACGACTCAGGTCTCTTCTTCAGGCTGATAATGACACAAATTCTGAAGACACATACATTTATACATAAGCAATAGAGGGAAAAAAAAAAAAAAAAAAAAAAAAGGGAAGGGGAAAGAAGAGAACAGAAAAAAAAAAAAAAAGGCAAAACAGTGTTATATGCTCTGGTGGATATAACAGGTGACGCAAAGCAGAGTCGGGTAGGGAGGGGTGGAGGAGCAGGGACACAGAAAGCAGATTTCTAAGATAAGCGGAACCAATGTATTAGGTGGATGGTTAGTAACCCATGGAGACCTGAAATTGCTTAGGTTAAGTTCTGGAGAGCAGACTAAGTGAGAGAGTTCACAGAAGTGTCAGGAGTTCATTGTCCTTTCAGTGTGTAGCAAGCTGTCTCCAAATGCACTTTCATTTTATATATAAAATGCATGAATCTGCTATCCCCAAATGTCCGTTCATTTTACGTAGAATCCCATAAATCCATGTGAAATATTTAATCCGGTTTCGAGCGTGTTGAAGGTTGTTATCAATTTGTATTCCCAAATTCTTCTCTCTCTCTGAGATTTGAAGTCACTCTTTAAGATGAGCAGCCTCATATCGGATTCAGTGTTGTGCTCAGAGCTGCAAAAATGCTTTGCTACAGGTAGATCCATACGCTTTTCTTTTATTGAGTGGCGATGAGAATTCATTCTTGTTCTGAATTGTAATCCGGTCTCACCTACGTACATGCCACCTGTTGGGCATTTGGTACATATGATTAGATACACCACATTGCTTGTAGTGCAGCTGAAGTTACCTGGGATCTTGTAGTCCTGATCTGTCCCAGGAATCCTTATCTTGTCCGTTGTCATTATAGATGAACAGGTTTTGCACTTTTTCTGGTTGCAGGGAAAGGTTCCTGTTGCTGCGCGAGAGGACAGGGCGCTTCTCACAATGATGTTTTTTAGATTCGGAGGTTGTCTAAAACACAAGAGTGGGGGATCCGGAAATATTGATTGTAGTCGGGCATCTTTTTGTAGGAGTGGTTGCAGTTTCCGTGCAGCTCCTCTTAGCACCTCCAGACTTGGATTGTAGGTGACTACAAGAGGAACTCTGTTGTTTTCTTCTCTAGTTCTGTAATGTAGGAGATGATTCCTTGATATTCTGGTGGCTCTTGTAATCTGGTTCTCGATTGTTCTTGGATGGTAGCCCTGGTTCAAAAAGGTCTTTCTGAGGTCCTCAAGGTGACTGTCTCTGTCTGTAGGGTTGGAACATATACGATTGTATCTGATGGCCTGGCTGTACACAATAGAGTTTTTTATGTGCTTTGGATGAAAGCTGTCCCATCGGAGATATGTTGGACGGTCAATTGGTTTCCGGTACAAGGATGTCTCTAATTCATTGTTCTGTAGCTTAATGATGGTGTCCAGAAAGCTGACTTCAGTGCAGGAGTAGTTGAGTGTTAAGTTAATGGTGGGGTGAAATTGATTAAAGTGTTCGTGGAACGTCTTCAGCTGTTGCTCAGACTCCGTCCAGATGATCAAGATGTCATCAATATAACGGTAGTAGGCCAGAGGCCTGATAGGGCAAGAGGATAAAAAGTCACCTTCAAGCTTGGCCATGAAAAGGTTTGCATATTGTGGTGCCATTTTGCTCCCCATTGCTGTGCCAGTCTCCTGTAAATATATGTTGTCGTCAAATCTAAAGTAATTGTGCGTGAGGATGAATTTTGTGAGTTCTACCACAGAGTCAGCATCAATCCCTGTGTTCTCCAGGAAGGTTTTGCAGGCATTTAATCCATCCTGGTGTGGGATGTTGCTGTACAAAGATTCCACATCCATGGTGGCGAGGATGGTTCCTTCTGGTAGAGGACCTATTGCTGACAGTTTATTCAATAGGTCAGTTGTGTCCTGAATGTAGCTGGGTGTCTCTTTTACCAGGGGTTTGAGAACGCCCTCTATCCACCCAGAAATTTGTTCGGTGAGGGTGCCCACACATGAAATGATTGGTCTCCCTGGATTTCCTGGTTTGTGAATTTTGGGAAGCATGTAGAATGTGCCTGTTCTTGGACTTACTGGTAGAAGGTCATCAGCTCTTACAAATACGTCAGGTAGACAAGAAACCAGCTTTTTTAATTCCTTGTGATAGTCCTGTGTGGGGTCAGACTGCAATGTCTTGTAGTAACGTGTGTCCGTCAGTTGTCTGTTTGCTTCCTTCAGGTAGTCAGATTTGTTCATCATGACTATTGCACCACCCTTGTCTGCAGGTTTAATGATGATTTCTTTGTTGGTTTTCAAGGACCGTACGGCCCTTCTCTCCTGGGCATTGATATTGGATGGTGGACTCTTGTGTGTATCTAAAATAGTGGATTTTACCAAATGTCTGAAAGTGTCTATATAGTTGTTCAAGTGTGAGTTACGCTTAAGATCAGGAGTCCAGGACTCTGGATTACAAATCCACTTCTGCACACCTATAATACTCAGTATGCACGAAACCTTTGCCACAGGACCTCGGAGAGACTAAGGAACCACCTTTTGCATGTCTACTACAACATCAAAAGTAACATCCAGGGGGAATTGGAAACACGGAGGAACACACTTACAGAAGCCATGGAACATAATCTACAACAATTTTACCATAAATTACAAACTCGTCTGATTCAGAACAAGGAAAAGAAATTACACAGACTGCGCATCAATTCAGGACTCAATACAAACAAAACAAAGACACATCCTGACAACTGGGACAACTCCTCCTGTCAGAAAGCATCTAATTGTGTCATCAACCTTTCGGATTACAAACCCAACAAGTTGGAACTTTCTGTGCTTTCTATGGGACTCTCTTTTTGTCCTACTAAAACTCTGGATAAAATTGAACTGTGCAGCGACATGGAGGATTACTTCAGGAGATTACGCCTAAGGGAATTTTTCAGCGACAAAGAGGATTCCGAACTCAACTGGGCCGAAGGAACAAGGATCCCGACAACCAAAAAGAAAAGGTCAGACTGGACTCCTGATCTTAAGCGTAACTCACACTTGAACAACTATATAGACACTTTCAGACATTTGGTAAAATCCACTATTTTAGATACACACAAGAGTCCACCATCCAATATCAATGCCCAGGAGAGAAGGGCCGTACGGTCCTTGAAAACCAACAAAGAAATCATCATTAAACCTCCAGACAAGGGTGGTGCAATAGTCATGATGAACAAATCTGACTACCTGAAGGAAGCAAACAGACAACTGTCGGACACACGTTACTACAAGAAATTGCAGTCTGACCCCACACAGGACTATTACAAGGAATTAAAAAAGCTGGTTTCTTGTCTACCTGACGTATCTGTAAGAGCTGATGACCTTCTACCAGTAAGTCCAAGAACAGGCACATTCTACATGCTTCCCAAAATTCACAAACCAGGAAATCCAGGGAGACCAATCATTTCATGTGTGGGCACCCTCACCGAACAAATTTCTGGGTGGATAGAGGGTGTTCTCAAACCCCTGGTAAAAGAGACACCCAGCTACATTCAGGACACAACTGACCTATTGAATAAACTGTCAGCAATAGGTCCTCTACCAGAAGGAACCATCCTCGCCACCATGGATGTGGAATCTTTGTACAGCAACATCCCACACCAGGATGGATTAAATGCCTGCAAAACCTTCCTGGAGAACACAGGGATTGATGCTGACTCTGTGGTAGAACTCACAAAATTCATCCTCACGCACAATTACCGTATATACTCGTGTATAAGCCGAGTTTTTCAGCACAAAAAATGTGCTGAAAAGTCCCCCCTCGGCTTATACACGAGTATATACGGTAATCATAAAAAAAAAAAATATATACCCGTCTGTATACAGCCCCCCCCCCGTGGTATACCGGGCCCCCCCTGTGGCAACCTGTAAAGGAAGCGATGATTATACTTATCGGGTCGCTGTCGCCGACGCCGACGCTCTGTCACCGTCCGTCACCGCGCTCCTCCTGGTCTTCATGCTTCCTTCACCGTCGCACAGGAAATGACGTCATTTTCTGTGCGCCCGTGAAGGAAGCATGAAGACGGGAAGGAGCGCGGTGACGGACGGTGACAGAGCGGCGGCGTCGGCGTCGGCGACAGCGACCCGATAAGTATAATCATCGCTTCCTTTACAGGTTGCCACAGGGGGGGCCCGGTATACCAGGGGGAGGGCTGTATACAGCCGGGTACCGCTGTATACAGCGGGGGCTGCTGTATACAGCGGGGGCTGCTTTATACCCCTCTGGGGCTGCTAAATACCCCTCTGGGGCTGCTGTATACCCCTCTGGGGCTGCTATATACCCCTCTGGGGCTGCTGTATACCCCTCTGGGGCTGCTGTATACAGCTCTGGGGCTGCTGTATACCCCTCTGGGGCTGCTATATACCCCTCTGGGGCTGCTGTAATACCCCTCTGGGGCTGCTGTATACCCCTCTGGGGCTGCTGTATACCGCTCTGGGGCTGCTGTATACCCCTCTGGGGCTGCTGTATACCCCTCTGGGGCTGCTGTATACAGCTCTGGGGCTGCTGTATACCCCTCTGGGGCTGCTATATACCCCTCTGGGGCTGCTGTAATACCCCTCTGGGGCTGCTGTAATACCCCTCTGGGGCTGCTGTATACCCCTCTGGGGCTGCTGTATACCCCTCTGGGGCTGCTGTATACCCCTCTGGGGCTGCTGTATACCCCTCTGGGGCTGCTATATACCCCTCTGGGGCTGCTGTATACCCCTCTGGGGCTGCTGTATACCCCTCTGGGGCTGCTATATACCCCTCTGGGGCTGCTATATACCCCTCTGGGGCTGCTATATACCCCTCTGGGGCTGCTGTATACCCCTCTGGGGCTGCTGTATACAGCTCTGGGGCTGCTGTATACAGCTCTGGGGCTGCTGTATACCCCTCTGGGGCTGCTATATACCCCTCTGGGGCTGCTGTATACCCCTCTGGGGCTGCTGTATACCGCACTGGGGCTGCTGTATATAGGGGCTGCAATACCACTTGGGCTGCAATACCACTGGGGCTGCTGTATATAGGGGCTGCTGTATACACCACTGGGGCTGCAATACCATTGGGGCTGCTGTATACAGGGGCTGCAATACCACTGGGGCTGCAATACCACTGGGGCTGCTGTATATAGGGGCTGCTGTATACACCACTGGGGCTGCAATACCACTGGGGCTGCTGTATACAGGGGCTGCAATACCACTGGGGCTGCAATACCACTGGGGCTGCTGTATATAGGGGCTGCTGTATACACCACCGGGGCTGCAATACCACTGGGGCTGCTGTATACAGGGGCTGCAATACCACTGGGGCTGCTGTATACACCACTGGGGCTGCAATACCACTGGGGCTGCTGTATACAGGGGCTGCAATACCACTGGGGCTGCAATACCACTGGGGCTGCTGTATACACCACTGGGGCTGCAATACCACTGGGGCTGCTGTATACAGGGGCTGCAATACCACTGGGGCTGCTGTATATAGGGGCTGCTGTATACACCACTGGGGCTGCAATACCACTGGGGCTGCTGTATATAGGGGCTGCAATACCACTGGGGCTGCAATACCACTGGGGCTGCTGTATATAGGGGCTGCAATACCACTGGGGCTGCAATACCACTGGGGCTGCTGTATATAGGGGCTGCAATACCACTGGGGCTGCAATACCACTGGGGCTGCTGTATATAGGGGCTGCTGTATACACCACTGGGGCTGCAATACCACTGGGGCTGCTGTATATAGGGGCTGCAATACCACTGGGGCTGCTGTATATACCACTGGGGGCTGCTGTATATCATACTGCTGGGGCCTGTATACCACTGCTGGGGGCTGTATACCTGTGCTGGGGTCCACCCTCGGCTTATACGCGAGTCAATAGATTTTCCCAGGTTTTGGGGGCAAAAGTAGGGGGGTCGGCTTATACACGGGTCGGCTTATACACGAGTATATACGGTACTTTAGATTTGACGACAACATATATTTACAGGAGACTGGCACAGCAATGGGGAGCAAAATGGCACCACAATATGCAAACCTTTTCATGGCCAAGCTTGAAGGTGACTTTTTATCCTCTTGCCCTATCAGGCCTCTGGCCTACTACCGTTATATTGATGACATCTTGATCATCTGGACGGAGTCTGAGCAACAGCTGAAGACGTTCCACAAACACTTTAATCAATTTCACCCCACCATTAACTTAACACTCAACTACTCCTGCACTGAAGTCAGCTTTCTGGACACCATCATTAAGCTACAGAACAATGAATTAGAGACATCCTTGTACCGGAAACCAATTGACCGTCCAACATATCTCCGATGGGACAGCTTTCATCCAAAGCACATAAAAAACTCTATTGTGTACAGCCAGGCCATCAGATACAATCGTATATGTTCCAACCCTACAGACAGAGACAGTCACCTTGAGGACCTCAGAAAGACCTTTTTGAACCAGGGCTACCATCCAAGAACAATCGAGAACCAGATTACAAGAGCCACCAGAATAAAGAGAATTTTGTTTACGTACCGTAAATTCTTTTTTCTTTAATCATCAATGGGAGACCCAGACAATGGGGTTTAGGGCTCCGCCCTCCGGAGGTCACACTAGGTACTACAAGTTTGTAGACACCGCCTCCTCCGCATATAAACCCCCACCGTAGGAGAAATCCTCAGTTTAGTCTATAAGCTGCGAGGAGAAAATTAACCACACCCGAAACATCGGGAAGAATGCCGTGCCCAGACGGTTGAACAACCCGGAAAACACTGTCTCAACAGAGAACAGATTAAATGCAAACATGCAACGGAACAACTGGGTGGGTGCTGGGTCTCCCATTGATGATTAAAGAAAAAAGAATTTACGGTACGTAAACAAAATTCTCTTTTTTCTGGTCATCATAATGGGAGACCCAGACAATGGGGATGTCCTAAAGCAATACCCAGGGCGGGAAGAGTTCCTCAACAAGACGGATAATACACGGACCCCCTTAAAGGTGGGCAACCGCCGCCTGGAGGACCCGCCTGCCCAAACTTGCATCCGCAGAGGCATGGGCATGCACCATATAGTGCTTTGAGAAAGTGTGCAGGCTGGACCAAGTGGCCGCCTGACACACCTGGAGAGCAGATGCTCGATGTCGCAAGGCCCATGAGGCACCAACAGCTCTTGTAGAGTGTGCCTTCAACCCCACCGGGAGAGGCAAGCCAGAAGACCGGTATGCCTCTTGAATGGGAGCCTTGATCCACCTGGCCAAGGTTGACTTCGAAGCCGCGGACCCCTTACAGCGACCCATCGTGAGGACAAATAAGGAATCCGAACTCCGAAAGGAGGCGGTCCTGGACACATAAATGCGTACAGCTCTCACGAGATCCAGAGTATGGAGGTCGCGCTCAACCTGATGAACGGGAGCGGGGCAAAATGATGGGAGAACAATCTCCTGGTTTAGGTGGAAAGTGGAAACCACCTTCGGCAAGAATTCAGGCCGTGGACGCAACACCACCTTGTCTTGGTGAACCACCAAAAAAGGTGACTTGCACGAAAGTGCAGCCAATTCTGAGACCCTCCTCAGAGACGTAATCGCCACCAGAAAGACCACTTTCTGGGACAGACGAGAGAGAGAGATGTCTCTCAGAGGCTCAAACGGCGGTTTCTGCAGCGCCGCCAGGACCATGTTGAGGTCCCAAGGGTCCAGAGGTCGCCTGTAAGGCGGAACCACCCGAGACACCCCCTGCAGAAAATGACGGACCTTCGGGAGAAGCGCCAATCGCCTGTCAAACAGCACTGAAAGTGCCGATACTTGACCTTTCAGAGAGCCAAGGGATAATCCCAACTCCAAACCCGACTGTAGGAAAGCCAGCAATGTCGGGATGGACAAAGGCCACGGTGAGCGACCACCAGAGGAACACCAGGAGAAAAAGATTTTCCACGTTCTGTGGTATATCTTCCTGGAGACAGGTTTCCTTGCCCGGTTCATTGTGGCAACAACCGCAGGAGAGAAACCCCTGGATGTCAGCAGCCAGGCCTCAAGAGCCATGCAGTCAATCTGAGGGCCCTGGAATTGAGGTGGAAGAACGGGCCTTGCGCGAGTAGATCTGCGCGTTCTGGGAGAGCCCACCGGTGTCCGCCTGACAGTTGCCACAGGTCCGGGTACCAGGACCTCCTGGGCCAATCTGGAGCCACCAGAATGGCTCTGTTGCATTCTGTCCTGATTTTCCACAGAACCCTGGGAATTAGAGCCAGAGGCGGGAACACATATGGCAGCTGGAAGCTGGACCAACTCAGGATCAGGGCATCCGCCCCCAGAGACTGAGGATCCCAAGACCGCGCCATGTATTGTGGCACCTGATGATTCAGCCGTGAGGCCATCAGATCCACGTCCGGAACGCCCCATCTCCCACAGATGTCCCGGAAGACTTCTGGATGCAGGGACCACTCTCCGGCGTCCATCCCCTGTCGGCTCAGGTAGTCGGCCTCCCAGTTCTCGACCCCTGGGATGTGTACTGCGGAGATCAGGCAGCCGTTTTCCTCCACCCATGCTAGAATGCGGTGGACTTCGGCGAGGGCCTGAGCGCTTCTGGTCCCTCCCTGATGATTTATGTAGGCGACGGCCGTCGCATTGTCGGACTGTACCCGAATGGGCCGTCCCGACAGGAAGGTCTGAAACGCTAGGAGCGCCAGATAGACCGCCTTGATCTCCAGTACGTTGATCTGCAACGCCGACTCCGACTGAGTCCAGAGGCCTTGAGCCCTGTGGTGTAAGAACACCGCCCCCCAGCCCTTCAGACTGGCGTCGGTGGTCACCACTAACCATGACGGTTTTAGGAAGGATCGACCCCGTGACAGGTGATGTGGCAGGAGCCACCACTGCAGGGAGTCCCTGGTCGATTGTGACAGCGTCACTAGCCGATTCAGAGAGATCGTCCTTTTGTCCCATCGGCGAAGAATCTCCAGCTGGAGAGGTCGGAGGCGAAACTGCGCGAAAGGCACCGCCTCTATCGCCGCTACCATGCGTCCCACCAGCTTCATCAATCCCCGTAGGGAAGATTGTGGTGACAGAAGAACCGTCTGTACTCCTGACTGGATCGCAAGCTGTTTGGCTTGAGGTAGGGACACCAGGGCTGAGTCTGTGTGGAAGTCCATGCCCAGATATGTCAATGACTGGGTCGGGACCAGGGTCGACTTTGGAATGTTGAGAAGCCACCCGAACTGTTCCAGAGACTTCATGGTCGCCTCCAGGCTCACCCGACAAAGGTCTTCCGATGACGCCCTGACCAGCAGGTCGTCTAAATAGGGAATGACGGCGTGTCCTTGCACATGCAGGAGAGCCATCATGGAGGCCATCACCTTTGTGAACACTCGCGGTGCCGAGGCTAGCCCGAACGGCAGTGCCACAAATTGGAAGTGTTCTTCCCCCACTGCAAATCTCAGCCAGCGCTGATGAGCTGGTGCAATGGGCACGTGAAGGTAAGCGTCCCTGATATCGATGGACGCTAGGAAATCCCCCTGTGACACCGCCGCGATCACGGAGCGCAGGGATTCCATACGGAACTTCCGAACCAACACGTGACGGTTGAACAACTTTAGGTCCAGAACCGGACGGAAAGAGCCGTCCTTCTTTGGGACGATAAAGAGGTTGGAGTAAAAACCCCTGAACCTCTCTCCCGTGGGCACTGGGACCACCACTCCGTCTCTGCGGAGACCCTCCAACACCAGGTGAAAAGCCTGAGCCTTGTCTGGGGATGGGACAGACCGATGGAATCGGTGTACCGGCTGTGACGTCAGCTCTATCCTGTAGCCTCTTGAGACTACGTCTCGGACCCACTGGTCTTGGACGTGGAGTAGCCACCTGTCCTGAAAGAGAGACAGGCGGCCCCCCACCTGTGGGGAGACAGGATGAAGGAGCGAGTCATGCCGAAGCGGGTTTGGGGGCGGCAGCTGCTGCCCCTGCCGGCTTCTTTTGGCGACCTTTGCCGCGCCACTGGGTAGAGGGCTTGCCCCCACGGTCCGTGCGAGTGGACGTTGCTGATGACTGCGAGCTGGGGCGAAAGGACCACTGCTTTGGGTTCCTTTTCACGGTATACCGTGGCTTAGGCTTATTCTGCGGTATCTTAGACTCAGCAGAATCCTTAATCAGCTTGTCCAGCTCGGTGCCAAAGAGCCTGTCACCAGAAAATGGAAGATTTTGCAAAATCTTCTTAGACGTGGCATCTGAGTCCCAAAGACGCAGCCACAACAACCTGCGGATCGCTATAGCATTGGCGGAAGCCACAGCCGAGCGAGTGGCAGTTTCCAAAGTTGCCGTCCTGGCGTAGTCCGCATAAGCCTTCGCCCTGTCGGTAAGCGCCAGGACCTCTGGGCTGGACCTAGCTAGGTCAGAGATACCATCCAAGCAGGAGGTAATCGCCTGTAGGGTCCAGACCGTGGCAAAATTAGGGGCAAATGAAGAGCCCACAGCCTCGTAGGATGACTTGGCGAGTTGCTCAACCTGTCATCCGTAGCATCCTTCAATGAGGAACTATCAGAGGCAGAAAATAAGGAACGTGCAGCAATCCTGGTCATGGAAGCATCCACCTTTGGGGACTGCGACCACTCCTGAAGCACCTCCTGAGGAAAGGGAAAGCGAAGGTCCTTGGCTTTACGGACATAACGCCGCCCAGGATGTAACCTGGGTGTTCTAATCACCCTTCCAAAATTAGTGTGGTCCATAAAGGCTCCACTTGGTCTAGCCTCCGGCCGCAGCCATTGATAGACCTCCTTGGGGTGCACAGTCACCTCCTCGGGAGGAGTGACCAGACGTAAAGTCTCATTGATGGAGGACACCAGATCCTCAACCCCATCTGGAGATTCAGAGACAGACCCAAGAGTAGAACCCCCATCATCTTCCTCACCATCAGAGGAACGCTCCTCCTCAGAGGGAGCCTGGAGCTCTGGAGAGGCCTCACGAGCTCGCTTAGGGGGTCTCACAGTAGAAGTAAGAGACACCCGGGGGTAACTAGGAGGAGTAGCTGGGTTTTCCAGCCTCCTATGAAGAGCCTCCAGGGATTGCGACATGGAGGACATCTGGGCCAGCAGAGATTCATTTATCTTACTCTGCGTTTCCCATGTCCCTGGGATCAGCCGAGCCTCAGGGTACAGACCCGCAGATCCTGACTCTGCAGTAACTGTCTGGGTCTCTGGGCGCCCGCAATTATTGCAGGACCCCTCCACCAGTGAACCGTTGCATGTAGCGCAGGTAATGGTGACATCTGCTGCCTTAGCAGCATGCTTCCTTACTGAGGACATCTCCACAGTAGGGGAATAAGCCAAGTTGTAAACAAACAAACCGGGGAACCCGGTGGCTTACCGACCGCTAGGAGCGGTAGGAGGAAGCGGTGTAATTGTGTGACCTCCGCGAGTTCCGGTCTCCCTGAGAGTGCAGACACACGCTGCAGCCAGATCCCAGCCGGGAAGTGAGGGAGAAGATGGCCGCCGACTGTGAATACGTAGGCGTGGCCAGGAACACGCGGGAGAACACAAAAAAACACGCCCATCAGTGAGTCATCACAAGAGCTGCTTCCTCCCCCTCCAGGCTGCCTCAGCAATGGAGGTGCCAGAGCCCGCAGCGCGGGAAAGAGTGTGAAGTAATACACATACACACACACAGACTGCCCGCACAAAACAAACAGCAGCAGCCTTCAGCTTCAGCCCCTGTGACACACAGGGCGGTCAGCCAGAGTGACCCCAGCACAGGGTACACTATCAGAACCGCGGACCCGAGGGTAACCGCGCGGTCTGAGTGCCATGCCACCAAAGTGACAGACACTACCCCCAGGCACACATGAGACCACAAGGGGCCTCAGTGCCGGGTCCGGTCTGTAAGCACCTTTAGGGAGGCCTCGGACGGGGGTACAGCACCAGTCCGGAATGTAAGCACCATAATGGGAGGCCTCGGACTGGGCTGGCTCCGTCCGGTCTGTAAGCACCATTTAGGGAGGCCTCGGACGGAGCGGAGCTGTGCAAGGCTCCAGGCTCCCCCTATCCAGAGCCTCCACAGAGGGATGGAAAGGGGAAAGCACGACAGCGTACCGGGAGAACAGCTAAGTGTCCAGGCTAAAAGCCCTCCGGTACCTCCACCAGCGTGTTCCACAAAGGGTGAGCGGGGAGACTGTCGAGGGTCCCGACCGGGACCAATTACCTTGTCTTCATACGCCATCACGTAAGCTGTGAGAATGCAGTGAAGTGCAAGCAAAGCGTGATCCTCCGAGCACACTAAGTTTAAAACTGAGGATTTCTCCTACGGTGGGGGTTTATATGCGGAGGAGGCGGTGTCTACAAACTTGTAGTACCTAGTGTGACCTCCGGAGGGCGGAGCCCTAAACCCCATTGTCTGGGTCTCCCATTATGATGACCAGAAAATCAAGGAATCATCTCCTACATTACAGAACTAGAGAAGAAAACAACAGAGTTCCTCTTGTAGTCACCTACAATCCAAGTCTGGAGGTGCTAAGAGGAGCTGCACGGAAACTGCAACCACTCCTACAAAAAGATGCCCGACTACAATCAATATTTCCGGATCCCCCACTCTTGTGTTTTAGACAACCTCCGAATCTAAAAAACATCATTGTGAGAAGCGCCCTGTCCTCTCCAGCAGCAACAGGAACCTTTCCCTGCAACCAGAGAAAGTGCAAAACCTGTTCATCTATAATGACAACGGACAAGATAAGGATTCCTGGGACAGATCAGGACTACAAGATCCCAGGTAACTTCAGCTGCACTACAAGCAATGTGGTGTATCTAATCATATGTACCAAATGCCCAACAGGTGGCATGTACGTAGGTGAGACCGGATTACAATTCAGAACAAGAATGAATTCTCATCGCCACTCAATAAAAGAAAAGCGTATGGATCTACCTGTAGCAAAGCATTTTTGCAGCTCTGAGCACAACACTGAATCCGATATGAGGCTGCTCATCTTAAAGAGTGACTTCAAATCTCAGAGAGAGAGAAGAATTTGGGAATACAAATTGATAACAACCTTCAACACGCTCGAAACCGGATTAAATATTTCACATGGATTTATGGGATTCTACGTAAAATGAACGGACATTTGGGGATAGCAGATTCATGCATTTTATATATAAAATGAAAGTGCATTTGGAGACAGCTTGCTACACACTGAAAGGACAATGAACTCCTGACACTTCTGTGAACTCTCTCACTTAGTCTGCTCTCCAGAACTTAACTAAGCAATTTCAGGTCTCCATGGGTTACTAACCATCCACCTAATACATTGGTTCCGCTTATCTTAGAAATCTGCTTTCTGTGTCCCTGCTCCTCCACCCCTCCCTACCCGACTCTGCTTTGCGTCACCTGTCATATCCACCAGAGCATATAACACTGTATTGCCTTTTTTTTTTTTTTCTTCTGTTCTCTTCTTTCCCCTTCCCTTTTTTTTTCCCCTCTATTGCTTATGTATATATGTATGTGTCTTCAGAATTTGTGTCATTATCAGCCTGAAGAAGAGACCTGAGTCGTCTCGAAAGCTTGCTATGTTTACCATCTTTTCAGTTAGCCATTAAAAGGTATCTACCACTGAGGACTCTCAGATTGCAATATGTTTTTCTAATGAAATTCTCAATAAGTCTTGTGTCACATGACCCTCTTTCCAATGAAAAAAAATGAAGTTGGATCCAAAATGGCTGCCATGGTCACCACCCATCTGGAAAAGTTTTCTCCCTCCCATATACCAATGTGCCAAAAACAGGAAGTTGATATCACCAACCATTCCCATTTTATTTAGGGGCATCCATATAAATGGCTCACCCTGTATATGGTTACTAGATGTGGGCCCAATTTTACCTCAACGGGAGGGAGGTATTAATGTGCTGTGTCTCTCCTCTCTGTGCCTGAACTATCCCATTGTGATTAGTCATGTGAACCTTGCTCCGCCCGTGCACGTGACTGATCACATGACCATGACATTACCATAGGTCCTTTATCGTCTGGTAAGTCAGAAGGGAAAAAAATGTAGAATTCTGCTCAGGAGCGCTAAGGAAGACAGTATGAAATATATTGAGGAACTCAGCAGTGGAGCGAGGGCATCGCAGATGCCGTCAGCCTGACCAGAGATCTTCATCCAGGCTTGTAACCAGGGTTGTGCAGGGCTGGCACAACCCTACCAGGTTAGTGCACACTGCACCTAACAGCAGCGCTAAGACAGTGTTATAGATCCTACACAGCGCCCCTTTCTTTCTTCTTTTTCTTTGTCTGGTAAGTCAGAGGGAGGCGGGCTGTGTGTGGTGTTCGACAAGTGAAGCATCGGGTGTCAAAACCACTGCCAGCGGGCACATTAACACACCCATCACTTGTCTTGCGGTGGCGCAGAGAATTGTGGGATTCATGGACATCCATATGGTTACCACTATGTAAGTATATAATCGCATCACTGCAAGATGTTCCTTACCTGTAAATCAGAAATGTACTTTAAACACAACAAAGTTACTACTCTGATTTTCAAACGTATATCACTGATTTGCAGGTAAACAACTTGTTATACTGGTACTATCTACTATATAATCTCCTAATCGTGCCTGTCTGACGCCGAAATCGTGCGCCAACACTCATTGGCTGCCGCGTATGCAAAAAGCTGCGCGCAAAATTAGACGATTATATAGTATGGAGGAGCGGGGGCCAGAAGGAGCAGGGGGGCCGCGGGGAGCTGAGTATCGCCATATACCATAGCGCTGCTATACATGTGCTGTAATGTACTGCCATATACTATAGTGCTGCTATACATGTGATATACTGTACCGCCATATACTACAGTGCTGCTATACATGTACTATAATGTACCGCCATATACCATAGTGCTGCTATACATGTGCTGTAATGTACCGCAATATACCATAGTGCTGCTATACATGTGCTGTAATGTTCCGCCATCTACCATAGCGCTGCTATACAAGTACTGTAATGTACCGCCATATACTATAGCGCTGCTATAGATGTGCTATAAAGTACCACCATATACCATAGTCCACCTGTATATGTACTGTAATATACTGCAATATACTGTAGTGCTGCTATACTGTACCGCCATATACTATAGTGTTACTTTACATGTACTGTAATGTACCACCATATACCATAGTGCTGCTATACAAGTACTATAATGTACTGCCATATACCATAGCGCTGCTATACATGTACTGTAATGTACCTCCATATACTATAGTGCTGCTATACATGTACTGTAATGTACCTCCATATACTATAGTGCTGCTATACATGTACTGTAATGTACCTCCATATACTATAGTGCTGCTATACATGTACTGTAATGTACCGTCATATACTATAGTGCTGCTATACATGTACTTAATGTACCGCCATATACCATAGCGCAGCTATACATGTGCTGTAATGTACCGCCATATACTATAGTGCTGCTATACATGTGCTGTAATGTGTCACCATATACCATAGCGCTGCTATAATATTATATATATATATATATATATATATATTATTATATATATATATATATATATTAATACAGTTCACTCACGTTGATTGAATAAGTTTGTCAGTCACAGAATGTCAACTACATACATGTTCTAGAATACCCGATGCGTTAGAAGACAATGTATTTAGTCATCAAGTATTCTTCTATTATCAAATGAAGGACAGTTGTAGAAATCAATGCAGCTGAGTCGAGAATGTAATAAAAGCTTGTAAGTGGCTTATAGGCTACACAATGGTTAAACAGTTTTAATAAAATGCTTTAAATGGTCAGCCTAGGTAGTGCTGCTTAAAAATATATTTTCCAAAGCTTTTATACACTTCTCAACAGTAGTATGCAGTCTACACTTTTATTTTAATGTTAATGCAAACAAAGACGTGCGAGGGTGTGCGTGGGCGTCCGAGGGTGTGCGTGGGCGTCCGAGGGTGTGCGTGGGCGTCCGAGGGTGTGCGTGGGCGTCCGAGGGTGTGCGTGGGCGTCCGAGGGTGTGCGTGTATATGAGTGTGTATGAGTGTATGCATGTGTTTATGAGCATGTATGAGAGTGTGTATGAGAAACTATGTGTGTGTACGCAAAAAGAGAGACCAGGTTGGGACATCACTACTAAGTGGCATCAGGATGGGGATATTACTACAAGAGGACCAGGATGGGGGCATTACTACAAGAGGAGGACCAGGATGGGGACAGTACTACATGATGAGGACCAAGATGGTGACATTACTACAAGATCGGGATGGGACATTACTGCAAGAAGGACCATAATGGGGGACATTAATATTGGATGGGACCAGTATGAGGACATTATTACAAGAAGGGGAGCAGGATGGGGACATTACTACAAGAAGGCGATCATGATGGGGGACATTAATATAGGATGGGGACCAGTACAAGGACATTATTACAAGAAGGGGACCAGGATGGGGACATTACTACAAGAAGGGAACCATGGTGGGGACATTACTAAAAGGAGATCAGGATTTGAACATTACTACTTTGAGTAAAAAATTCTGGAATTACTAAAAATGTCACTTAGAAAAAATTATTTTGCGTCTTTTTGACCCAACACGCTTCTTGCGGCTCTGTTGGCTATTTGCCATAAAACGATTGATTGCTCAGTGATCACGCTTCAAAAGTTTGGCAATTTCAAGACTGCTGCATCCCTCTGCAAAACATCTAACAATTTTGGACTTTTCAGAGCCCATCAAATCTCTCATCTGCCCCATTTTGCCTAAGGAAAGGCATTTGCTTAATAATTAAGCACACCTTACATACCTACTGGTACAGTATGCCACTTTATGCAATTTACATCTGTATTTGTCAACCCGGCCAATGGAAGAAGATATGATTTGAATTACTACATCAACTGCCGAACTAAGAATGTCATATATGCATTTACTTGTCCATGCAAACTCCATTATGTGAGACAAACGACACAGGAGTTGAAGAAATGGATTCAACAGCACTTCTCCAATATTGCACTTGCAGCTGAACACCAGAAGAAAGGCAAGACCATCTCCACTGTAGCGTCAGACTATATGGAGAAACACAAGAGTAGGATCCATGGCACCCAAATTGTTGGACTTCAACATATATACGGGGTAATATTTGTGGGGGCAATGAGACACTCCCCCTACTACGTGCCGAATCGAGATGGATTTATCATCTCAATTGTCTCTCTCCTATTGGAATAAATGAAAAGCTACTATCTACTGGCTTAAGTGCCACAACCGCCTTTCTAACATAATAATACAATTATGTATATTGAGGTCAACAGAACGCCCTTTTATTGTAAGCATTTATACCATGGTCATCAGTTTATGATGTATTGATGTATCACAATAATGTAACATAATATTGTCATGAAACCATAATGTTCTTTGAACCACTTTACTGCTAACATGTTTCTTTTATGCACACCCAGGTTGGCACTTTTAGCTAAAAATTGTTTTAAACATGCTACATATAATCGCAAACTTAATATACAATTCCGCTCCCAGCGCTCCACTGTGTTGGCACCGGTTTTCGGTGACGTCACTGTGGTAGGCGCGGCTTTGACCCACTGACTTCCAATTCCACTACTACGGTAACGTCCACTTCCTGTTTGCAATCCTGCTTGGACCGCACCACACAGCGCATGCGCAGTTTACCAGCAATGCGCTGCTGTGGGTGTTCCTTTAGTCTGGGGCACTTCCTGGTTATTGTGCGTTACAGCTTGAAGCACGATTTTTTTGTGCACATGGCGATCTTGCTCTGTGTAATGATTATTACCTCCTTATAATTAACATGTGCCAAAAAAGGGATAACTGCAAATGTAAGGCTGGTTTCACACTGCAGTTTTTTCCCTAACCAGGTTCCATCCGTTTTGTGTGTCAAAACCAGGAGTGTCTCCAAAAGTCAGAACAGGTGTCAGTCTTTCAATTACAGTTTTGCAATGAAAGTTCCTCTCCTGGTTCCTCTCCAGGTTCTATCTGGTTTGTGTGCCAAAACCAGATCAGGGAAAAAACTGCATTGTGAAACCAGCCTTAGTAGTATACTGGTCTCTGAGGTTGATTTAAGACATGTGTGATGACAATGATTGTTTGAAGTGACACTTATGGGATTAACTAATGTGTATATACACCTTTTAGGGATGGGATCTGTACCCCCGAGGAAGCCAATCCTTGCGGGAGCTCCAGATACAATAATAAGGAAGTCATGCACGGAGTAAGTGTGCTCTGGCTATTTGTGTCTATGTACACACACACACACTTTATATATATTAATATATATATTAAGGGGCTGTCACACACTACGATTTTGTGAGCGAACTCACTAACGATATCACGGGTGCATGCTCATGGACAACATCGCTGGTGAGTTGTCACACGTATAGATATTGTTCACAATGCAGCAACGATGTTGCATGCAGGTATCGTTCGCACAACCAGCGAACGATGCTTGTCAATGTTGTAAATATAAATGTAAATGTTGTAAATAGGCGAAATCATAAAGGATATATATCGTCATCGCGTTGTCGCACAGAACGATGCAAGCAGATTGCATGATCGAAACATTCTGATGTGGAGCTCGGATCTCATATCTGTGATGAACAACCAGACCACTTAACGCTTGTAATATTGTCGTGTCACATGCAAAAACGTCGTTAGAGTGACTAAAAACCCCTGACGTTTCAGCGATATAGTTACTGATATCGTAGCGTGTGACGGCCCATATATATTATATATATATATATATATATATATATATATATATATAAGAGAAAAAAAACTGCACAGCGCTGGGTCAAATAACTAGAAAAAGTTCTCTGCAGCACTCAGTTACTACCAATGACGTACAAATGCTAACAAGCTATATGTATATGAGAAAAAAGTTTAAAAACTTACGTTTTTTCAAAAAACTCAAAAATCTTATCTTTTTATTTCTGAAGTTCTTGGTACATACATTGGCCAATGTCTGCTTGCTCATCAACTGCGACAAAGTGACTTCAGGTCTGATGCGTCCCTGCTGGCACCAGTTCACATTTAGTCTGTGAGTGCTGTGCAGTTTTTTTTCTCTTTTTTGTATCATATGGAGATGCTGGCTCCATGCTGCAATTGCACCCTCATTGACCACAGGTGATCTAGGGTCAAGATGGAGTCTGCCCACTGAGAGGTGGGGGGTGGACAAGGAGGACAGGGATGTCAGCGATAGGACTCATTAGACCTGAAGTCACTTTGTCGCAGTTGATGAGCAAGCAGACATTGGTCAATGTATGTACTAAGAACTTCAGAAACAAAAAGATAAGATTTTTGAGTTTTTTGAAAAAAACGTAAATTTTTAAACTTTTTTCTCATATACATATAGCTTGTTAGCATTTGTACGTCATTGGTAGTAACTGAGTGCTGCAGAGAACTTTTTCTAGTTATATATATATATATATATATATATATTACTATTGATAATATATATTATTATTTATATATAATATGCATAATATATATATAATACACACACACACACACCACACACACACACACACACACACACACACACTAGAAAAAAACTCTCTGCAGCACTCAGCTGCTACCAGTGATGTACATATGCTAACAAGCTATATATATATGTGAAAAAAATTTAAAACTTGCGTTTTTTTCAAAAAACTCAAAATTCTTTTTTTTTTAAATCTGAAGTGCTTAGTACACACATTGGCCAATGTCAGTTTGCTCATCGACTGCGACAGAAGTGACTTCAGGTCCGATGAGTCCTAACGCTGACACCCAAGTCCTCCTTGTCCACCCTACCCCACTACTAAGTGGGCGGACACCATCTAGACCCTAGATCACCTGTGATCACATTTTTTGGAAAAAACGTAAGTTTTTTAATTTTTTCTCACATTATATATATATATATATATATATATATATATATCTACTATATAATTGCCGTAGGCATTTTCGTGTCGGACCCCGACAACGTGCCGTGGATATGTCACACTCTGTGACGTCATCACGGCGAAGCATTGGCCGCGTAGCGGCCATTGCGAGCCGCTGACGTCACCACGCACGAGCAATGGCCGCGAAGCGGCCATTGCGAGTCGGTGGCCGAAAATAGAACCAGAGGCTCGGCCACAAATTTAGCGATGTACCGCTGAGGTAGCGCGAGCAATGGCCGCGAGGCCATTGCGAGTCGCTACCTCAGCCGCCCTGTGCCCCTGTGCCCCTGTGCCTCCCGCTCCGAAGCAGCTGCTGTCAGCACATGCTGACACAGTGCTCCGGAGCGTGTGCCCCTGTGCCCAAGTGCCCCTGTGCCCCTGTCACCCGCTCCGGAGCAGCTGCTGTCAGCACATGCTGACACAGTGCTCCGGAGCGTGTGCCCCTGTGATCCCGCTCCGGAGCAGCTGCTGTCAGCACATGCTGACACAGTGCTCCGGAGCCTGTGCCCCTGTGCCCCAGTGCCCCTGTGCCCAAGTGCCCTGTGCCCCTGTCACCCGCTCCGGAGCAGCTGCTGTCAGCACATGGTGACACAGTGCTCCGGAGCCTGTGCCCCTGTGCCCCTGTGCCTCTGTGCCTCTGTGCCCCTGTGCCCCTGTGCCTCTGTGCCCCTGTGCCCCTGTGCCCCATTGCCCTGTGGATTACCGCAACCGCGCCGCATATTAACTCGCTGGCTCAGTGCGAGCACTTGCGGCGCGGTTGCGGTAAAACCCATAAGGATTACCGCAACCGCGCCGCATTGCGAGTCGCTGGCTGAGTGCGAGCACTTGCGGCGCGGTTGCGGTAAAACCCATAAGGATTACCGCAACCGCGCCGCATATTAACTCGCTGGCTCAGTGCGAGCACTTGCGGCGCGGTTGCGGTAAAACCCATAAGGATTACCGCAGTTGCGCCGCAAGTGCCAGTTGCGGCGCGGTTGCGGTAATCCCCATAGAAAGTATAGGGGGACTTGCGGCAGGTGCGGCAAGTGCGGTTTTGCCGCACCTGCCGCAAGTCCCCCTATACTTTCTATGGGGATTACCGCAACCGCACCGCAGATGCGGTTTTTTAATAAAATAACATAATTTTAATACAAAAAAAGTCACTTAAAATAAAAAATAATAAATAAATTTAATAATTATAAAAATCGTAAAAAAAAAAAATAAAAATAAATAATAAAATAAAAAATAATAATAAAAAAAAAAAAAATTACATTAAGATATTAATTACATT
The DNA here is from genome assembly GCA_033576535.1 of Allobates femoralis. Taxonomy (NCBI): domain Eukaryota; kingdom Metazoa; phylum Chordata; class Amphibia; order Anura; family Aromobatidae; genus Allobates; species Allobates femoralis. Next base: position 16,617,694 of record JARQOC010000007.1, on the reverse strand, counting down.
AATTTATTAAAATATAAGTATTGGACCCCCCAAAAGTATTGGACCCCCCCAAAAAAAGTATGTGACCCCCCCAAAAAAAGTATGTGACCCCCCCAATAAAGTATGTGACCCCCCAAAAAAATTATGTGACCCCCCAAAAAAGTATGTGACCCCCAAAAAAAGTATGTGACCCCCAAAAAAAGTATGTGACCCCCCAAAAAAATTATGTGACCCCCCCAATAAAGTATGTGACCCCCCAAAAAAATATGTGACCCCCCCAATAAAGTATGTGACCCCCAAAAAAAGTATGTGACCCCCCCAATAAAGTATGTGACCCCCCAAAAAAAATATCTGACCCCCCCAAAAAAGTATGTGACCCCCAAAAAAAAGTATGTGACCCCCCAAAAAAGTATGTGACCCCCCCAAAAAAGTATGGGACCCCCCACAAAAAGTATGTGACCCCCCCAAAAAAGTATGTGACCCCCAAAAAAGTATGTGACCCCCAAAAAAAGTATGTGACCCACCCAAAAAAAGTATGTGACCCCCCCAAAAAAAGTATGTGACCCCCCAAAAAAGTATGTGACCCCCCAAAAAAAGTATGTGACCCCCACAATAAAGTATGTGACCCCCCAAAAAAGTATGTGACCCCCAAAAAAAAGTATGTGACCCCCCAAAAAAGTATGTGACCCCCCAAAAAAGTATGTGACCCCCCCAAAAAAGTATGTGACCCCCCAAAAAAGTATGTGACCCCCAAAAAAAGTATGTGACCCCCCAAAAAAAGTATGTGACCCCCAAAAAAAGTATCTGACCCCCCAAAAAAAGTATGTGACCCCCCAAAAACTATTCACACCCCCCCGAAAAGTCCTCACACCAGCTATAACTACTATAATCAAATTAATGCACATTCTAGACACCCGATGCATTTGCATCGGGCTCACAGCTAGTATATATATATATATATATATATATATATATATATATATATATATATATATACACATACATACACACATATATACACACACACATACAGATATATACAGTACAGACCTGAAGTTTGGACACACTTCCTTATTCAAAGAGTCTTCTGTATTTTCATGACTATGAAAATTGTAGATTCACACTGAAGGCATCAAAACTATGAATTAACACATGTGGAATTGTATACTTAACGAAAAAGTGTGATACAACTGAAAATATGTTTTATATTCTAGGTTTTTTCAAAGTAGCCACCTTTTGCTTTGATTACTGCTTTGCACACTCTTGGCATTCTCTTGATGAACTTCAAGAGGTAGTCACTGCAAATGGTCTTCCAACAGTCTTGAAGGAGTTCCCAGAGATGCTTAGCACTTGTTGGCCATTTTGCCTTCAGTCTGAGGTCTAGCTCACCCCAAACCATCTCGATTGGGTTCAGGTCTAGTGACTGTGGAGGCCAGGTCATCTGGCATAGCACCCCATCACCATCACACCACCTCCTCCATGCTTCACGGTGGGAACCAGGCATGTAGAGTCCATCCGTTCACCTTTTCTGCGTCGCACAAAGACATGGTGGTTGGAACCAAAGATTTCAAATTTGGACTCATCAGACCAAAGCACAGATTTCCACTGGTCTTAATGTCCATTCCTTGTGTTCTTTAGCCCAAACAAGTCTCTTCTGCTTGTTGCCTGTCCTTAGCACTGGTTTCCTAGTAGCTATTTTACCATGAAGGCTTGCTGCACAAAGTCTCCTCTTAACAGTTGTTTTAGAGATGTGTCTGCTGCTAGAACTCTGTGTGGCATTGACCTGGTCTCTTATCTGAGCTGCTGTTAACCTGCGATTTCTGAGGCTGGAGACTCGGATGAACTTATCCTTCGCAGCAGAGGTGACTCTTGGTCTTTCTTTCCTGGGGCGGTCCTCATGTGAGCCAGTTTCTTTGTAGAGCTTGATGGTCTTTGTAACTGCACTTGAGGACACTTTCAAAGTTTTCCCAATTTTTCGGACTGACTGACCTTTATTTCTTAAAGTAATGATGGCCACTCGTTTTTCTTTACTTAGAATTTGTATTATGGCAAGAAAAAAGCAGCTAACAGTCTATTCAATAGGACTATCAGCTGTGTATCCATCAGACTTCTGCACAACACAACTGATGGTCCCAACCCATTTGTAAGGCAAGAAATCCCACTTATTAAACCTGACAGGGCACACCTGTGAAGTGAAAACCATTTCCGGTGACTACCTCTTGAAGCTCATCAAGAGAATGCCAAGTGTGCGCAAAGCAGTAATCAAAGCAAAAGGTGGCTACTTTGAAGAACCTACAATATAAGAAATATTTTCAGTTGTTTCACACTTTTGTTAAGTATATAATTCCACATGTGTTAATTCATAGTTTTGATGCCTTCAGTGTGAAGCTACAGTCTTCATAGTCATGAGAATACAGAAAACTCTTTGAATGAGAAGGTGTGTCCAAACCTTTGGTCTGTACCGTACATACAGTCATATGAAAAAGTTTGGTCACCCTCTTAACCCCTTCATGACCCAGCCTATTTTGGCCTTCCTGACCTGGCCATTTTTTGCAATTCTGACCAGTGTCCCTTTATGAGGTTATAACTCGGGAACGCTTCAACGGATCCTAGTGATTCTCAGATTGTTTTTTCGTGACATATTGGGCTTCATGTTAGTATTAAATTTAGGTCGATAATTTTTGCGTTTATTTGTGAAAAAATCAAAAATATGGCAAAAAGTTTGAAAATTTAGCAATTTTCAAATTTAGAATTTTTCTTCTGGTAAACTAGAGAGTTATGTGACACAAAATAGTTATGAAATAATATTTCCCACATGTCTACTTTACATCAGCACAATTTTGGAAAAAAAAAATAATTTTGTTAGGAAGTTGTAAGGGTTCAAAGTTCATGAGCAATTTTTCATTTTTCCACCAAAATTTACAAAACAATTTTTTTTAGTGACCCCGTCACATTTGAAGTCTTTTTGAGGGGTGTACATGACAGAAAACACCCAAAAGTGACACCATTCCAAAAACTACACCCCTCAAGCTACTCAAAACTACATTCAAGAAGATTATTAACCCTTCAGGTGCTTCATTGGAACTAAGCAAATTGGAAACAAAAAAATGGATATTTTAATTTTTCTAACAAAAATGTTCTTTTAGCCTCAATTTTTTCATTTTCACATAGGCAACAAGATAAAATGGATCCTAAAATTTGTTGGGCAATTTCTCCTGAGTATATCGATACCTCATATGTGATCATAAACCACGGTTTGGGCGCACGGCAGGGCTCTGAAGGGAAAGAGCGCAATTTGAATTTTGGAGCTAATTTTCCATTCAAAAAGTGAAATGGCGCTCCTTCACTTCTAAGCCCTGCCGCGCGTCAAAACAGTGGTTTATGACCACATATGAGGCATCGGTGTACTCAGGAGAAATTGCCCAACAAATTTTAGGATGAATTTTATCTTGTTACCCATGCGAAAATGAAAGAATTGAGGCTAAAAGAACATTTTTGTGAAGAAAAAGTACTTTACAAATTGATCTGTGAATATGGAAAAGCATGTGGGGGTTAAAAATGCTCACCACCCATCTAGATAAGTTCCCTGGGGGGTCTAGTTTCCAAAATGGGGTCACTTGTGGGGGAGCTCCAAAGTTTAGGCACACAGGTCCTCACCAAACGCAACATGGTGTCCGCTAACAATTTGAATGGAAAATCAGCCTAAATTGTTAGCGGACACCATGTCGCATTTGGAGAGCACCTGTGTGCCTAAACATTGGGGCTCCCCCACAAGTGACCCCATTTTGGAAACTAGACCCCCAGGGAACATATCTAGATGCATTGTGAGCACTTTGAACCCCCAGGTGCTTCACAAATTGATCCGTAAAAATTAAAAAAAATAATTTGTGTGGAAAAAAAAGTATTTTTACCTCGTTACGGATCAGTTTGTGAAGCACCTGGGGATTTAAAGTGCTCACTATGCATCTAGATAGGTTCCTTGGGGGGTCTAGTTTCCAAAATGGGGTCACTTGTGGGGGAGCTCCAATGTTTAGGCACACAGGGGCTCTCCATACGCAACCTGGTGTTTGCCAACAATTGGAATTGTTAGCGGACACCAGGTCGCGTATGGAGAGCCCCTTTGTGCCTAAACATTGGAGCTCCCCCACAAGTGACTCCATTTTGGAACCTAGACCCCCCAAGGAACCTATCTAGATGCACAGTGAGCACTTTGAACCCCCATGTGTTTCACAAATTGAGCCGTATAAATGAATAAAGAAACTTTTTGTGAAAAACATACTAGTCTAGTAGTTGCAATTCGCAGCATAGGGGACCCAAAACATTTGGGTCTCTCCATGCTGAGGATTCCAGCCCCCTAGCTGCCAAGTTGTACCTGGCTGGCAACCAAAAATACAGCAAAGCCTATTTTTTTTTTATTTCTAGAATTATTTCTAGAAAAAAAATGACATAGGGCTCCGCCATATTTTTGGTCCAGCCAGGTACAACTTGGCAGCTACGGACTGCCACCAGCCCCCAGCTGCCTCGTCATACCTGGCTGGAACCAAAAATACAGCGAAGCCTATTTTTTTTTTTATTTCTAGAATTATTTCTAGAAAAAAAAATGACATAGGGCTCCACCATATTTTTGGTCCAGCCAGGTACAACTTGGCAGCTACGAACTGCCACCCACCCCCAGCTGCCTCGTCATACCTGGCTGGAACCAAAAATACAGCGAAGCCCTTTTTTTTTTTAATTTCTAGAACTAATCCTAGAAAAAAAATTACGTGGGGCTCCGCCATATTTTTGGTCCAGCCAGGTACAACTAGGCAGCTGGGGGCTGGAATCCTCAGCATAGTGAGGCCCAAGCGTTCTGGGCCCCCCATGCTGTGAATTGCAGCCCGCAGCCGCCCCAGAAAATGGCGCATTCATTGAAGCGCCATTTTCTGGCGCTGTACCCATGCTCTTCCAGTTGCCCTGATGCGGTGGCTAACTGGGTAATAAATGGGTTAATGCCAGCTTTTTATTGGCAGCTGGCACTAAGCTCGAGATTCATAATATAGGGCCAATGTTAGACCCGCCATTAGGAATCTCTGGTAAATAGTCAGAAAATACACACAGAGAAAAATCTTTTTATTTGAAAAAAAACACAAAACAAAATTCGGACTCCATCTTTATTATAAAGATCCGACATAGTCCACAACGAAGGTCCCACGACGCTCGATCGCCTCCGACGTAGTCCACAACGAAGGTCCCACGACGCTCGATCACCTCTGCTACATCCAGAGACTGCAGCAAGGGATCAAGTGTCCTCTTGTAGTTTCTGGGGTCAGAGTCATGGTACACGGTATGGCAGATCATTGCCATACAGTGCACCATGACTGACCCCAGTGACTACAAGAGGACACTTAATCCTTTGTTGTAGTCTCTGGGGTCACAGTCATGAAGTACTGTATGGCAATTATCTGCCGTACCGTGCTTCATGACTGTGACCCCAGAGACTACAAGGGATCAAGCGTCCTCTTGTTGTAGTCTCTGGGGTCAGAGTCATGGTGCACGGTATGGCAGATCATTGCCATACAGTGCACCATGACTGACACCAGTGACTACAACAAGAGGACACTTGATCCCTTGTTACACACATGCACCCATCCATCCACGCATCCATGCACGCACCCATGCGCCCATCCATCCACGCACCCATGCGCCTATCCATCCACACACCCATCTATCTTTGCACCCACGCTCCCATGCACGCACCCATATGCACACCATACCATCCACGCACCCATGCGTCCATCCATCCACGGACCCATGCGTCCATCCATCCATGCACGCACCCATGCGCCTATCCCTCCACGCACCCATCCATCTTTGCGCCCATGCACGCACCCATGCGCGCACCCATGCACGCACCCATGCATCCACCCATGAACATGCACACATACACAAACACACACACACACACACACACTTACCTCTCTCAAGATCCTCCAGTGAGGAGGAGGAGCCTGGGAGAAGAGGAGGAGCGCCACACCGAGGAGCCGCGGCACCACGGAGGATGGGTGAGAGGGGACACGGGGGGGGTTTGGGCACCAGGGCACCCGGGGCAGGAGGGGCAGGAGAGTTGCGGGGCACTAGGCATCCACCGGCTCCAGACCGCGCCTCCACACCTGCAGCAGCGCCTGCATGCGGCAGGCTGCTGAGAGGGGATCGGTGCCGGTGCCCGGTGGTGGGTGGGGGGTTAGCTTGGACTCGGAGAGGCTGAGGAGGGGGAGGGCACCCGCGCACCCACCCCTCCAACCCTGATTGGAGAAATCCAATCAGATTTGGAGGGGAGAATCGCTCTGATTGGCAGTTCAGTTTAAACTGCCAATCAGAGCAAATTCAGCGACGAGGGGGAAATAGCCACCCCCCCAGGACAAAGTACAGGTCCTCATGTTCCCGCGGCACAAGTGACATGTCACCGACCCGATCACCGGTGCCGCGGGAACGCGATCCTGCCATGACGTCGTGGGACGTCACAGGTCGGGAACGCATCGACTTCTATGACGTCCCACGACGTCACAGGTCGTGAAGGGGTTAATCTTACTCATTTCTACTTGTTTAAAATTGGGTTTTTGCAACAGCTATTTCAGTGTGATATCTATTATATAATCACGAATGGATTTCGCGCACCAAAGTCGCATGCGACTCAGCGTGGTCATGTGGATACGAAAAATGCATTGGCCGCGCAGCGGCCAATGCGACCAGTTGTAAGGCGACTCGCTATGCCCGCGCAGCGGGCATGGCGAGTCGCCTTAGCACCGCGAAGCATTGGCCGCGAAGCGGCCATTGCGAGCAGTTGTAAGGCGACTCGCTATGCCCGCGCAGCGGGCATGGCGAGTCGCCTTAGCAGCGCGAAGCATTGGCCGCGAAGCGGCCATTGCGAGTCAGAGACTCGCTCGGCTAGAATCCCGATGCATTGTGCATCGGGCACCCATCTAGTATGTAATAACTGATGGACACAGTAATATTTCATGATTGAAATGAGGTTTATTGCACTTACCAAAAATGTGAAATATGCATTATTTCAAAAATTGACAGGTGCAAAAGTATGGGCACCTCAACAGAAAAGTGACATTAATATTTAGTAGATACACCTTTTGAAAAATAACAGCCTCTAGTCGCTTCCTGTAGCTGTTAATGAGTTCCTGGATCCTGGATGAAGGTATTTTTGACCATTCCTCTTTACAATACAATTCCAGTTCAGTTAAGTTTGATGGTCGCCGAGCATGGACAGCCCACTTCAAAACATCCCACAGATGTTCAATGATATTCAGGTCTGGGGACTGGGATGGCTATTCCATAACATTGTAATTGTTGCTCTGCATGAATGCCTGAGTAGATTTGGAGCGGTGTTTTGGATCATTGTCTTGCTGAAAGATCCATTGCCGGCGTAACTTCAACTTTGACACTGATTCTTGAACATTATTCTCAAGAATCTGCTGATACTAAGTGGAATCCATGCGACCCTCAACTTTAACAAGATTCCCGATGCCGTCATTGGCCACACCCCCCCAAAGCATGATGGACCCTCCCCCAAATTTGACAGTGGGTAACAAGTGTTTTTCTTGGAATGCGGTGTTTTTGTGGGTGCCATGCAAAACGCCTTGTTGTATGACCAAACAGCTCAATCTTTGCTTCATCAGTCCACAGGACCTTCTTCCAAAATGAAACTGGCTTGTCCAAATGTGCAGAGCGACCAATGAGAATAGTGCCTCACTTCTCATTGAGATACATGGAGGGCTTTGAGTTTCCAATTTACTCAAAGTCAAACTCAAAGTCCTCCATGTATCTCAATGGCCAGTGAGGCGCTTCTCTCATTGTACTCATGACAGTAGCAACATTAACCCCTAACATTCCGTTTTATCTCTAATTTCTATAACAGTGTGTAGTTGTACTGCCACTGCGAAGTTAACCTCTTATATACCATTTCTGCCTCACTTCCCATTGAGATATAATGGAGGACTTTGAGTTTCAAATTTACCGCTGTAAGTGAGGCGCTATTCTCATTGGTCGGCGCCAGCACACCAGTCGCTCTTTGGTGACTCTGTTTGTGGCGCTTGTGAGTATGCACTCAGGTGACTCCGTTTGTGGCGTGCATGCAGAAAACGACAATCTTTTTTTAAGATCATTTGAGAGCTGTTTTGAGGAGCCCATGATGCCACTCGTCAGAGAAGATACAACTAGGAGAACAACTTGCAAGTGGACACCTCAAATAGCTTTTCTCATGATTGGATACACCGGGCAATGAAGTACAAAGCTCAATGAGGTTACCAAACCAATTTAGTGCTTCAGTAAGTCAGTAAAAAGTAGTTAGGAGTATTTAAATCATGAAAATCAGAAGGGTGCCCATACTTTTGCACCTGTCAAATTTTGAAATAATGCATATTTCACATTTTTGGTTAGTGCAATAAACCTCATTTCAATCCTGAAATATTACTGTGTCAATCAGTTATTACATATATCACACTGAAATAGCTGTTGCAAAAACCCAATTTTAAACAAAAAAAAAATGAGTAAGATTAAGAGGGGTGCCCAAACTTTTTCATATGACTGTATGTATATTAAGTACAGTGAGCGCATGGAGTGATTTACATAAGAAGCCACTACAGCTCATGAGTAGTAAATATTTCATAATGAGCGGCCCCGTAAGTGATAGGAACAGGAGCAACGCCAGAAGTATATCCGGGATTGGCATCTACACCGTCGCAACTACAGCCACAAAATTTTGCACAGTCATACGTCTGGACCCCGAGAACGTCATAGGCTATGTTGTGAGGTGAAATTTTAACCCTGCGCGTTCCAGTTCACCAAACAATTTTGCCCCTATCTACATAATGGGGAAAAACTGAAAGGAAATGTGTTGGAGGCAAATTGACAGCTGCCAGATGTGAACAAGGGGGGCTTAAAGAATGAGAGTGATGGCGCCAAAGAGTATATACCGTACAGTTGCTAAGGTGGGGCCCCGACATAGGATACTCACCACAAATGGGGATATGAACACACACAAAATACGCCTCACACTACCACGTGCTTGAACACATATACCACCCTCAGCACACATTTCACCACACATACACTAACCTCGCCACATAATCGCCCTAAAACATACACAAGTCTGGTATTATCCTTCACAAATAAATATCTGATTAATAACCAGCCAAGCTACAAGAGAAACAAATGTACCATATAGGAAATACAGCAGCTGTCAGTCACATGACCGGTCTATCATGTGTATGTGTGAGCTAATATATACTGTCAGGGGGGAGGGTTTCAAATTGCCTGGGGATTTATCAGGCTGCCAATAGCAACCAATCACAGCTCAGCTTCTATTTTGCTACTGTTAATTAATCTGAGCTCTGATTGGTTAATATAGGCAACAAAGGACATTCTCAGTATAACAAAGCTTGGCATCTACACCGTCGCAACTACAGCCACAAAATTTTGCACAGTCACACGTCTGGACCCCGGGAGCGTTATAGGCTATGTTGTGAGGCGAAATTTTAACCCCGCACGCACCAATTCACCAAACAATTTTGGCCCTTTCTACATAATGGAGAGAAAGTGACAGTTACCAGTTGACAGTTGTGAATGAGAGGGGCTTAATGACAGCAACAAAGACTAACAGCATATACCAGCATATAGTCACTAAGGTGGGGCCCTGACATGGTATATTCACCACACCGGGGACATGTATACACGCCACATGCACACAAAGAGTAACAGCTAAGGTGGAGACCCAACATTGGATACTCACCACGTACCCGAACACAAACACACACATCACAAAGAGACAAACACAACACAGAGACACACACCACACAGACACCCCCCACAGGGACACACACACATACACACCCTATAAGGACACAAGCACTCACCCCACAGGGACACACACACACCACAGGGACACACACACCACAGGGACATATACACATACACACCCCACAGGGACACACAGACACACACACACCCCACAGGAACACAGACCCCATAGGGATGGACACACACCACAGGGACACCCCTCCCCCCAAAAAGGACACACACCACAGGGACCCCCCACAGAGACACATGCACACCACTGGGACACACACACCCCAGGGACACACACACCACACAGACAGACACAGATGTGCACAAATCGCCTCACACAACTCGCCTCATACGTCTGCTATGTTTAATTTCCAAACAAACATCTGATTAAACACAGCTAATGTGCAACACATGTGCTATATAGGTAATTCAGGCAGATGTCAGTCACATAAGCTGTCTATTATGTGTATGTGTGAGGTAACATATACTGACCGGCCGGGGGGAGGGTTTACTATTGGCTGGAGATTTATCAGGCTGCCTATAGCAAAGTGGAAGAACACTGAGCTGTAGGCTGATTTTCTGCTAAGGGAAAAAAAAATTTAAATCTGATTTCCTAGCGAGTGTGACACGAGCTTAGTGTGACGGAGCGTAAATGCGGACGGAAGTAAGTGTGTGACTTGTGATTCAGTGAGGAGGTGTTTGGGAATCTTGCAACAAATACCTGTGTGAATTGCTGACTGCTTTTTTTTACCTTTTTAATTTTATTGGGCTTTCTTAACTTTCTTTTCTCTCTACAAGTTTATAGTCTCTTATTTTACTACCTGTAAGTTAAAGGGTTAACTACTTTGCACTTAAAACCTCTGGTGTAGCTGTGATGTAGCTATACTTACAAGGGGTTAATTAAGGGTGGGGGTGCATAATTAAGGGTTTATAAGTAGCAGCTTGTTGGGGCTTCAGTCCTTTGGAAGCACACTGAGCTGTAGGCTGATTTTCTGCTAATGGGAAAAAAAAAATTAAATCTGATTTCCTAGCGAGTGTGACAAGAGCTTAGTGTGACGGAGCGTAAGTGCGGACGGAAGTAAGTGTGAGACTTGTGATTCAGTGACTTTAAGTTAAGGGAGTTTGGAAGATAGGACTTAATAAAATACAACCTGCAATTCAGTAATACTTTGCATTTCTTTTTACTTATCATTTCTGTCTGGTGCAATCCCCATTAGGAAATGAGCTCCATAATTGACAATGCCATCCGGTGTACATCTTGCCACATGTATGCAATCCTTGAACAGCCGGTCGAGGGTGCATACTGCTGTGTGAGGTGAGAGTATGTTGTGCATTTGGAAGCCCAGATACTGGATCTAAATGAACAACTGACAACGCTGAGATCCATAGACAATATGGAAAGGAGTCTGCTGCTCACTGAACAGCTGCTCAATGGGATAGATGTGGGGGAGGATGGTAGTATGGAGCTGCAGGACCGTGAGGTAACTAGCTGGGTGACAGAAGGCGGGGTAGAGGGAAGGGTGCCAGGGAGGCTAGCCCTGATCTGGCACACCCCAATAAATTTGCTATGTTGGCAGATGAGGGGGGTGTGAGTTCAGGTACAGCACTGCTGCAGCAGGTCATGACCTCTGAAAGCCACAGGAGTGTCTGCTCCAGTAAGGGGGAAAACAGGAGAGAAGGGCAGGCCAGACAGGTGCTGGTAGTGGGGGACTCAATTATTAGGGGAATAGATAGGGCAATCTGTCACAAAGACAGGGATCGTCGAACAGTGTGCTGCCTACATGGCGCTCGAGTCCGGCACATCGCTGATCGGGTTAACAGATTACTGGGAGGGGCTGGTGAGGACCCAGCGGTCATGGTGCACATTGGCACAAATGACAAAGTTAGAGGTAGGTGGAAGGTCCTTAAAGATGATTTCAGGGAATTAGGCTGCAAGCTTAAGACAAGGACCTCCAAGGTAGTATTCTCTGAAATACTGCCTGTACCACGTGCCACACCAGAGAGGCAACGGGAGTTTAGGGAGATAAATAAGTGGCTCAGGAAGGAGGGGCTTGGGTTCCTGGAGAACTGGGCCAACTTCTCTGCTGGCTACAGGTTCTATGCTAGGGACGGGCTGCACCTCAATGGGGAGGGTGCAGCTGTGCTGGGGGAGAAAATGGCTAGAAGGTTGGAGGAGTGTTTAAACTAGGGATTGGGGGGGAGGGTATTCATTGTACAGGAGGGGAAGATTGTGTAAATAGTAACCTGGGCACAAGTAATAAAATTGGGGGTGGCATGGGGGGTGGGGTTAGAACAGTCAATATAGTAGGAAGGAATAGAGGTAAAAAGAGATGCATAAAGTGCATGTACACTAATGCCAGAAGTCTCACCAACAAAATGGAGGAATTAGAATTGATTTAGTTGGAAAATAATTATGACATGGTGGGGATTTCTGAGACTTGGCTGGACGAGAGACATGACTGGCTGTTAATTTACAGGGCTATTGTCTGTTCAGAAATGACCGTACAAATAAGCGAGGAGGAGGTGTATGTTTATACGTAAAATCATCCTTAAAACCCCTCCTGCGTGATAATATAGGTGAATCTAATGGAAATGTACAGTCCCTGTGGGTGGAGATAAGGGGAGGGGGAAAAAATCATAAATTACTGATAGGGGTTTGTTATAAGTCCCCAACAATAATGGAAGTGGAGGAGAATATCCTCATAAAGCAAATACCGTATAAACCGAGTTTTTCAGCCCAAAAATTGGGCTGAAAAATCCCCCCCTCGGCTTATACACAGGACAATACGGTATGTGGTGTGTGGGGGCTGAGTCCGGGGGCTGGGGAGGCTGGAGGAGGCTGCTGACTGAGCGGCCCGTCACATGGTGTCGCTCATTAGATATGCACGGCTCCCCCTGCCCATCACAGCGGCAGGGGGAGCCGAGCATACAGCCCCCAGTGGTAGTATACAGGCAGCACCCCTCCTGCTGGCACTCGCCCCCCATACTGTGCATAGCCCCCCCGCTGCATTATCTTACCCTCCAGCGTCTTCATTACCGCGGGTCCTCCAGTCCTTGTTTGCTCGCTGTGTTCGGGTCCCACGTGACCCGGCGCGATGACGTCATCCCACTGCAACCGCCGGGTCACATGAGACCGGGAACACAGCGTGCGAGGATGGACGCGAGGGCCCGCGGTGATAAAGGATCTGGATGGTAAGTTAATGCAGCGGGGCTCTGCACAGTGTGGGGGTCTCTGCACAGTTTGGGGGGTGAGTGACAGCAGGAAGAGGGCTGCATCACATAGTGCACTGCATCCCGCGGCTGGGGGAGCAGTGCACTATCTGATACAGCCACCTCCTGCCGGCACTCGCCTACTGTATACTACTGGGGGCCTGCTGTATACTACTGGGGGCCTGCTGTATACCTTACTGCTGGGGCCTGTATACCTCACTGTGGGCTATGGGGGACCTGTATACCTACTGGGGGCTGTATACCTGTCTGGGGGGCATTATACCTGTCTCTGGAGGCTGTATACCATATACTGGGGCTGTATCCAACTCTGGGGGCTGTGGGTGTATACCTCACTGCTGGGGGTTGTATACCTGTGCTGGGGTCCACCCTCGGCTTATACGCGAGTCAATATGTTTTCCCAGTTTTGGGGGGCAAAAGTAGGGGGGGTCGGCTTATACACGGGTCGGCTTATACACGAGTATATACGGTAGATGAAGCAGCGACTCAGGGAGAAGTCATTATTATGGGGAACTTCAACTACCCTGAAATACATTGGGGATCAGAAACCTGCAGTTCCAGCAAAGGTAATAAGTTTTTGAAAACTATGAGAGACAATTACCTTTCACAACTGGTTCAGGACCCAACAAGAAGGGGGGCACTGCTGGACCTAATATTAACCAACAGGCCGGACAGCATATCAAATATACGGGTTGGAGGTCACTTGGGTAATAGTGATCATCTACTATATAATTGCCGTAGGCATTTTCGTGTCGGACCCCGACAACGTGCCGTGGATATGTCACACTCTGTGACGTCATCACGGCGAAGCATTGGCCGCGTAGCGGCCATTGCGAGCCGCTGACGTCACCACGCACGAGCAATGGCCGCGAAGCGGCCATTGCGAGTCGGTGGCCGAAAATAGAACCAGAGGCTCGGCCACAAATTTAGCGATGTACCGCTGAGGTAGCGCGAGCAATGGCCGCGAGGCCATTGCGAGTCGCTACCTCAGCCGCCCTGTGCCCCTGTGCCCCTGTGCCTCCCGCTCCGAAGCAGCTGCTGTCAGCACATGCTGACACAGTGCTCCGGAGCGTGTGCCCCTGTGCCCCAGTGCCCCTGTGCCCAAGTGCCCCTGTGCCCCTGTCACCCGCTCCGGAGCAGCTGCTGTCAGCACATGCTGACACAGTGCTCCGGAGCGTGTGCCCCTGTGATCCCGCTCCGGAGCAGCTGCTGTCAGCACATGCTGACACAGTGCTCCGGAGCCTGTGCCCCTGTGCCCCAGTGCCCCTGTGCCCCTGTGCCCAAGTGCCCCTGTGCCCCTGTCACCCGCTCCGGAGCAGCTGCTGTCAGCACATGCTGACACAGTGCTCCGGAGCCTGTGCCCCTGTGCCCCTGTGCCCCTGTGCCTCTGTGCCTCTGTGCCCTGTGCCCCTGTGCCTCTGTGCCCCTGTGCCCCTGTGCCTGTGCCTCTGTGCCCCTGTGCCCCATTGCCCTGTGGATTACCGCAACCGCGCCGCATATTAACTCGCTGGCTCAGTGCGAGCACTTGCGGCGCGGTTGCGGTAAAACCCATAAGGATTACCGCAACCGCGCCGCATTGCGAGTCGCTGGCTGAGTGCGAGCACTTGCGGCGCGGTTGCGGTAAAACCCATAAGGATTACCGCAACCGCGCCGCATATTAACTCGCTGGCTCAGTGCGAGCACTTGCGGCGCGGTTGCGGTAAAACCCATAAGGATTACCGCAGTTGCGCCGCAAGTGCCAGTTGCGGCGCGGTTGCGGTAATCCCCATAGAAAGTATAGGGGGACTTGCGGCAGGTGCGGCAAGTGCGGTTTTGCCGCACCTGCCGCAAGTCCCCTATACTTTGTATGGGGATTACCGCAACCGCACCGCAGATGCGGTTTTTTAATAAAATAACATAATTTTAATACAAAAAAAGTCACTTAAAATAAAAAATAATAAATAAATTTAATAATTATAAAAATCGTAAAAAAAAAAATAAAAATAAATAATAAAATAAAAAATAATAATAAAAAAAAAAAAAAATTACATTAAGATATTAATTACATTAATTTATTAAAATATAAGTATTGGACCCCCCCAAAAGTATTGGACCCCCCCAAAAAAAGTATGTGACCCCCCCAATAAAGTATGTGACCCCCCAAAAAAATTATGTGACCCCCCAAAAAAGTATGTGACCCCCAAAAAAAGTATGTGACCCCCCAAAAAAATTATGTGACCCCCAAAAAAATTATGTGACCCCCCCAATAAAGTATGTGACCCCCCAAAAAAATATGTGACCCCCCCAATAAAGTATGTGACCCCCCAAAAAAAGTATGTGACCCCCCCAATAAAGTATGTGACCCCCCAAAAAAAATATCTGACCCCCCCAAAAAAGTATGTGACCCCCCCAAAAAAGTATGGGACCCCCCACAAAAAGTATGTGACCCCCCAAAAAAGTATGTGACCCCCAAAAAAGTATGTGACCCCCAAAAAAAGTATGTGACCCACCCAAAAAAAGTATGTGACCCCCCCAAAAAAAGTATGTGACCCCCCCAAAAAGTATGTGACCCCCAAAAAAGTATGTGACCCCCCAAAAAAAGTATGTGACCCCCACAATAAAGTATGTGACCCCAAAAAAAGTATGTGACCCCCCAAAAAAAGTATGTGACCCCCCAAAAAAGTATGTGACCCCCCCAAAAAAGTATGTGACCCCCCCAAAAAAGTATGTGACCCCCCAAAAAAAGTATGTGACCCCCCAAAAAAGTATCTGACCCCCCAAAAAAAGTATGTGACCCCCCAAAAACTATTCACACCCCCCGAAAAGTCCTCACACCAGCTATAACTACTATAATCAAATTAATGCACATTCTAGACACCCGATGCATTTGCATCGGGCTCACAGCTAGTAACATAATAAGCTTTCAAGTATCCTTTACTAAGATGTGTGGTAGAGGGGCTACAAGGACACTAAACTTCAGGAAGGCAAATTTCCAACGGTTGAGAGATGATCTTAGTGCAATAAACTGGGACGATGTCCTGAGATATAAAAGTAAATGGGAGATGTTTATTAGCATCTTGAATTGGACCTGTGCACAATATATACCCTATGGGAATGAGCATGCTAGAAATAGGAGGAAACCACTATGGCTAAATAAAGCGGTAAGAGGTGAAATAACTGACAAAAAGAAAGCATTTAGGGAATTAAAGCAAGTAGGTAGTGATGAAGCATTAAATAAATGCAGAAAATTAAATAACATCTGTAAAAAGCAAATCAAGGCAGCAAAGATTGAGACAGAGAGACTCATTGCCAGAGAAAGTAAAAATAGTACCAAAATATTTTTTAACTAATAGTAAGAAACTAAAAAATGATGGTGTTGGCCCCTTTCAAAATAGTCTGGGTGAAATGGTGGATGAGGATGAGGAATAAGCCAATATGCTAAATGACTTTTTTTCAACAGTATTTACACAAGAAAATCCCATGACAGACAATATGATCAGTGATAACAAAAACTCTCAATTAAATGTCACCTGCTTAACCCAACAGGAAGAACGGCATCGTCTAAAAATCACTAAAATTGACAAATCCCCGGGCCCGGATGGGATACACCCCAGAGTGCTGCAGGAATTAAGTACTGTCATAGATAGACCATTATTTTTAATATTTAAAGATTCCATAATAACAGGGTCTGTACCACAGGACTGGCGTATAGCAAATGGGGTGCCAATATTCAAAAAGGGGACAAAAACTGAACTTGGAAATTATAGGCCAGTAAGCTTAACCTCTACTGTGGGTAAAATCCTAGAGGGTTTTCTAAGAGATGCTATACTGGAGTATCTGAAGAAAAATAACCTCATGACCCATTATCAACGTGGTTTTACGAGGGACCGTTCCTGTCAAACTAATCTGATAAGCTTCTATGAAGAAGTAAGTTCTGGACTGGACCAAAGAAATGCAGTGGATGTGTTGTATATAGACTTCTTAAAAGCTTTTGATACGGTGCCACACAAAAGGTTGATACATAAAATGAGGGCAATGGTGCTACGGGAAAATATGTGCAAGTGGGTTAAGAACTGGCTTAGTGATAGGAAACAAAGGGTGGTTATTAATGGAACACACTCAGAATGGGTCACAGTTAACAGTGGGGTACCACAGGGGTCAGTGTTGGGCCCGCTTCTATTTAATATAATTATTAATGACCTTGTAGGGGGCATACAGAGTAGAATCTCAATATTTGCAGATGACACTAAACTCTGCAGGGTAATCAATACAGAGGAGGACAATTTTATATTACAGGAGGATTTATGTAAACTAGAAGCTTGGGCTGCTAAATGGCAAATGAGCTTTAATGGGGATAAATGTAAAGTCATGCACTTGGGCAGAGGAAACAAAAGGTATAATTATGTGCTTAATTGTAAAACACTGGGCAAAACTGTCACTGAAAAAGACCTGGGTGTATGGGTAGATGACAAACTCACATTTAGTGGCCAGTGTCAGGCAGCTGCTGCAAAGGCAAATAAAATAATGGGATGCATTAAAAGAGGCATAGATGCTCATGAGGAGAACATAATTTTACCTCTATACAAGTCACTAGTGCGACCACACTTGGAATACTGTGTACAATTCTGGTCTCCGGTGTATAAGAAAGACATAGCTGAACTAGAGCGGGTCCAGAGAAGAGTGACAAAAGTCATTAGAGGACTAAGGGGTCTGCAATACCAAGACAGGTTATTAAACTTGGGGTTATTTAGCTTGGAAAAACGAAGGCTTAGGGGTGATCTTATAATAATGTATAAATATATGAGGGGACAGTACAGAGAACTTTCTAATGATCTCTTTACTCTTAAGCCTGAGACTGGGACAAGGGGGCATCCTCTACGTCTGGAGAAAAGAAGGTTTAATCATAATCACAGACGTGGATTCTTTACTGTAAGAGCAGTGAGACTATGGAACTCTCTGCCACATGATGTTGTAATGAGTGAGTCACTACTAACATTTAAGAAGGGCCTGGATGCCTTTCTTGAAAACTATAATATTACCAGTTATATATACTAGATTCTTTGATAGGGCGTTGATCCAGGGAATTAGTCTGATTGCCTTATCTGGAGTCAGGAAGGAATTTTTTTCCCCAATGTGGAGCTTAGTGTTGCCACATGTTTTTTTTTTTGCCTTCCTCTGGATCAACATGTTAGGCTATGGGTTGAACTAGATGGACTTAAAGTCTCCCTTCAACCTTAAAAACTATGTTACTATGTAACCAATCACAGCTCAGCTTCTATTTTCCTACAGGTCATTAATATGACATATTCAAATTCTATTTTGTCATAGCTATCAGCAGTTATTTATTAACCAGGGCTATATTATATATATATATGACATATATATGGCAGGAATAAGGGCGTGGGTGCCTGAAACGTTGCCATTGTACCTTTTGCAAGCTGGATTAAACATCTTCAACATCACCAAGGGAGTGCTGCGACATTTGTATGTATAATTATACGCATTGAGGACTGTGTGGGTCGCTCTGCACCCGGGATTACCAGCATACCTTGCTGCTCCTACTTTTGTACATTATATATATATGTATATATAAAAAATTTGTGGGCATGGCATGATAAATCAGGACAAGTATATGTGCATTGATATATCTATAAGCACTAGGGAAAGGCTCTGCCATAGTATCAGAATAAGAGCCTTCCGATCATTAACTCACCTGAGGAAGATGGAGAATCTATCGAAACATGTTGTGAAATAGGAGGGTGTCTGAATAAAGGTCTGTTGAAAAACCATCCCAGTGCCTGCTGCCTTTGTGCCTGAGCGCCTCCAATGAGACCGCTTACAGTTTGTTTACCTTATAATATAAATCCCTCTCTGAGGGTAAAGCGGCGGGGAGTAGCTAGGCGCAGAGTGCAGCTTAACGTGAGAACCTGGCGTCGCCTGGCAACAGGAGCTTTAATTGAAGGACCTGCGGTAACGTAACCGGGTCATCGGAGCCCTCGCAGCACGCGGTGTTCAGAGGAGCTGGAGCCTGTGAAGGGCGCCTTATCAAGTGTATTACCGGGTTGTGCGGGGACAGCACAACCCGAAAAAGTGAGTGGCCTCCTATTAGTATGCCACGCTAAATAAATCCCCCCTGGTAACCACACTATTACGCCCCTTCTTTCTCTCTTTTTTTCTCTTGCGCAAACAATGGTTTATGACCACATATGAGGTATCTGTGTACTCAGGAGAAATTGTCCAACAAATTTTAGGATCTATTTTATCCTGTTGCCCATGTGAAAATGAAAAACATGAGGCTAAAAAAAAATATGTAGAAAAAAAAAAGTACTTTTAAATTTTTACGGCTCAATTTGTGAAGCACTTTGGGGTTCAAAGTGCTCACTATGCATCTAGATAAGTTCCATGAGGGTCCAGTTTCTAAAATGGGGTCACTTGTGGGGAGCTCCAATGTTTAGGCACACAGGGGCTCTCCATACGCGACATGGTGTCCGCTAACAATTGGAGCGAATCTTCCATTCAAATTGTTAGATACCATGTCACGTATGGAGAGCCTCTGTCAGTCACCAGCATTGCCACCAGCACAAGGGCAACTGGAAGAGTCTAGGTACAGCACCAGAAAATGGCGCCTTTAATAAATGCGTTTTTTTCTGGGGTGGCTGTGGGTTGCAATTCACAGCATGGGGGACCCACAAGGTTTGGGTCTCTCCACGCTAAGGATTCCAGCCCCCCAGCTGCCAAGTCGTACCTGGCTGGCAACCAAAAATATGGCAGAGCTCCATGTTAATTTTATTTGTAGAAATAATTTATAAAAAAAAAAAATAAAAAGACGTGGGGTCCACCATATTTTTGGTCCAGCCAGGTATAACTTGGCAGCTACGGACTGCCACCCACCACCAGCTGCCTCGTTGTACCTGGCTGGCAGCCGAAAATACAACAAAGCCCAACATTTTTTATTTATATAACTAATTTGGAAGAAAAAAAAAAAACCCACGTGGAGCTCCGCCATATTTTTGGTCCAACTAGATACAACTAGGCAGCTGGGGGCTAGAATCCTCAGTATGGAGAGGACCAAGCGTTCTGCCCCCCCCCCGACCCCCCCTCTCAATGCAGAGAATTGCAACCCGCAGCCACCCCAGAAAATGGCGCATTCATTGAAACACCATTTTCTGGCGCTGTACCCAGACTTTTCTAGATGCCCTGGTGTCGGTGGCAAACTGGATAATAAGGGGTTAAAGCCAGCTTTTTTATTGTCAGCTGGCACTAAGCCCGAGATTCATAATGTCGGGCCAGTGTTAGACCCAGCCATTAGGAATCTCTAGTAAATAGTAAAGAATTACACCACTCAGAGAGGTTCTGGTAATTAATGTACCATAATGAACCATATGGAAGCGCTCCTTGACAAACTGGAAATCCTTCTCTACACACCACTCAGAGAAAAATCCTTTATATAAAAAAAAAAAAAAAAAAAAAAAGGAGAATTTTGTGTACTCACCGTAAATTCCTTTTCTCTTAGCCTCTAATTGGGGGACACAAGACGATGGGTTATAGCATTCTGCCACTAGGAGGCGACACTGAGTAATTAACAAAAAATGCACAGTGGCTCCTCCCTGCAGTATATAACCCCCTGACTGGCACAGTCTAACCAGTTTTGTGCAAAAGCAGTAGGAGTAAAAAAAACTACACAAGCCGAAGAGGCAAACAAGTTAAAAAAAAACTCAAGAAGGCCCAACAGGCCCAGGGAGGGTGCTGTGTCCCCCAACTAGAGGCTAAGAGAAAAGGAATTTACGGTGAGTACACAAAATTCTCTTTTTCTCCTTCGCCTCATTGGGGGACACAGGACGATGGGACGTCCTAAAGCAGTCCCTGGGTGGGAACAAGAACATCCCAACTGAAAAACACACAATCTACAGGTTAGCAGCCGCTGCCTGTAGGATGCGTCTACCCAGACTCGCATCCGCCGAAGCCTGAGTGTGCACTTAATAGTGCTTTGTAAAGGTGTGCAGACTGGACCAAGTGGCCGCCTTGCACACCTGCTCAGCCATGGCCTGGTGCCTAACAGCCCAGGAGGCACTCACCGCACGAGTGGAATGAGCACGCAAACCTGAAGGAACTGACAGGTTGCGCAAAGAGTATGCTTCCTGGATGGTCAGTTTAATCCATCTGGCAAGATGACTCGGCCATCCCCTTACGGTGACCCTCTAGAAGGACGAACAGTGTGTCCGATATCCTGAAACACGCTGTCCGAGACACGGAGAGCACGAACCAAATCCAAAGTGTGCAAAGCTTTCTCAAAGCGATGCACAGGGGCCGGACAAAACGAAGGAAGGACAATATCCTCATTTAAATGAAAGGAGGACACCACCTTAGGAACGAAAGACGGTACTGGTCGCATCACCACCTTGTCCTAGTGGAAGGAAAGAAACGGCGCCTTACAAGAAAGCGCTGCCAACTCGGACACTCTCCGAATAGAAGTGATCGCCACCAGGAAAATCACCTTCTGAGACAGAAGGCGTAAAGGAGTCTCCTTGAGAGGTTCGAACGGGGTCTTTTGGAGAGTTTCCAGAACCAGGTTTAAATCCCAGGCCTCTACAGGTAAACGGGTTAAATGTTGCCTGAAATAGCTTTACTATCCATTTTTTCAGGCCCTATTGGGCTTAATAAGAGGGATATTCTCCGCTTTTGTGTCTCAGCCGCCCGCGCTCTAATTCCGAGATTCTGGAGAACTCCTCGGGTACCTTCCCTTCTTGACTGGTTCAAAGAGATGATGGATCTATTCCGGATGGAAGAGCTCACGGCTGACGCTTCAGGTTTCCGTGACAAATTTTTGGTGACATGGACTGAATGGTTCCTCTTCCAAGACTCAAGTGAATTTAGGAGTACTTTCTCTGGGGTCGATTCAATGGTGCGATAAATGGTTGACACGGGGTCGAGGTACACCCTATCCCCTATTCCCCTAAACTTCCTGGACCTATTTTCTCTCTACCCTGACCCCGATTAACTTAGTTCAGTCCTTACTTCCCCTCTAATATCTCTATCTATTCTTCTATCTTTTTCTTCTCGTATACCCTATGTTAAGCAATAGTCTTAGTTTGGAGTATTAATAATTTTTTTTCTAGTATATTTTTAATGCGGTTCCAGTAAAACTGATGGGAGCAAAGTACCTGTTATATTGAGGAACCCCACTTAATGAGAGCCTACTTCAGAAAGACCGGATTTTGGTGGGTCCTACGAGGCTAAACTTTTACTGGTATACTAACGTCAGTAATGAGTTAATAAATATTACTCTAATATAGTTACCCGCTTCTTTTAGACCAAACTGACAAAGGGGAGTTTGATACTACATTATTCCTAAGGGATTCTCAATCCCCCTCTTTGCGGTAATCCCCTTGACTAAGACAGAGGTTTCTTAACCCCCTGTCTGTGAAACAAGACCAAGGGAACAGATCGCCTTGCTTCTGGAAAGGGTACATATACCTGAGAATGTATATTGTTTAATACTTTGTACTGAAATTACCAATGTGAATTTCTTAGTTGTACTTACTGATTTATATTTTTTTTTTCGTATAATATGTAATGTTTCCCTATTTTTTTTATTTCTTCTGTTTTAAAATCAATAAAAAGAGATTAACCATAAATTCCAGGCCTCCAAAGGCCTCCTGTAAGGCAGGACTATCCGAGCCACACCCTGTAAGAAGGTACGGACCTGAGGTTTGGAAGCCAATCGGCGCTGAAAAAGTACCGATAGTGCAGAAATCTGCCCTTTAAGGGAACTCAATGAGAGTCCCTTGTCCAGCCGCGATTAGAGGAACCCCAGAATGACCGGGAGTGGAAAAAGCAAGGGAGAAACCCGCTCTGACTCACACCAACCAAAGAACGTCTTCCAAGTTCCATGATATATCGGGCGGAAACAGGCTTCCTCGCACGCGCCATAATGCGCCCAACTTCTTCCGAGAACCCTGCCCGGGTCACAATTCTGGTCTCAAGGGCCACGCCATCAAACGCAGAGCCTCGGAATTCTGATGCCAAATCAGACCTTGACACAGAAGATGCGGACGAACCGGCAACTGCCAAGGAGCGTCTGCAACGAGTTGAACCAGATCGGCATACCACGACCTCCTGGGCCAATTGGGGGCTATCAATATATAGCCCCAATGAGGAAGGAGGGAAGGCTACTACCCTGCACAGCGCCCCCGGTGACTTGGATAAGGTGGGACCGGTATCTGATAGCACAGTCTCTGAGGACGCCCAGCAACACCAGCGGGCAGAAACGGGTCGAGAAATACGACTGGGACTGACAAATCAACCATATGTATCAGATAAGTGGAGTAATGATTCTAAATACCTGCCTGTGGGAATAATCAGTCTATCTTGATTTGGGTGTTAATCTCTGTACCCTGCTAACTATCAAGTTGCATGTATTGTCAGAGGGAGGTTCCCTTCATTATGTTTGGTATGGGTATAGACGGTATCTATATGGTAACCATGGGAATATTGTAAACATTAGACCGAGTAGACACAAGATCTGACCCCTATAGCTGGTATCAAGTGGGGCTTGAAATACAGCAGCCTGGTGGTATGTACAGCGTATAGATAGGTAACATTACCGTTTGATGGTTTTTGCTAAGTGGCATAGCCATATATCCAAAACCAGATAGAAGACACACTTCTGAGGTCTAATAAAACCATACACATACAGGGAGGATGATGGGGGTTGACCCACATCTAGACTAGAGACACACCGTAGATCCAGATAGAATCCAGTGGTGGAAGGTGCCATAGTGTAGTAACAGGGACACTAGGGTAAGCCGCCATGGAACGGGGACACCTGATACGTTATGTGTTGAAATCTCCGTAGACAGGCAGGGGCAGTGGATAGGGTGAGTGTGGGATTATAGTCTCCTCCTTCCCTGACTGCTCGGTTTACTAGATACAGGTGTAGGACACACACACACACTACTAACTGTTTTTAATAATAATTAAATAAAATAAGCTATCTTAATTGTGCACTCTTTCGGAGATTTAACTATCAATATTACCGCTACTTTCTCCGTTCTGACCTTCTGGACCACTCTGGGAAGGAGGGCCAGAGGCGGAAAAAAGTAAAGGCGGCGAGACTGTGACCAGTCCTGAACCAGGGCGTTTTATCCCAGAGCTCTGGGATCACGGGACCGAGCAAAGCAGTGCGGAGCCTGGGCATTCATCCGTGACGCCATGAGATCCACATCTGGAGTCCCGAAACGCCGGCAGATCTGCTCAAACACATCCGGGTGAAGAGACCATACCCCTGATGCAAGCCCCTGATGGCTGAGATAATCCGCTGCCCAATACTCGACCCGCGGGATGTGGACTGCTGACAGCACCACACCCGAGGATTCGGCCCACTGCAGAATCGGTTCCACTTCCCGCATCGCTGCTCTGCTGTGCATCCCTCCCTGATGGTTGTCGTAGGCCACCGCCGTGGCATTGTCCGATTGTACGCGAACATGACAACCCATCAGGAAACGCTGGAAGCTCTGCAGTGCCAAGTAAATGGCCTCAATCTCCAGAAGATTGATGGATAGAGGGGAATCCTGTTGAGTCCATCGACCCGGAGCCATGTGATTCCGTAACACCGCCCCCCAGCCAAGGAGGCTGGCATCGGTAGTTACAACAGTCCACTTCACCGGTAGAAAGGATCTCCCTCGACAGGAGCAACCACCACCGAAGAGATTTCCTCGTTGCCGCCGATGGGCGAAAAAGGTGATGGAGGGTGAAAGGACTGCGGTTCCATGCTGATAACAGATCCAGCTGTAGGGGACGAAGATGAAGTTGCGCAAACGGCACCGCCTCCATGGCTGCTACCATCTTCCCCAAAACCTGCATCGCAAACTGGAGGGAATGCGGATGCGAGCCCCGCAAGGCACGGACTGCAGTTCTCAGAGACTGAACATTGTCCTGGGGAAGAAGTACCAGACCCTGAGATGTGTCCAGAACCATCCCCAGAAACAGCACTGGAGAGGACTTTGGCAGGTTGAGAATCCAACCCAGCCGAGACAGAGTGTCTATCGAGATGCGGACACTGTCCTCGCAATCCCTGAATGACCGATCCTTGATCAGGAGGTCGTCCAGATAAGGAAAGACCACCACTCCCCGACCGTGCAGAACGGTCATGACCGCGGCCATGACTTTGGTAAACACGCGCGGAGCAGTCGCCAAACCGAAGGGAAGGGCGACAAACTGAAAATCATCCTCACCCACCGCGAACCGCAGGAATCTCTGATGAGGACCAGATATCGGGATGTGCAGATAAGCATCCTTGATATCTATGGAAGCGAGGAACTCTCCTCCTTGCATGGATGCAATGACGGACCTGAGACTCTCCATCCGGAACTGTCTGACTCTTACAAATCTTTTCAGTCGCTTCAAGTCTAAAATGGGACGGAAGGAACAGTCCTTTTTGGGGACGAGGAACAGGTTGGAATAGAAACCCTGACCTCGCTCGTTCAGAGGCACTGGCACGATGACCCCTGCCCGCCTCAGAGACTTGACTACCTGAGAGAAGGCATGTGCCTTTTCCGGCTTTCTTGAGGGGTGAGAAAGAACAAAACTTCTGGGAGGGCGAGTGTAGAACTCTATGTTGTATCCGGAAGACACCAATTCCTGAACCCACTGATCGTCTGTAGCAGCGAGCCAGGCATGCCAAAAGCGGGAAAGTCGGCCGCCCACTCGAGAGGTGTCTTCCGGATGTGACGAGTCATGAAGAGGGAGACCTCTGAGACCCAGAGTCCTTGGATTTAGGTTGTTTATTCCGGGACTGCCAGGCCGAACCCGACTTATTAGGCGAGTGGAAGCCCCTGTCCGTACGTGACGATCGATTCTGGGGAGACGGACGGGAAACCGACCACCCAGACGAGTTCCGAAAGGACCGGAATCTTGTCTGCTGAACCTTGGGGAATCTACGCCTCACCTTCTGTTGAGGAAGCGAGGTGCTTTTACCACCCGTGGCATATAGATCATCTTATCCAGCTTTTCCCCGAATAAGCGATCCCCTACATACGGCATGCCCGTAAGGGACATTTTAGAGGCCGAATCCGCCTTCCACTCCCGGAGTCAGAGAGCGTATCGCAATAGAGTTAGAGTCGGCTACTGCAGTGCAATTAGCTGCATCAAGGGAATAATGAACCAAAAACTCCCCAGCCACAGAAATCTGAGCCGCCAGATCTAGCAACTCAGGATCAGCCTCATGACGACTCAGGGCAGAGTGCAAGTCCCCCGCCCTCGTCATGATAGCTTTTGCCACCCACATAGAGGCAAAAGAAGGAGATAAAGAAGCACCTGACGCTTCAAAGACTGACTTAGACAATTGTTCCAACTGACGATTGGCTGCATCCTTGATGGAAGCACCATCAGGAAGAGACATCAGAGTCTTAGAAGCCAAACAGGACACTGGAGGGTCCACTGACGGGGACTCTGACCATGCCTTCGCCACTGTCAGCAAAAAAGGGTAACAGGCTGCAATCGCCTCATGATTGCCAAACTTCTTATCAGGATGAGCCCAGTGTTTTTGTAAAACCTAATGGATCTCGGAATGGTCCGAAAAAAACTTCTGAGGTCTTTAAGCCTCTTAAAGGAGACTACATGATCCGCCACCGACAGGGCCTGATTAACGGCCAACACCAGGTCGTCCACCATGGCCAGTGTATCAGAAGACGTGAACTCAAAGGATTCACCCTGATCCCCCTCAGATTCGTGAAGTTCACCCTAAGAGTGAGAATCACGAGACCTACTCCGTGTATGGGAGGTCACAGAACCCTGAGATAGGGCCGAGGAAGAACCCGTCCGGGATCTCTTCCTACCCGCCTGACAGAGGGGAAGGGAGGTACTCAAAGGAGACTCCTCATGGTCAGAGCCATCCTCCAAATGGACCTGCTGGTCCGGGGATGATGAACGTGGTTGCACCACCCGGAGCAGTGTGCCGGAGAGTTGCTGTATAGCGTGGCTCACTGATTGCGACAGAGTAACTGCCCATTCTGGGGTAGCAGGAGTATCCACAGACACCTCCACCCCGGTGGGTGTCTGACCGGAGTCAGAGACACTAGACTAAGGATGATCAGAAGCGCAGGCCTGGCAGAGCGGGGATGAGCACCCACAGGGCAGCGAAGATTTGCATGCTGTGCAAAAAGAATAGTAAACAGTGAAGGCCTTAGGTGCCTTCTTGCCCGGCATCATGCAGCCTTTCTCCACTGCTGCGCTCAGACTACACACACACACAGTGCAAAGGGTAGTACAACAGGGAAGAAACCGCAGTGCTAATATCCAAAGCAGCCTAGGGCTATAGCGGCTCAAAAAACCACTATGCCCGGTCACCTGAGAGGCTAGAAGAAGCAAACGCGTCCTGTGTCCCCCAGGCGTCCTGTGCTGCAGCAATGGCGTCCCAGGCAGAGAAATGGCGCCAAAAAACGCGGTGTGGAGAGGGAAAATGAAGCCACGCCCCCTCCCATACTGCCTTGCACAGCCGCCCTCCCCTTACTGCTACTGGCCAGCAAAGCTGGCTGGGGGTGGCCCCAAGGCACTGCAGCCCCATTGGAGGATGCGACCTCCAGAGCTAGGCCGAAGCCGGGGAGTAAATTAATAGCGCCGGCTGCCTGTCAGCAGGGGTCCAGCACGGAGCACCGGAAAAAGACGCCGCAGACACAGGACGCCACAGGGAACACACAGCCGCCTCATACCTAAATGGCTCTTCATCCTCAGCCCCTCCATATACAGGAGAGTGGACCAGTCATTCCCCACAGCTGTATCGCAGCTGCCGCGGCCAGGAGAAATAAAAAAAATGTGTTTGTGGCCTAGGGGGATACCTCCTAGTCTGAAATCAAATCAGTAACGTCTTTGAAGACAGTAAAGTCTGCAAGACAAGGCTGAGAGGGAAAAAGAAGGGGGGCGCAGATCTAAGTGCAGAATTTTGATTACATCAGACAGAAATAGGAAATCTCCTCACCTTTTTGGTGTCTTGTTGATCAGCATGTAACCCTGTGTTTGGGTAGTGGAGTAATCGTCTGGATCCTCTGGCCTGCAGCTCAAAACAGGTAAAATGAACCACCTTGCAGGAGATTCATCAAGGAGTGTAGAGAAGGATTTCCAGTTTGTCAAAGAGTGCTTCCAGATGGTTCATTAAATTACTCCGATAATTTCAAGGAAATACCGATTTATTAAACATACAAACACAACGCGTTTCGGCTATACATAAAATTAGCCTTTATCAGGTCATTTCATATATATCTTAAAAAAAGATATTTATATAGGGGAAAATTTTTTTTTTTTTTTTTTTTTCCAACCCTTCAATCAATTATCATCAATTGAAAACACATGCTCACCTCTCCAGAGTGTTGGGAGGCTAATTGTAGAGGGAGCCTATAGTACTTAAAATCTAGTATAAACCTCTTTTTCTATATATTTATCTTGTTTTCCTATAATTCTCATCTCTCTTAGGCCCCTTTCACATAAGCAGGTTTTTTTAAATCGCAGCAGATGCGGTGAAAAAAACGCATCTGCCGCGATTACCGCATAACCGCGACACTTGCGGCACAGTTGCGGCAAGCCCCATGCAATGTCTATGGGGCTTGCGGTAAGTGTGCGGCAGGTGCGGCAAGTGCAGTTTCGGCACTTGCGGCAGGTGCGGCCGCGAAAAAAACCACGGTCAGCCGCGTTTTTTTTTTCGCCCGCACCTGCCGCAAGTGCCGAAACCGCACTTGCCGCACGCCTGCATAGACATTGCATTGGGCTTGCCGCAACTGTCGCTGTTATGCGGTAATCGCGGCAGATGCGGTTTTTTTCACCGCATTTGCCACGATTTAAAAAAAACGCTGATGTGAAAGGGGCCTTAGGAAATTACAAAATCCCCGTATTCAAACAGGGAGATGATTATAAAAATACAATTCAATAAAATTGTGTTGTACTTTTGAGGTAAAAAGAATAAAATTGTTAAAAATGATAAAAGATCATTAGAATTATTTATCCTATGGCATCAGTATTAATTTTTTTTCCCCCTTAGTTTATTCAATACATCTCTGGTAGGACAAAACCATTTATTCAACCAGTAAATATATTAATTTCATTTTCTTAATTTCATCACTAGGGACCCTAAGATTAACTAGTACCGTATATACTCGTGTATAAGCCGACCCGTGTATAAGCCGACCCCCCTACTTTTGACCCCAAAACCTGGGAAAACCTATTGACTCGTGTATAAGCCGAGGGTGGACCCCAGCACAGGTATACAGCCCCCAGCAGTGTGGTTTACAGGCCTCCCCAGTGGTAGTATACAGCATCCCCCCCAGTGGAAGTATACAGCAGCCTCCCCAGTGGTAGTATACAGCATCCCCCCCAGTGGTATATACAGCATCCCTAAAGGTATAAACAGCAGGCCCCAGAGGCATATACAGCAGGCCCCAGAGGCATATACAGCAGGCCCCAGGGTATATACAGCAGGCCCCAGAGGTATACAGCAGGCCCCAGAGAATATACAGCAGGCCCCAGAGAATATACAGCAGGCCCCAGAGAATATACAGCAGGCCCCAGAGGTATACAGCAGGCCCCAGAGGTATACAGCAGGCCCCAGAGGTATACAGCAGGCCCCAGGGTATATACAGCAGACCCCAGGGTATATACAGCAGGCCCCAGAGGTATACAGCAGGCCCCAGAGTATATACAGCAGGCCCCAGAGGTATACAGCAGGCCCCAGGGTATATACAGCAGACCCCAGGGTATATACAGCAGGCCCCAGAGTATATACAGCAGGCCCCAGAGTATATACAGCAGGCCCCAGAGTATATACAGCAGGCCCCAGAGGTATACAGCAGGCCCCAGAGTATATACAGCAGGCCCCAGAGTATATACAGCAGGCCCCAGAGTATATACAGCAGGCCCCAGAGTATATACAGCAGGCCCCAGGTATATACAGCAGGCCCCAGAGGTATACAGCAGGCCCCAGAGTATATACAGCAGCCCCAGAGTATATACAGCAGGCCCCAGAGGTATACAGCAGGCCCCAGGTATATACAGCAGACCCCAGGGTATATACAGCAGGCCCCAGGTATATACAGCAGGCCCCAGTATATACAGCAGGCCCCAGAGGTATACAGCAGGCCCAGAGTATACAGCAGGCCCCAGAGTATATACAGCAGGCCCCAGAGTATATACAGCAGGCCCCAGAGGTATACAGCAGGCCCCAGGTATATACAGCAGACCCCAGAGTATACAGCAGGCCCCAGAGTATATACAGCAGGCCCAGAGTATACAGCAGGCCCCAGAGGTTATACAGCAGGCCCCAGAGGTATACAGCAGGCCCCAGGGTAGTATACAGCAGGCCCCAGAGTAATACAGCAGGCCCCAGAGTATACAGCAGGCCCCAGGGTATATACAGCAGGCCCCAGAGTATAAGCAGGCCCCAGAGTATATACAGCAGGCCCCAGAGGTATACAGCAGGCCCCAGGGTATACAGCAGGCCCCAGAGGTTAAGCAGGCCCCAAGGTATACAGCGGCCCAGGGTATATACAGCAGGACCCCAGAGGTTATACAGCAGGCCCCAGGGTATATACAGCAGCCAGGACCAGGCCAGGTATAATACAGCAGGCCCCAGAGATATACAGCAGGCCCCAGAGTATATA
The DNA here is from genome assembly GCA_033576535.1 of Allobates femoralis. NCBI lineage: Eukaryota > Metazoa > Chordata > Amphibia > Anura > Aromobatidae > Allobates > Allobates femoralis. The sequence goes on along the minus strand of JARQOC010000007.1, from coordinate 16,587,032 downwards.
CAGCAGGCCCCAGAGTATACAGCAGGCCCCCGAGGTATTACAGCAGGCCCCAGAGTTATACAGCAGGCCCCAGAGGTATATACAGCAGGCCCCAGAGTATATACAGCAGGCCCCAGAGTATACAGCAGCCCCAGGATATACAGCAGCCCCAGGGTATATACAGCAGGCCCCAGAGTATATACAGCAGGCCCCAGAGGTATATACAGCAGGCCCCAGAGGTATATACAGCAGGCCCCAGAGGTTATACAGCAGGCCCCAGGGTATATACAGCAGGCCCCAGAGGTATACAGCAGGCCCCAGAGAGTATACAGCAGGCCCCAGAGGTATACAGCAGGCCCCAAGGTATTACAGCAGGCCCCAGGTATACGAGGCCCCAGAGGTATACAGCAGGCCCCAGAGGTATACAGCAGGCCCCAGAGGTATACAGCAGGCCCCAGAGGTATACAGCAGGCCCCAGAGGTTATACAGCAGGCCCAGGTATACAGCAGGCCCCAGAGGTATACAGCAGGCCCAGAGGTATACAGCAGGCCCCAGAGGTATACAGCAGGCCCCAGGGTATACAGCAGGCCCCAGAGGTATATCAGCAGCAGGCCCCAGGGTATATACAGCAGGCCCCAGAGGTATACAGCAGGCCCCAGGGTATATCAGCAGGCCCCAGGGTATATACAGCAGGCCCCAGAGTATATACAGCAGGCCACCAGAGTATATACAGCAGGCCCCAGAGGTATATCAGCAGGCCCCAGAGGTATAACAGCAGGCCCCAGAGGTATACAGCAGGCCCCAGGGTATATACAGCAGGCCCCAGAGTATATACAGCAGGCCCCAGGTATATACAGCAGGCCCCAGAGGTATACAGCAGGCCCCAGGGTATACACAGCAGGCCCCAGGGTATATACAGCAGCCCCAGGGTATTACAGCAGGCCCCAGGGTATTACAGCAGGCCCCAGAGGTATACAGGCCGGCCCAGGGTATATACAGCAGGCCCAGGGTATACAGCAGGCCCCAGGGTATACAGCAGGCCCCAGAGGTATACAGCAGGCCCCAGGGGTATACAGCAGGCCCAGGGGTATACAGCTGGCCCAGGAGGTATACAGCTGGCCCCAGGGTATACAGCAGGCCCCAGGGGAGCGGCCAAGGTTACAGCAGGCCCCAGAGGTATACAGCGGCCCCAGGTATACAGCGGCCAGCGTATACAGCGCCCCAGGTATACAGCTGGCCCCAGGGTATACAGCTGGCCCAGGGTAATACAGTGGCCCAGGGGTATACAGCAGGCCCAGGGTATAAGCTGGCCCAGGGGTTACAGCTGGCCCAGGGGTATACAGCTGGCCCAGGGGTATACAGCTGGCCCAGTTAGGGCCGGTATACAGTGGCCCAGGGGTATACAGCTGGCCCAGGGATACAGGTATAGCTGCCCCAAGTGTAACAGGCAGCCCGCAGTGCACTAGCCCCCCCATCATGGAAGAGCCCCCACACTGTGCAGAGCCGCCCCCCCCCGCTGCATTAACTTACCATCCAGCGTCTTCATCACGCGGGCTGTCGCGTCCTTCCTCCCGCGCTGTCTTCCCGGTCCTCATGTGACCCGGCGGTCGCTGTGGAATGACGTCAGCGCGCCGGGTCACGTGAGACCGGGATGACAGCGCGCAGGACCGCGGCGACACTGGATGGTAAAGCATTGGGGGGGGGGGCTCTGCCAAGTGTGGGGGCTCTTTCCATGATGGGGGGGGCTAGTGCCACTGGGGGGCTGCCTGTATACACTGGGGAAGCTGTATGCACGGCTCCCCTGCGCTGTGATGGGCGGGGGGAGCCGTGCATATCTAATGAGCGGCCCACGTGACGGGCCGCTCAGTCATCAGCCTCCCCCGCCTCCTCCAGCCTCCCAGCACCCGGACACAGCCCCCACACATATATTACCGTATTGACCCGTGTATAAGCCGAGCCCAATTTTTGGGCTGAAAAACTCGGCTTATACACGAGTATATACGGTATCTATCAAGACTAGAACTCATATATGCTTATTCCTATATCCCAATCATGCTTTCTTAGGCTGCCTTCACATTTGCGGACCCTCCGCAGCGTTCTGCGGAGGGGATCCGCAATGTGAGCGCAGCACCGCCAGCCCCTATCCTTATAATGGGAGCGCACGGTGCTGCGCTTGACAGCGCAAGACCGTGCGCACCCATTCACTCCATAAGTGATCTGTGCGCAGGCGGATGCCTGCGCACAAATCACACAGTCTCGTCCGCACCAGTAATGCAACATGTTGCATTCCTGGTGCGGACGAGACTGTGTGATTTGTGCGCAGGCATCCGCCTGCGCACAGATCACTTGTGGGAGTGAATGGGTTTCGTACGGTCTTGCGCTGTCAAGCGCAGCACCGTGCGCTCCCATTATAAGGATAGGGGCTGGCGGTGCTGCGCTCACATTGCGGATCCCCTCCGCAGAACGCTTCGGAGGGGTCCGCAAATGTGAAGGCAACCTTACTCATTCTACAGAGCCACCCTCAGGTCTGGTCTCTGTGTGCTTAATTTCTTTCAATAGGGTTTCTGGCCAATTTATTAAAGGCCACGGATATTTGTGTTCAACATAAAACATGATTATATGTAAAAACAACCATCTCGTCAAAAATGTCATATGATCACATTCTTAAGGGGGGATTCAAAGACTTTCCAGCAAAAAGCCGGTGATGACTATTTTAGACTTAGGACAACAGTACTATATATTTTCTAGCTTATCATTGAGGCCATCTGGATACAGAGTCCTCAATCTGTATATCCAGAAAGCCTCTTTCTTATTTAACTGCTGTATTCTATTAGAAACATCTCCAGGAATTTGTTCAACCGGTGTCAGGGTCACATTGAATTCTTTCTTATGAGTTAGCAGGAGGTGTCTTGATAGACTGTGAGTAAGTAGACCGACTTTGGCATTGTGCCTGTGGCCATTCAATCGAGTTCGAACCATTTGTGTGGTCCTCCCCACATACTGGAGGCCACAGTCACAATTGATGACATATATTACAATGTCACTTGTACAAGTGAGAAATTGTTCAATTTGGAACACTTCACCTGTACTCTTGGAGACTATCTGTTGTTGTTTGTCTGCTATATTATAGCAGCATTGGCATTTTTTCTGTTTACATTTATATACCCCTATTTTATTAACAACGTTTTGGTGTATGATTCCATTAGTTTTTGTATAGTTTTTTTTAAGGAATTTCGATTTTTTGAAGGGTTTTTCAATCGGCTGGGAGCTACAATATTCCTCATTGTTTTTCCACTTCTAAATGTAATATTCGGGGCTTGTGGTAATACATTTCGTAGCAGAGGGTCTTGTTTCAGGACATACCAATGCTTTTTCAAAGTTTCACAAATTTTTTTGCTGTCTTTATTATAGGCTGTAATAAAATTAAACTGCCATTTTTCATTATCAGGTTTCAGGTGAGGTTTAGTTGTATCCGTAACAGCATTTTCCCTCACAGTTTTCTCAATGCTTTTTTCCATGGTGTTTTCAAGCATTTTTTTCAAACATTCTCCCTGGGTTTTTGCTAGATTTACCTTATAAGCTTGTTGTATTAGGGTTTTAGGATACTTTTTTTTCTCGAAACCTATTGGTCAGGATTTTACTTTGTGCTATATAATCCTTTTCTCTACTATTATTTTTCCTTATTCTTAGATATTGACTAAATGGAATATTTTTCCATTTAGTATAGTGTGCACTGTTGTAGTGTTGATATCCATTGACATCTACTTTTTTTTAAATAGGTTTTTGTTACGATTTTCTTTCCCATGTGTGAGATCTCTAAATCCAAGTAGACTATTTTTTCTGCACCGATTGTGGACGTGAAAGAAATCCCCCATGTGTTCTGGTTCATTTCTCCTACCATCATATGGGCTTGTTCTATGTCACCCTTCCAGATGATTATTAAGTCATCTATAAAACGTTTATACATTATTATGTTGCCCTTGTATTTTTCCGAGCTGAGGGGGGATAGGGACTCTAATAGCCCCATAAAAAGATTCTATTTGGAGAAAAATGGAAAAATGCCAGAGGAACAATTGGAATTCCTTTTGGCTGGTCTTGAATTTATATTGAGTCATAATGTCTTTGAATTCGATGGACAATTGTACTTTGCAGCAGCATGGTACCGCGATGGGGACTCGGGTAGCCCCAAGTTTTGCTAATCTTTTTATGGGGCTATTCGAGTTATACAGATTGAGGACTCTGTATCCAGATGGCCTCAATGAGAAGTTAGAAAATATATAGTACGGTTGTCCTAAGTCTAAAATAGTCTTCACCGGCCGTGTGCTAGATAGTCTTTGAATCCCCTTTAAGAATGTGATGTCATAGATAGACCATGTCATAGATAGACCATTATTTTTAATATTTAAAGATTCCATAATAACAGGGTCTGTACCACAGGACTGGCGTATAGCAAATGTGGTGCCAATATTCAAAAAGGGGACAAAAACTGAACTTGGAAATTATAGGCCAGTAAGCTTAACCTCTACTGTGGGTAAAATTCTAGAGGGTTTTCGAAGAGATGCTATACTGGAGTATCTGAAGAAAAATAACCTCATGACCCATTATCAACATGGTTTTACGAGGGACCGTTCCTGTCAAACTAATCTGATAAGCTTCTATGAAGAAGTAAGTTCTGGACTGGACCAAGGAAATGCAGTGGATGTGGTGTATATGGACTTTTCAAAAGCTTTTGATACGGTGCCACACAAAAGGTTGATACATAAAATGAGGGCAATGGGGATAGGGGAAAATGTGTGTAAGTGGGTTAAGAACTGGCTTAGTGATAGGAAACAAAGGGTGGTTATTAATGGAACACACTCAGAATGGGTCACAGTTAACAGTGGGGTACCACAGGGGTCAGTGTTGGGCCCGCTTCTATTTAATATATTTATTAATGACCTTGTAGGGGGCATACGGAGTAGAATCTCAATATTTGCAGATGACACTAAACTCTGCAGGGTAATCAATACAGAGGAGGACAATTTTATATTACAGGAGGATTTATGTAAACTAGAAGCTTGGGCTGCTAAATGGCAAATGCGCTTTAATGGGGATAAATGTAAAGTCATGCACGTGGGCAGAGGAAACAAAAGGTATAATTATGTGCTTAATTGTAAAACACTGGGCAAAACTGTCACTGAAAAAGACCTGGGTGTATGGGTAGATGACAAATTCACATTTAGTGGCCAGTGTCAGGCAGCTGCTGCAAAGGCAAATAAAATAATGGGATGCAATAAAAGAGGCATAGATGCTCATGAGGAGAACATAATTTTACCTCTATACAAGTCACTAGTGCGACCACACTTAGAATACTGTGTACAATTCTGGTCTCCGGTGTATAAGAAAGACATAGCTGAACTAGAGCGGGTCCAGAGAAGAGCGACAAAAGTCATTAGAGGACTAAGGGGTCTGCAATACCAAGACAGGTTATTAAGCTTGGGGTTATTTAGCTTGGAAAAACGAAGGCTTAGGGGTGATCTTATAATAATGTATAAATATATGAGGGGACAGTACAGAGACCTTTCTAATGATCTCTTTACTCTTAGGCCTGAGACTGGGACAAGGGGGCATCCTCTACGTCTGGAGGAAAAAAGGTTTACTCATAATCAGAGACGCGGATTCTTTACTGTAAGAGCAGTGAGACTATGGAACTCTCTACCACATGCTGTTGTAATGAGTGAGTCACTACTAACATTTAAGAAGGGCCTGGATGCCTTTCTTGAAAACTATAATATTATCAGTTATACATACTAGATTCTTTGATAGGGTGTTGATCCAGGGAATTAGTCTGATTGCCGTATCTGGAGTCAGGAAGGAATTTTTTCCCCCAATGTGGAGCTTAGTGTTGCCATATGTTTTTTTTTTGCCTTCCTCTGGATCAACATGCTAGGCTATGGGTTGAACTAGATGGACTTAAAGTCTTCCTTCAACCTTAAAAACTATGTTACTATGTTACTATGTCATTTTTGATGACATGGTTGTTTTTACATATAATCATGTTTTATGTTGAACACAAATATCCGTGGCCTTTAATAAATTGACTAGAAACCCTATTGAAAGAAATTAAGCACACAGAGACCAGACCTGAGGGTGGCACTGTAGAATAAGAAAGCATGATTGGGATATAGGAATAAGCATATACAGTTAGGGCCAGAAATATTTGGACAGTGACAATTTTCGCGAGTTGGGCTCTGCATGCCACCACATTGGATTTGAAATGAAACCTCTACAACAGAATTCAAGTGCAGATTGTAACGTTTAATTTGAAGGGTTGAACAAAAATATCTGATAGAAAATGTAGGAATTGTACACATTTATTTACAAACACTCCACATTTTAGGAGGTCAAAAGTAATTGGACAAATAAACATAACCCAAACAAAATATTTTTATTTTCAAAATTTTGTTGCGAATCCTTTGGAGGCAATCACTGCCTTAAGTCTGGAACCCATGGACATCACCAAACGCTGGGTTTCCTCCTTCTTAATGCTTTGCCAGGCCTTTACAGCCACAGCCTTCAGGTCTTGCTTGTTTGTGGGTCTTTCCGTCTTAAGTCTGGATTTGAGCAAGTGAAATGCATGCTCAATTGGGTTAAGATCTGGTGATTGACTTGGCCATTGCAGAATGTTCCACTTTTTTGCACTCATGAACTCCTGGGTAGCTTTGGCTGTATGCTTGGGGTCATTGTCCATCTGTACTATGAAGCGCTGTCCAATCAACTTTGCAGCATTTGGCTGAGTCTGGGCTGAAAGTATATCCCGGTACACTTCAGAATTCATCCGGCTACTCTTGTCTGCTGTTATGTCATCAATAAACACAAGTGACCCAGTGCCACTGAAAGCCATGCATGCCCATGCCATCACGTTGCCTCCACCATGTTTTACAGCGGATGTGGTGTGCCTTGGATCATGTGCCGTTCCCTTTCTTCTCCAAACTTTTTTCTTCCCATCATTCTGGTACAGGTTGATCTTTGTCTCATCTGTCCATAGAATACTTTTCCAGAACTGAGCTGGCTTCTTGAGGTGTTTTTCAGCAAATTTAACTCTGGCCTGTCTATTTTTGGAATTGATGAATGGTTTGCATCTAGATGTGAACCCTTTGTATTTACTGTCATGGAGTCTTCTCTTTACTGTTGACTTAGAGACAGATACACCTACTTCACTGAGAGTGTTCTGGACTTCAGTTGATGTTGTGAACGGGTTCTTCTTCACCAAATAAAGTATGCGGCGATCATCCACCACTGTTGTCATCCGTGGACGCCCAGGCCTTTTAGAGTTCCCAAGCTCACCAGTCAATTCCTTTTTTCGTAGAATGTACCCAACTGTTGATTTTGCTACTCCAAGCATGTCTGCTATCTCTCTGATGGATTTTTTCTTTTTTTTCAGCCTCAGGATGTTCTGCTTCACCTCAATTGAGAGTTCCTTTGACCGCATGTTGTCTGGTCACAGCAACAGCTTCCAAATGCAAAACCACACACCTGGAATCCACCCCTGACCTTTTAACTACTTCATTGATTACAGGTTAACAAGGGAGACGCCTTCAGAGTTAATTGCAGCCCTTAGAGTCCATTGTCCAATTACTTTTGGTCCCTTGAAAAAGAGGAGGCTATGCATTACAGAGCTATAATTCCTAAACCCTTTCTCCGATTTGGATGTGGAAACTCTCATATTGCAGCTGGGAGTATGCACTTTCAGCCCATATTATATATATAATTGTATTTCTGAACATGTTTTTGTAAACAGCTAAAATAACAAAACTTGTGTCACTGTCCAAATATTTCTGGCCCTAACTGTATGAGTTCTAGTCCTGATAGATACTAGTTAATCTTAGGGTCCCTAGTGATGAAATTAAGAAAATGAAATTAATATATTTACTGGTTGAATAAATGGTTCTGTCCTACCAGAGATGTATTGAATAAACTAAGGGGAAAAAAAAATGTAATACTGATGCCATAGGATAAATAACTCTAATGATCTTTTATCATTTTTAACAATGTTATTCTTTTTACCTCAAAAGTACAACACAATTTTATTGAATTGTATTTTTTATAATCATCTCCCTGTTTGAATACAGGGATTTTGTAATTTCCTAAGAGAGATGAGAATTATAGGAGAACAAGATAAATATATAGAAAAAGAGGTTTATACTAGATTTTAAGTACTTTAGGCTCCCTCTACAATTAGCCTCCCAACACTCTGGAGAGGTGAGCATGTGTTTTCAATTGATGATAATTGATTGAAGGGTTGGGAAAAAAAAGAAAAAAAAAATCCCCTATATAAATGTGTCTTTTTTTAAGATATATAGGATTTTACCTGATGAAGGCTAATTTTATGTATAGCCAAAATGCGTTGTGTTTGTATGTTTAATAAATCGGAATTTCCTTGAAATATTCGGAGTAATTAATGAATCATCTGGAAGCGCTCCTTGAAAAAATGGAAATCCTTCACTACAACTGTGGGGTCTGGGGAGGGATGCTGCAAGAGCCTGCCATCACTATAACACAGAGCCCCAACTGTGGAGTCTGTGAAGGGACGGTGCAGCGGTCCGATAATGTCAACTTCAACCTAGAACCCCAACTGAAGGGCCGGGGGAGCACGATCAACAATAGGATAAAATAATAAACCTACAAAACAAACAGTGTCTTGCCTCCTAAGACGCTAAGCAAAAAACTGGTTAGACTGTGCCAGTCAGGGGGTTATATACTGCATGGAGGAGCCACTGTGCATTTTTTGTTATTTACTTAGTGTCGCCTCCTAGTGGCAGAATGCTATAACCCATCGTCCTGTGTCCCCCAATGAGGCGAAGGACAAAAACACAATCAAAATTTGGACTCCATCTTTATTATTGTCAGCTGACGTAGTCCAAAATAATTGTCCCACGACGCTTGATCACATCTGCTACATCCAGAGATTGCAGCAAGGGATCAAGTGTCCTCTTGTTGCAGTCTCTGGTGTCATAGTGTTGGTGCACTGTATGGCAGATCATTGCCATACAGTGCACCATCACTGACACCAGAGACTGCAACAAGGGATCAAGTGTCCTCTTGTTGTAGTCTCTGGGGTCACGGTGATGATGCACTATACGGCAGATCATTGCCATACAGTGCACCATCACCATTACCCCAGAGACTACAACGAGAGGACACTTGATCCCTTGTTGTAGTCTCTGGGGTCATGGTGATTGTGCACTGTATGGGCAGATCATTGCCATACAGTGCACAATCCGTGTGACACCAGAGGCTGCAGCAAGAGAGCAAGTGTCCTCTTGTTGTAGCCTCTACGGTCATAGTGATGGTGCACTGTATGGCAATGATCTGCCATATAGTGTACCATCACCGTGACCCCAAAGACTACAACAGCAGCACACTTGATCCCTTGCTGTAGTGTCTGGGGTCAGAGTCGTGGAGCACTGTATGGCAATGACCTACCGTACCGTGCAAAATCACCGTGACCACAGAGCCTACAACAAGGGATCAAGTGTCCACTTGTTGTAGTCTCTGGGTAAAGGTGATGGTGCACTGTATGGCAATTATCTGCCATACAGTGCATCATCACAATGACCCCAGAGACTACAAGAGGACGCTTGATCTCTTGCTGCAGCCTCTGGTGCCACATGGATTGTGCACTGTATAGCAATGATCTGCCATACCGTGCACTAGGATTCTTACCCCAGAGACTACAAGTGGACACTTGATCCCTTATTGTACCAAATGCATCCATCCAGGCTTTCTCTCCATCCACCCATCTACCCATGCATCCACCCAATCCATCCATCCCATCGATCCTCACCTCACCCCATCCATCCCTCCTCACCTCACCCCATCCATCCCTCCTCACCTCACCTCACCCCATCCATCCCTCCTCACACTCACCCCATCCATCCATCCTCACCTCACCCCATCCATCCATCCTCACCTCACCCCATCCATCCATCCTCACCTCACCCCATCCATCCATCCTCACCTCACCCCATCCATCCATCCTCACCTCACCCCATCCATCCATCCTCACCTCACCCCATCCATCCATCCTCACCTCACCCCATCCATCCATCCTCACCTCACCCCATCCATCCATCCTCACCTCACCCCATCCATCCATCCTCACCTCACCCCATCCATCCATCCTCACCTCACCCCACCCATCCATCCTCACCTCACCCCACCCATCCATCCTCACCTCACCCCACCATCCATCCATCCTCACCTCACCCCCATCCATCCATCCTCACCTCACCCCATCCATCCATTCATCCATCACTCATCCATACATACTCACCTCATCCTCCTGGCAGCCATCGGAGCAGCACCAGAGCACAGAGGTGTGTGAGGGCGGAGGGGGAGGAGGGGACAGCACAAGAGCAGGAGAGGCAAGGAGGATGACCAGGCACCGGAGCAAGGAGGTGTGTGGGGGCAGAGGGGGGAGGAGAAAGTGGGTTGGGCGGGAGGGGGATCAGGAGAGTGGGGGGGCAGAGGGGGAGTAGGAGGCGGCCTGGGGGGGGGATAAGGTTGATTAGGAGCAGGGGGGGAAATTAGGAGAGGAGCGGGAGCAGGGCGCAGGAAGGGAGCGAATTACCGGCGGCGGCATGCAGAGCGGCTCTAATGGGAGTGATCAACTCTCAGATCGCTCCCATCAGAGCTGGAGGGGGCGATGTCAGTCCCCTCCAGTGTTCCAGCCTATGGAAGGGGCTGTGACAGCCCTTTCCATAGAGTCAAAGTCATAATCGCTGTGATTAGCTGTTGGAAGTTTCAACAGCTAATCACAGCGATTGCAGGCAAGGAGGTGGCACCCCCCTGACATCACCTAAAGTCCCTCTCCTGTTTGGAGGTCTGGTGATATTTCACTGGCTCTACACACAGGAGCTGCAGGACCCCGATCTTTTGCTGACGTGACATAGGCGTCATGCGTCGGGAATGCACCAACTATCATGACGCCTACACCACGTCAAGGGTCTGGAAGGGTTTAAATAATAATTTAAAAAAAAAAAGGCGCCCCTGTAATTTTGATTGCCAGCCAAGGTGAAGCCAAGCTGCTAGGGGTGGAAATCCATAGCTGTTTGTTATATGCACTGAGAATCAAAAATACAGTGAAGCTCTACATCTTTATTTATTTTATTTTTTTTTACTATTTTTAAACTATGATGGCACATTCATTGCAGACGGCAACCAATCACAGACGCCGGCAAAACAGCCAATCACAGTTTGCACTCACAGAGATTGACCATCTGTGATAGGCTGTTGGAGCCAGTGCAGTAAATAACGAAAGTTAATCAGCAGCCCAGAAGTACAAGCGTGCAGACGTTGATGTTTAATCACAGTTTTTCTCTTTCTTTTTTTTTTTACAGTCCCACAGCCAAAATTTTATAGAGCGGGTTTGGGCAAGTCCAGCCCAAACCTGGACTTTAAGAAAAAAAAGTCTGTCCGGATCCGCCAGACATCAGGGGGGGGTCGCCCATCTCTAGTCAGGAGCTGAGCTTGCAACATACACAGATGGTGCTGGCTGTGCCATCTGAACCAGTCCCTGGCTCTAGCTGCAGTGATTGGAGATGGATCCGGCCGTTAATCACTGCTACAATGGTTGAGCAGTGGCCATTTCTATCTACATTAGTTTTGACACCTATCTTGCCCTGCAATCACTGACTGCTGACAGGTTTACTTGGCAGCTGAGGGCCTACTAACAGCCCCCATTGACGCCATTGATGCCCTCCCCAAAGATCTGAACTTTTACCATTATTGAAAACTAAAATTGGTCTAGGAAAAAAGAAGCACTCATACAGCTACGATGACACAAGGAAATGTCATATTATACTTATGCTACAGCCTGCATTGTATGACTGAGCAAAAAGAGGAACACTTCACTCCTGTTATATACTAATAGAAAGAAAAAACCTACCCCCCCCATCCCCGTATTCCGTTACATTATTATATAAAGTGAAAGACTTATACATTGACAGTATTAGAAAAGGTACAACAAACCTGAGCCAATACTTACGGCTGCATCAAAACTTTGGGTGAATTCTTTAAATTCTGACAGGGTTTCTCCTAAATGTACATCGGGGTGGGTTGTGTTAAGCAATATGCTTACAATTGCTTGTGTGGCACAGGCATTATTGATCACCTGGTTGGAAGGAAGATAATATTAGAAACTGAAATTATTGTAATATTTAAAAATGTCAAACAAAACAACAATACAACCCAAGCTAATATTGTAAAGAGAGTATCACAGGAGGCGGAGCTTGCCTGCAATGGGAGGCTGCATTTCCCGGGAACTCCGTTACAGTTATCCAACATGTTTGTCCCATCCTGAGCCTTGCGGGGTCTGGATGACATAAATCATCCTACCACAGCCTATGGAGTCAGTGAGTACGGACTGGGAGGTGAGAGACCGCAGACGAGAGAAGAATTAGGAGAATGAGGCCTAGACGAGGAGAGGGGAGGGAGTCCCAAAATAGCGTTGCATCCTCCTGTGTGCTGGCAGCCGGGAAGTGTGCAGGAGAGAGGCAGAGAGGCAGCTGCTAAGCTGCAAAGGTATGCAAGGCCCCCGGCCAAGAATTCACTCAGGCAGCCCCAGCTGGAATGAGTGTTCTTGCAGGGAAAACAGGTATATTTGGATGAAGTGCCACAGGATCCGCGCTGCTGGGTGAAAAACCAGACACTGGAAACCTGGTTACACAGATCTTCTTTAATTCGATGTGTTTTGGAGCAAGCCGTGCTCCTTCAGGGACAAAACGGTTTTGTCCCTGAAGGAGCAAGGCATGCTCCGAAACGCGTCTGATTAAAGAACATCTGTGTAACCAGGTTTCCAGTGTCTGGTTTTTCACCCAGCAGCGCGGATCCTGTGGCACTTCATCCAAATATACCTGTTTCTGCCACGTTAATCGTGGAAGTATGGGTCCTGCAGCAGCTGGTTACAGGCGTGCATACTTGTTGTGTGTCACACAACTCTTCCAGGTGAGCAGCTTTATTATACTACACCTTAAGCTTTTAAGGAGATAAGGCCCTATTGCACATTGTCTCGACCCCCCCTTTTTAGATTGCAGGGAAAACAGCCCAGATGGAGGTGGATGACTCACAGGGAGAAAAAAGGGCAGAGAGCTGTGAAGCCGCAGGATGAGGTACAGATACAGGAGCCTGCAAATACACGATTACTATCCCAGGCTGCAAATCCACCCACCCTGACTTATGTCCTGAATGCAGTATCACAGGGCAATGCCTTACTATCTCCGCAAATGAGAGACGTTAAAGATGAGCTGACAAATGTCAGGCAGGACCTTAGATCCCTGACTGACAGAAACTCTGAATTGGAAGAAAGACAGAGTGATTTGGAAGATGTGCTGTGGCCATGAGAACCCAAGTGGAACAGTATGGCAGAACGATAGAGACAATCAGAACCAAACAGGATGATTTAGAAAACAGGCTGCGCTGGAATAATGGTGGGATAGTGGGAGTACCCAAGAAGGTGGAGGGCAATAGAGCAGTGGAATTCTTTGAGGACTGGCTCCAGACGTTATTTGGAAATAACGTCTTGTCCCCGCTGTTTGCCATAGAAAGAGCCCAAAGGGTCCCCACCAAATTGCAGGCCGCTGGAGCAGTCTTGTACTATTTTGAACCGGATTCTTCATTATAGAGACAGAGATGCCATCCTGAGAGAAGCTAGAGACAAAACAGGCCTGACCATAGGGGGGCCAACAGATTTCTTTATATCCTGATTTCTCCAGTGATGTCCAAAACAGGAGACTGCAATTCCAGGATGTTAAACGACGCTTATGTTCCTTGAAGGTACCATACTCAATGCTGTATCCAGCCAAGTTACGTGTGGCAGCTTTGGATACTACCCATTTGTTTGAGTCCTCGAAGGATGCCCTGGACTGCTGGACAAATACGAGAAAAGGTACACCGGACCCGTAGAAGCGGGACATCCCGCGAAGCGGTCACCGTCGGTCCTAGCACCTCCCTCCATGTATCATGCACCTGCTGCTGTAATTTTTGCTTTAAATTAAACAGCTGCAAAATTGGAATGCTGAGTGCCGCCATCTTTCTTTTTGGATTTAATGTCTTGAACTCTGGCTGAGCAACAGGATATTCCACAGCACACCACCGCTACAGGAGAATACAAGTAACGCTGTTAACAGGTCAGTGCCCGGCTTTCATTTCTATGCTTGAATCTGAAATACGAGAAAAAGATATGTCAGTCGACAACTTGGGAGTCTTCTGGAACTTTGTATGCCTATTTGAACTGAACTTGATGACTTTCCTTCATCTTCCAGGCTATCGTTCACATGGATGGGATACCGGTAGGAGAGAGGAAATGCTCCCAGACTCCTCCTTCCTGTGTCTTTGGTCTGCGCTCAGGAAGCACACAGGCTACTGATTTTGTGTTTTTGCTATTTATGTTTGTGCTTCTCTTACATTGCCCTATTCCCCTCCCCCCCCTTTTTTTTCTGTAACCTCCTTCTCTCTCCCCCCCTCCTTTTTTTCCTTTCTACCCTCGTCTTTTAATATATGTAAGAATTCAGAAGATTGTAAAGATGACTACTATAATATGTGGAGTGAGAAGGGTCAGGTTATACAGAGTCTTTGACTTTTACTGTTCAGGGTATGTAGCAGTGACAAACTGTTACACCCTCCCTTTTTTTCTGGAGAGCTGGTGACTTTTGGTCTTGACTTCAGTTGTGTCCTGAAGAGAGTGGTCCCTGGCCTCCAGTGTTATGTTCAATAAGAGCTGTAGGTTAGGGGTGAGTGGGAAGTTTCGGGATTGTCTATATTATCTCTCTGTGACCTCTTGATGTGTGGTGCTCATACGACTAGATGCTTGAGTGTGAGATATGCCTATGATACATTGATGCCAGTACCTTTTATTTTAAGCAATTACCATGGCTCGATCTCTTAAAATATTATTGTGGAATGTAAGGGGCCTGAATGACCCGGCCAAACTTAAAGCAGTCCTTGACTATGTAAGATCTTCACAGGCTGAGGTGGTTTGTCTACAAGAAACGCATGACTACAGATAGACTTTACTCTCTAAATCCCTGATGGGCTGGTATGTGTTTTCACTCCACCTTTTCTACCTAGTCTAGAGGCATGACTGTGTTATTTCGGAAGAATGTTATGTTCCGGGAATCGGATTCTAAAATTGATGTTGATGGCCGATTTGTATGCTTGAGGGGTAGATTGAATGAACTTAAGTGTCTGGTTGTGGCGGTCTATGTTGCCCCCCTGTATTCTGTGACAGTACTAAAAGAAATTCTTCATTTTAAGGGCAAACACCCGGCGGTCCCTACGGTAATACTTGGTGATTTTAACAATATAATTGACAATTCATTGGACAGGTCATAGCGACTTGAGGGTACAGCGGGGGGACTGAAAACCTTTGGCAGATTGATAGCTGAAGTCGAGCTGAAAGATATATGGTGACGGAACAACCCAATAGTGAGACAATACTCCTGCTTATCCCTCTCTCACAGTTCATGGTCTAGGATTTACTTAAAGCTAGGTAACATACAGGCGGGTCCGTATGGCGCGAGGAGTAGAATACCTACCTAGAGATCTGTGAGATCATTCTCCTGTTATTACGACCTTTGTCTGGGGGAGATACGGGAGAGGGGAATGCGCTTCCCTGGTCGTTTAACTCATCCTGGCTGCCCATAATTCAGACGGATGCTAGGATTACTGATTTCTTGGAAGAATTTTTTTACTGTAAATGAAGGCACGGCATCTAGATGAGTGATTTGGAATGCATCCAAAATCTAAGGGGTTTATTAATTTTAGAGGTAAACCGGGTTAAAATAAGTCCAGAGCATACAGGGATCTCTTTAAGAGGTTGTCTCTGCAGAAGTACGCTACTTAGAAGATCTGTTGGATACGCATTTTAATGCATTAAAGGAAGCGGAAAAAAGATTGGCCCAGCATAAACTTTCAAAAGCTGCGGATAAACGTTATTTTCAGCGTCAGATACATTATGGGAAAGGCGAGGGAACTGGGCATCTACTGGCCACTATGGTCAAGGCAAAATCAGGTCCCGCATGCGTGACTGAGATGAAAAACAAGGAAGGGAGGTTAGTGAGATCTCCTGTGGAGATTTTGACAGATTTCAGGGAATTCTTTGGCTCATTATTTAGCTCCAGGATGTCTTTCTCTGATGAGGCACTTAGCGATTTCTTGGAGGGTGTTAGTCCCAAGATTGCAGATTCTGAGGCTGCTATGTTAGAGGCCCCGATTAGGCAGGAAAAATTAGAAGAGGCTCTAGATTCTATGACGAGGAGTAAGTCACCATGAACAGACGGGCTGCCGGCTGAGGTATATAAACAATACTTGGACATGCTGCTCCCACAAATGCTGAAGGTCTTTGAAGCTGCATGGGAGGAAGGACATTTGCCCCAATACTTAATGAAGCAGTTAGTGGTGATACCCAAGAGTGACAAAGATCCCTGTCTGCCAGAGTCGTATCGACCCTTCTCTGTCTTACATGTTCAAGTTAAAGGGAACCTGTCACCTGGATCTAAGCCCCTACACTATCACTACCTGTCCCTGCACCTTCCTAGCTGCTCCCTATCTATCCCTCTCTGAGCTAAATCCGCCCTATAAAACTGCAGAAAAATAACTTATAACTTACAGAAGTCCCTGAGGCTGGGGACTGAGAAGGCGGCGCCAGGCTCCATTCTGCCCCTCCTCGATGCAGCAGCACACGCCCCACTGGGCGGCGTTATTCTTTCTTCATCGCCGCCTCCTCCATTTGGAATCTCCCGCCTGCTTTACACCTATCATGTTGTGGTGATGTGACCTCGATGTGTCCCCTGACTGAGACACAGCATATGGGAGATTGTATCTTCTGCTCAGTAGCAGCACACACAGGGTGAGCTGCTACTGGAGCTAAGTGCTGATTGAAATCACTGAACCCCAGGTGTGCAGGTGAATAGGAGATGATATGTGCTGCCCTGGGCTGTGGGGAGGGGGTGGAGTGTGTCAGGACAGCAGCAGGAGCTGCTGGGATTGTATGAGGTTCTACTCGGCTGTGCCCCGGTGTAACAGGCCAGACTAACCCCCCCGACCAGAATATACTCGGGGTTAAAGTGGCCTAGGCCAGATTATACCCCACCGTATACCACAGCAGCTGTAGATCAGGGCTCCAAGCAACACATGGGAGCCCGAGGCAGCACAAAGTGGCCCCAGGCAGCAGAAAGTGGCCCTACGCAACATACAGGGGCCCCAGGCAGTGCTAGGGCCCCAGGCAGTGCTAGGGGCCCCAGGCAGTGCACAGGGCCCCAGGCAGCACAAAGTGGCCCCAAGCAGCACACAGGGGCCCCAGGCAGTACTAGGGGCCACAAGCTACACACAGGATCCCAGGCTACACACAGGGGCCCCATGCAGCATACAAGGACCCCAGGCAGTGCACGGGGCCCCAGGGAGTGCACGGGGCCCCAGGGAGTGCACGGGGCCCCAGGGTGTGCACGGGGCCCCAGGGTGTGCACGGGGCCCCAGGCAGTGCACAGGCCCCAGGCAGTGCACAGGCCCCAGGCAGCACAAAGTGGCCCCAGGCAGCACAAAGTGGCCCCAGGCAACATACAGGGGCCCCAGGCAACATACAGGGGCCCCAGGCAACATACAGGGGCCCCAGGCTACACACAGGGTCCCAGGCTACATACAGGGGCCCCATGCAGCATACAAGGGCCCCAGGCAGTATAAAGGGGTCCCAGGCAGTGCATGGGGGCCAGAGGCAGCACACAGGGGCCCCAGGCAGCACAAAGTGGCCCCGGGTGGCCCACTGCCTGGGGCCCCTGTATATTGCCTGTGGTCACTTTGTGCTGCCTGGGGCCCCTGGTACTGCCTGGGGCCCCTGTATGTTGCCTGGGGTCACTTTGTGCTGCCTGGGGCCACTTTGTACTGCCTGGGGCCCGTGCACTGCGGGCCCGTGCACTGCCTGGGGCCCCGTGCACTCCCTGGGGCCCCGTGCACTCCCTGGGGTCCTTGTATGCTGCATGGGGCCCCTGTGTGTAGCCTGGGATCCTGTGTGTAGCTTGTGGCCCCTAGTACTGCCTGGGGCCCCTGTGTGCTGCTTGGGGCCACTTTGTGCTGCCTGGGGCCCTGTGCACTGCCTGGGGCCCCTAGCACTGCCTGGGGCCCTAGCACTGCCTGGGGCCCCTGTATGTTGCGTAGGGCCACTTTCTGCTGCCTGGGGCCACTTTGTGCTGCCTCGGGCCCCCATGTGTTGCTTGGAGCCCTGATCTACAGCTGCTGTGGTATACGGAGGGGTATAATCTGGCCTAGGCCACTTTAACCCCGAGTATATTCTGGTCGGGGGGGTTAGTCTGGCCTGTTACACCGGGGCACAGCCGAGTAGAACCTCATACAATCCCAGCAGCTCCTGCTGCTGTCCTGACACACTCCACCCCCTCCCCACAGCCCAGGGCAGCACATATCATCTCCTATTCACCTGCACACCTGGGGTTCAGTGATTTCAATCAGCACTTAGCTCCAGTAGCAGCTCACCCTGTGTGTGCTGCTACTGAGCAGAAGATACAATCTCCCATATGCTGTGTCTCAGTCAGGGGACACATCGAGGTCACATCACCACAACATGATAGGTGTAAAGCAGGCGGGAGATTCCAAATGGAGGAGGCGGCGATGAAGAAAGAATAACGCCACCCAGCGGGGCGTGTGCTGCTGCATGGAGGAGGGGCAGAATGGAGCCTGGCGCCGCCTTCTCAGTCCCCAGCCTCAGGGACTTCTGTAAGTTATAAGTTATTTTTCTGCAGTTTTATAGGGCGGATTTAGCTCAGAGAGGGATAGATAGGGAGCAGCTAGGAAGGTGCAGGGACAGGTAGTGATAGTGTAGGGGCTTAGATCCAGGTGACAGGTTCCCTTTAAAATATTTTGGCAAAGGTTCTGGCTCTCCGGCTATCCAGAGTTATCACTAGAGTTATCCATCCAGATCAAATGGGTTTTATGCCGGAAAAAATTGACTGCAATTAATATTCGTTCGTTGTATCTTAATTTACAGATACTACCGAGTAATCAGGAACCCAGAACTGTTGAATCTTTGGACGCTGCCAAGAGAAATGATGGGAGTGATGGTGTGCCACGGTCCGCGCTGCTCTGGGTTCAAAATAACTCACCAAAGAGCCAATAAACTTTTCATCCTCTTTATTCCTCCTTCTCCTACGCGTTTCAGCGCCACACCCGAAGCCTTCCTCAGGGATAACGCCGGGTGTGTGGCGCTGAAACGCGTAGGAGAAGGAGGAATAAAGAGGATGAAAAGTTGATTGGCTCTTTGGTGAGTTATTTTGAACCCAGAGCAGCGCGGACCGTGGCACACCATCACTCCCATCATTTCTCTTGGAACATACCACTATCCAGTGGTAGGTGGAGGTCCTGCAGCAGCTTGGAACATTGATTCCTAAACGCCTTCAAACCAGTTGTGGGGATCACAACTGGATCAGGTGAGCGGCTCCACAGCACCACCATATTACACCAGTGTCACTAGTGATAGGGCACTATTGCGCCTCTTGTCCCCCTCCCTTTTATATTTTGTGGACGCTGCCAAGGCATTTGATAGCGTCGAATGGCCAGATCTGTGGGCTGAATTAAAGATGGGTTTCCGTAACAACTATCTATTCCGTAAAACTTTTATACTCAATGTCGGAGGCCAGGGTCAGAGTTAATGGAGAGATTTCGGACCGATTCCGCTTATATAGAGGAACCAGGCAGGGATAACCATTGTCCCCCCACTATTTGCTGTAGCGATAGAACCTCTGGCGGCAGTGATTCAGGCATCACCTGCAATTCTGGGCTTTGAACATGGGTCTCTGCACGAGAAGATTGCACTGTACGTGGATGACATGCTTTTATTCCTCAAGAATTGGCCGTCCTCCCTGAAAATAGCAATTGATGTTTTTACTGTCTTTATATCCATTTCTGGTCTATCAATTGGGAGAAATCTTCACTCATGCCGGTGGGGCAGGTTCCCGATAATCCCTCAGGGTTAGCTGGATGTCTGAACGTAGTCTCAGAGTTCAAATACTTGGGGATTTTTATAGGACAAAATATTCAAGAGTATGAACAGCTCAATATTAACCCATTATTTACTAAATTTCATCAAAAGGTAAAGGATTGGAGCAGATTACCATTGAGCATGGTGGGCAGAGCAAACTTGATAAAATGGTTCTTATGCCTCAAGCATAGTGCACCTGTCTGGATCCCTAATAGATTTTTTTTTACCAAATAAATAGGATATTTAGAGAGCTTATATGGAAGTGTGGTGTCCCCAGAACACATTTAGAGATTGTGCGCAGATCAAAAGAGGGGTGGTTTGGCGGTTCCTGACCCGTTTATTATATTTCAGCACAGCTGCAGCATTTTCGAGGATGGGGGGAGGAAGATAGCACAGTACAAGGTTCTTCGGGTCATATGCTCATATGTGTCAAAGGGAATGATTTGTTGGTATAGTCTTTGGATTCAGGTAAATTTTGCAGTGGTCTAACTTTCAAATTCCTGACATTACAATGTATGGATAGGGTGTGGAACACAAGCTAAATTCCTGCTCAGCATACAAGGGGTCACGAGACATGCTTTGATCTGGAGAAACCTGACCTGTATTGAGATCAATAAACTGGATGGATTCGAATTGTGGGAGAGGAGAGGTCTTAAATTGATATCACTACTCGGAGGGTGTGTTTCGATCTTTGAGGATTTCAAACAGACATTCTCCATTCCCAGTGCCAGATTTTTCCAATATCTACAGCTACGACATGCCTGTGAATCACAACATCGACTTATTCCAATCTCTAGGAGTACTAAAACCCCACTGCTGGATAAGATAGTGATGGGGGGAGGTTCAAGAGGCATTATATGTATGGTTTATGGAGAGATGTCAGGTAGAAGGGTTGCGGATTTGTGAACTTTGATGGATAAATGGCAGTCTGAGGTGGAAAAAACTTCACTTAGGATGAATGGGAGGACATGTTGCAAGAGGTCACGAGAGTGTCGGTCAGTGAGGCGCAGAGGGGAGGGTGTCACATTTGTTTCTGCTCCACCGTGTATATAGAACACCTGTACGTTTGTTGAGAATGGGATATGCTAGAAGTGTGGTATGCCCAATGCAGGCCTGATTCATTTGACTTGGAACTACCCTCGCTTGCGAAGATTCTGGAGAGACATAGCGGACTTAATTATTAAGGTGTACCAATGTCAATTGGTACTAGACCCTAAAATGGCCCTTCTCGGACATATATCAAGTTTGCCTATGTCAGAGGGACATCCGTTGGCAATATCACACATATTATATTAGGGACATAAGAAAATTGCGGCTCACTGGAGGGAGCCTTCTGTTCCCACGCTCACAGAGGTAATTGACGCAGTCAACAATATCATGGCTATGGAGAAATATGTCAGAAGAGACGGGTAACTAAGAAGTGGGAAGATATATGGGCACCATGGCTAGACAATTCAGGGCTGGCACCTGTCACATTAACATGGATTAGAGCGCTATGTAGAGTGTGAGGAGACCTCTCTATGGTAGGCTGAATGAGTAGACAGCTAGTGACATTGTACAAAAAAAAGGGGAATGTTTTGGGTGATTTTATTAATACGATGACATAATTTATAGTAATACATTCGGGTGATGAATCTTAAAGAGGTGGCTTTCGCAGGTGAATTGGGCGAATAAAACCCAAAAAAGATCCTGACTATATATGGAGATTGATATCCACTCTGGACACTTGTAAATGGGAATGGTAGCTATTTAGCAGCTGAATACATCAGGAAAGAGAGATTTTTTGTTGGGGGGGGGAAAGGGTGGTTGGATGTGTAATAGGCTGCCTAGGGATCACCCTGTAAAGTCATACATGTTTATTCTTTTTGTGAAATTTGAAAATGTTTAATAAAAATTATTTAATTAAAAAAAAAAGTGAGTATCACAGAACAATACTTCGGTTCGTCAAATTGCACTCAGCAGAATACTGGGCCACTGACCATTTGAGTAATCAAACAAAGCAGACAGCACTCACATAGCTGCCTGTGAGCTCCCCCCTTCAGGGGTGGAAGAGACTGAGAACCACTTTACCTTCTCTTTGACTGCATCTATTATAGCAAGTGCCCACGATCAGGACATGCTGCGTTCTGGACACAGCGCATTTTCTCTTGCGGAGACTCTAGGTGCTCTCTGTGGGAGAACGCAGCGTCCATGCTCAAGATCAGGATTCTGGACGCAGTGTGTCTTCTAAAGCAGAAACACTCATGTCCTGCGCAGGGCCCATGATAAGGACTCTGGGTGCAGTGGAACACTCGTATCTCCGCCAGCATAAATTGACACGCTGTGGTGGTGAAGTCACACTACAGGTCAGTTTATGTTGTGGAAAAAGAAAAAAATGTGCACATGGGATTTCTATAAACCCATCCACTGTGCTTCTGCAGAACACATTATTTTGGACACAGCAAAAACACACAACCTGATGTTCTTCTGATAATCTGGCGTAGTGAAATTTCTTTTTGCACTCGTAAATTCTCCTATAGGGAGATTCTGAATGAAATGGGCTGGATTACAACTATCTGCCCTCAACATAGTAGTTTAACTAGTAAGGTACCGTCACACCTGGCGACGGGGCTGGGGATGTCGGCGGCGACTGGCGGGTATGCGCACGTTTTTGGCGCCCCGCCAGCGTCGCCGTCCCCCATTTACACGGGGCGACATCTCCAGCCCCGCGCCAGCGAGCTGTCAAGCGGCATCGCCGCCAGGGTGTCTGAAAACCCCAGCAGCGATGCAGGACAATGGGAGCCTATGGCTCCCATCGCCTGACAGGTCGCCGGCGGACGGTTACATGGGGCGATGTGTGCACATCGCTCCAGATCGGTCGCCTGCTTTCAGAGCACTGCTCTGAAACCAGGCGACCTCCCGGCGGCGCCGACATCGTCCCTTTACATGAGGCGACGCAGGGTCGATGTCGCCACCGAGAGGCCACGCCCCTATGTCGCCGATGTAATCGGCGGCGATGTCACCCGTGCGACGGGCCCTGTAGAGTTTCTATGTAAAGTGGAAAAAATGTTACCAGTAGAAATACCCCCAGATGAATTTACATCGGGGGGCGTGGCTTAACGCTACACAGGAATGGCCGCCTGATCCGGGAGCTCCCGCTCACACAGGCTCCAAAGCGGCTCAAACAGAGCTCTAAGACCGGGACCACCGCCCGAAACAGCCCCTAAACACGCAGGAGGACCGCGGGATCGTATGGGCAAAACTAGAAGCGGGAAACGCGACTCCTTGCAGCGCGTCACGGATTACTTCCCGAGCTCCAAACCCGCCGAAATCGCTCCTAAGATGGCGCCGACCTCACCACGCGCGGCCCGCTCCTCTTCCAGGAGGAACTCTGTGGCTTCTTCAGCATCGGCCAGCGGAGATCAGGAGGAAGCACCGGTCACACAAAGCAGCATGAAGGCGATGCTATCCTCCATGCTGGCATCCCTCCGGACCTCATTACAACAGGACATAAAAGGTATGCTGGCTGAAACTAGGAGAGAACTGGCAGAGGTGGGGGGAAGGACTGATAGACTGGAGAGGAAGATGGTAGAACTTGTGAATTCCCACAACAACTTACTAGATGCACATGAAGTGTTTAAAGCTGACATAACTAAGATGCAGGCAAAGCAGCTGGATCTTGAAGATCGCCATAGGCGAAATAATGTGCGCATAAGAGGAATCCCTGAGAGTGTACAACCTAAAGACCTCCGTTCAGTACTACAGGAATTCATCATGGCAGCCATGCCTGAAGTGCAAAAGAAAGATATTATAATTGACAGAGTCCACAGACTGCCCAAGCCAGCCCACATCAACCCCTCTCTGCCCAGGGACACCATTGCAAGAATTCATTTTTACGAACTTAAGGAAGATTTCCTGTACTGTCTAAGGAGCAAGCCGGTCCTCCCAGAGAAATTCTCCTCACTGATGGTGTTCTCTGACCTATCTCCAGGGACATTGGCACTACGGAGGGCTTTCCAACCGTACACCTCCGTCCTCAGGAAACATAATATACCTTACATGTGGGGCTTTCCAACCAAGCTTCTGGTGCGCAAAAATGACACCACACATGTCTGCCCGCTTCCAGCCCAAGCAGCCAAGCTACTAGCCCAGTGGGGCTTGGGATCCCCGACAAAGACTGGGGGACACACACCTCCACCAGAAGCTCACAAGAAACATGTTGACCCGGAGTGGTCCACGGTCTGACAGCACATATTATAGCCTGTGGACGGCATGCCTGTCCGTGGTTCATCTTTTTTCTCTCCTGCTTTTCTGACCCTTGGGGCTACTTCATCCCTCTTACGTAGCCCTTCCCGGATCCGGTCAGAATTCCAAAACTGACATATCCAGGGATTACATCTGAACTCCTGGATTTTCCCCATAGAGTGTATTTTTGTCACTCGCTGGACATCCAAAAACGAAGATGACCTCACTATTTTTGAGGTTGTTATTGGTTTTTTGTTATCTTTGTAACTTTTCTAATCCTACTCCTCGGAGGACGACGTATTGGTCCTTTATGGTGTTGGGAATTTTTTCTGCCTTTTCCCTTACAACCCTCCCTTGTTTTATGCCTAACGTTCTACCATCACCGTTAATGATGTATAAGAAAAACGAAACCATTCCCACAGCCCGCTGGGTCTGGAAACAGCGACGTAATATAAGTGTATCACGTTTATTGCATTACCATGAGTATCTCTCTGATATCCATAAATGTTAATGGACTAAATTCCCCAGTTAAGAGATCCATAGCCTGGCGACATTTGCACAGATCTCACAGTGATGTTGTATTTATACAGGAGACACATTTGCTAATAGAAGATAACAGTAGAATGCACTCGCATTTATACCCCCACCGGTTTTTTTGCCAACAATTCCAAAAAAAGGGCGGGAGTGGGGATCTTTATAAAAAATTCTGTAGCATTCAAATTAGAACTGGCTATACCGGACCCGGAGGGTCGCTATCTAATCTTATTATGCACTATTAACAGTAGCCGTTACACCCTGGTTTCAATATATGCCCCTAATTCGGGTCAAATTGGGTTTCTACGGTCTCTCCTGGACAAAATACAGCTTCACACCTGGGGACACAGAATTTTATGTGGTGACTTTAATATTCCAATGTATAAGAGAATGGATTGTTCGGGGCCTTCACACACCCGCAGCGAAATGGGCCCACTAGTTGCAGAAAGTGGCTTACACGATATATGGAGATACCAGCACAGCGAAGAACGTGACTACACTTTCTATTCAAATAGATACCACACATACAGTCGCATAGATGTTATATTAGTGGATGACGCACTTTTACATACCTGTCAACACGCAGATATAGGCAATATAACGTGGTCCGACCACGCGCCAGTCTCATTGAAAATCTCTGACCCCGCGGCTCTCAGACCCCCACACAGGTGGAGATTAAATACGTACTTACTAACTAACCCAGAGGTGGTAACAGACATAACAAACCAACTCAAAGAATACTTCCTAATAAATGATAATGGGGAAATACAAGATGAGGTTTTATGGTTCTCTCATAAAGCAGTAATCAGAGGTCTACTGATTAAAATAGCCGCATACACAAAGAAGAAATATATGGCGGAAATGAGGACTACCCTACACAACATCACAATCCTTGAAAAACAACATAAAGAGACCTCATGCTCACAAACACTAAAAACACTATTAGAAGCCAGAAACCACCTGCGTTCCCTTATGCTACAAAAAGCAGAAAAAGACCTTAAAAAATTAAAAGCAAACCACTACGGGATGGGGGATAGAGCGGGCACACTCCTGGCTAGGCGGGTAAAAAAAAGAGCCGCGCGGTTCAGGATACCCTACCTCATATCACCAGCCGGTCAGCAGATTCGTAACCCCATCTCTATAGCAAATCAATTTCGGACATATTACGATTCCCTGTATAATTTAAAACAAGATAAGAATATCCCACAACCCAATGAGAACATGATAAAAAATTTTCTTGACCAAATTAATCTTCCAAGATTAACACCAGACCAATTAAACAACCTAAACGCCCCGATCACGGAAATGGAACTTAACTGGGCACTACACTCTACTAAGAAGGGAACTGCACCTGGACCGGATGGTTTCTCCTTCCCGTACTACACACAATTCTTTCATATCTTGTCCCCTTACTTGTTGAGACTATTTGCGTACTGGCGATCCAGGGGGGAGATTAAACGTGAAGGCCTGGAAGCAATCATAACCACCCTCCCCAAACCAGGGAAAGCGCCCACAGATCCAGGTAACTTTCGCCCGATTGCTCTGCTCAACTGTGACACCAAATTATACGCGAAGGTATGGGCTACCAGACTGATGGATGTCCTTCCATCCCTGATAGACCCAGACCAGGTTGGATTTGTGCCGGGCCGACAAGCACGAGACGGAACCAGACGCCTTATTAATATTCTCGAATTAATGGAGAGATCCGACTCCCCCGGTGTGCTGCTGTCCTTAGATGCTGAAAAAGCCTTTGACAGAGTACACTGGGGGTATGTTGAAGCAGTTTTAAATAAATTTGGTATTATAGGCCCGATAAAATCGGCCATAATGGCGTTATACTCTTCTCCTAATGCTTCCGTCTGTGCTTCCGGGTTTGTATCAGATCCCTTGGACATCTCTAATGGCACTCGCCAGGGATGTCCGCTCTCTCCCCTAATATTCGCGCTGGCAATGGAACCCTTGGCGGAGCAAATCAGGCGAAACAACAGGATTGAAGGAATTAATGTTGGCAAATCAGTGTACAAAATTGGACTTTACGCTGATGACGTCATTTTGACTTGCTCCAATGTATTGTCTTCTTTACAAGAAATAATGTCAGTTTTGAGGAACTTCACGGCAGTATCTTACTACCGTTTAAATATTTCTAAATCCGTTATATACCCGATAAATGTACCCACCAGATGAGTGAGGATATCCGACGTCAGTTCTCCTTCACATGGGCACATGGGGGTTTCAAATATTTGGGGATACATATAACCTCCATACAAAACATTGTTAAAACTAACGTGGATTTATTGGCTAAGGAAATAGGTAATGAACTGGACAAGATGGCTCCTGTTTGCCTTTCCTGGATCGCCAGGATCCAATTGATAAAAATGCTCATACTTCCCAAAATGATTTATTTATTCAGGTGTTTACCGCTATCCTTCCCGAGAATATGTCTAAATAGACTACAACACATTCTTAATAAGTTCATATGGGCGGGGAGACCTCACCGCGTGGCTCACAAAATAATGATTTTGCCTTATAATAGAGGTGGACTGGGAGTTCCAGACGTCCTCACATATCACAGAGCAGCACTTCTGGAACCAGCACAAATGTGGTGGACAGGGAATGCCAGCTTGATAGGCTGGTTACAAATAGAGACCCAATTGACTCCGGCCAAATCACTAAGGCTACTACTGGAAGCAGATCTACTACATCCCCAAGAAAACAAAGACAATCTAGCCACAATGAATGCTTTAGTGAGATTATGGCATCTTCTGAGCAACACCCGCCTTCATTTCCTACACAGATATATTTCACTTAACGCAATAGAGACTATGATACCGGATATCAATCTTACTCGTTGGAGGGAAGGCGGGGTAGCCACACTAAAAGATCTGCTAGACGAAAACGGGGTCAAAACCTTTCAGAACATAGCTAATACATACACTATACCCAACGTTTTATTTTACCAATATTTACAGATCAGACATCTCATAAATGCTAGTAGATCTTCTTCCGTTGATCCTATCCAGGCAGACTTAGCATTACAGAGGTACTTTAAATCTACATCTAATCAACATGGAATCTCCATCATATACCAATCTTTAATATCTCCAACTGGAGATACCAAACTCCCCTACATGGAAATGTGGGAACGTAGACTCTCATTTCAGACAACCCCTGAATCCTGGTTCAATGCGGCCACGCATGCTTCAAAATACACGTCCTGCCTTAATCATCTGGAGCAGGCAAAGAAGCTGCAATTGAATTGGTACCTAACCCCATTGAAACTGAGTAAATTTCAACCCACACAATCAGGGGAATGTTGGAAAGGTTGCCTACAAGAGGGCAGCGTGGAGCATGTGTGGTGGAACTGCCCAAAGGTGAGACAATTCTGGAAGGTGACGGAACAGATACTGAGACAGGTTACGGGTTTACACATCACCTTAACTGCTCCCTAGCTCTACTGGGTATAGACATCAACCAGTTCCCACCTCTCCTTAAACCCATTATCACCAACATACTGATAGCCGCCAGAATGTGCATTGCTAAACACTGGAAGAGCCCAATAACCCCATCTAGAGATGAACTTATATCCCTTGTTAACGTACACATGCAATACGAAACAGTCCTTGCTCATGACAACAAAACTAGAACTAAGAAATTAAGCTGGTGGGATCCCTGGACGACATCACAATTTATGGGTACACCAACTAATCAATCGTGATCTACAGATATACATAAAACAGATATGTGTTGCTAAGTTGTATACAAGACACTAGATTATACTCTCACAAGGCATATTATGATGGAACCCCCCCCCTTCCCCCCCCCCCCCCCCTTACCCCATACTTTCCCCCCGTTTATATTTCCCATTCTTTTATGTCAAACTTCTTGATTGTCTATGTTGTATTATTCTGGAAAAGTTTGGTACGCAAAGTAATGCGGTGTAATGTTGCACTGTCTTATGATGTATATATGATTGAAAACCTTAATAAAAATCTTTAGTTCCAAAAAAAAAAAAAAAAAATGAATTTACATCCAACAATTGTACAATACCACCAGATTTTCCTACTGTAAAACAAATATTCAGAGCATTATGATTAATATAATGTAGAAAAGATATTAATTCAGGTATAGGAGATACAGACCAGATTCAGATAAAGACCAGGTCATCGCTGAATCTCCTGCACCATGTGATCTGCAACATAAAAGAATTGGTAACCGTATATAAAAAAATTTGTTCCCAAAAAAACATGTATTAAAGTTTGGCATTGAGGGTGAAAATTTTGTCTCCAGTGCACAGCCACACATCTGAAGATAAAGAGTCTAATCAAATTTAAAATAGTTTTAGGCGGTCAAAAAATGAATTGCCATAACAACAAAATTGTCAGTGTCTGCATCATATACCTTTTGGTTGAACAAGATTTGCGAAACTGCATGTTAAACCTCATTGTGCGGGATGCATGAGTAGAGTAACACCACGTCATATGTTACCCAGATGTAATTGTTTTTCATTTTATATCTTCCAACGAAACTGTGCAAAAGAGGTTTGGTATCCTTCATATGTCCTATCATGCCCTCCACCAAAGGTTGGAGCTTCCCATCCACCCATTCGGACAGTCTTTCATTCAAAGATCCTATGCCAGAAACAATTGATTGGAATGGTACCAGAATTATCAATCATAATGCTCTGAATATTACATTTTATAGAAGGAAAATCTGGCATTACTGTACAGTTTCTGAATGTAAAGTTAGGGGGGGAGGGGGGAATCTTTCAACCAGTAAACATTTTGCCACTTTACACTGAAACTCTACTAGTGGAAATACTTTGCTGAGGGCAGATAGTGGTCATCCAACACATGTCGTTCAGAATCCTAGGTGGCTAAATATTGGAGTTGCCTGGGGAGATCTTCTCCAGAGATTGAACTGGTGGAGGCCAGAAAGCAGCAAGGTCCCCGAGATGCATCGGGATGATAGAAGGGGTTAATGACAGTTGAATTTTGACAGCTTGTCCTTAAGCGCTGGATTGAAAATGTCAGGGGTCTTCTGATACCCGCCCATTACCAATCCGTGAATGAATAAAACTAGAGCCTGAACTAAGGTGATACTCTGCAGTGGTGCGAGTTCACACTGGCCTCAATGAATAACACAACAAAAAAACAACAAATGAGCAAATACCCTAAAAATGATAAAAGTAAAAATGTTATAGTGCAAAAAAAATAAATAAATAAATATTAGGGTACTTAGTGACAGATATGAGATCATCTCTCATCAGGATCTCCTGTCCTTGTCACTTCACATCACTGACGGATGGCAAGGTATTAGTACTATTGTTAAGCAGGGAATGTCCCGAAAAGGTCACCTTGTCGCTGGTGGGACAGCTTACACATTCATCTCTATACATAATCACCAGTTTTGCGCTTCCGGCCACTGTGCCGCTATCAAGCGATGGCGCCTGCGCAAAACTGGTGATTACCCGGAAGTGCCACCATATTAGTACTCCCAAAGCTGCTGGCGGCGGCCTGCAGCCTCCCGTCCCCGCACCTCCCCTACACCACTGTAACACACCCCCACATATCCCCGCACTACACCCTCGCACCCCCCCCTCCAGTGCCCGCTTCCTCCCCACACTACACCCCCGCGCCCCCCTTTACCGGCCGCACCCCCCCACCTACTTACCTATTCACATATAGGACCTTTAGTTTGTCACAGTCATGTGATCATTCACATGACCGTGCATCACCCTAGATCCGCCTCCTCTACTCTAATGCTGCTGCTAACCAGCTATGAAATGGAACTGGTCACGCATGGAAGGAGAGATGAGAAGCAGACAGCACAAGCCGACCTCAAACACATAGGGGGAGCACAATTACTCAAGGGGACCAGTACACACATAAAAGGACTACAAACAATGAAGGGGGCCACAGAAATGAAGTAGGACATATTACACTAAAGGGGGCACCGACAATGATAAACGGGACCAGACAAAACATAAGGACACATAAACACTGAAGTAGGAGCCTGAGAAACAAGGACGCACCACTAACACTGAAGGGAACCACCAAACACTCAATGAGTACTACACACACTGAAGGGGAGCCACACAGAGGGAAGGTCTGATACCCGCCCATTACCAATCCGTGAATGAATAAAACTAGAGCCTGAACTAAGGTGATACTCTGCAGTGGTGCGAGTTCACACTGGCCTCAATGAATAACACAACAAAAAAACAACAAATGAGCAAATACCCTAAAAATGATAAAAGTAAAAATGTTATAGTGCAAAAAAAATAAATAAATAAATATTAGGGTACTTAGTGACAGATATGAGATCATCTCTCATCAGGATCTCCTGTCCTTGTCACTTCACATCACTGACGGATGGCAAGGTATTAGTACTATTGTTAAGCAGGGAATGTCCCGAAAAGGTCACCTTGTCGCTGGTGGGACAGCTTACACATTCATCTCTATACATAATCACCAGTTTTGCGCTTCCGGCCACTGTGCCGCTATCAAGCGATGGCGCCTGCGCAAAACTGGTGATTACCCGGAAGTGCCACCATATTAGTACTCCCAAAGCTGCTGGCGGCGGCCTGCAGCCTCCCGTCCCCGCACCTCCCCTACACCACTGTAACACACCCCCACATATCCCCGCACTACACCCTCGCACCCCCCCCTCCAGTGCCCGCTTCCTCCCCACACTACACCCCCGCGCCCCCCTTTACCGGCCGCACCCCCCCCACCTACTTACCTATTCACATAGGACCTTTAGTGATGTCACAGTCATGTGATCATTCACATGACCGTGCATCACCCTAGCTGCCTCCTCTACTCTATGCTAACCAGCTATGACATGGATGTCACAGTGAGAAGGAGAAGAAAGGCGACAAGCACAAGCCGGACCTCAAACACATAGGGGGAGCACACATTACTCAAGGGACCAGACACACATAAAGGGGACTACAAACATGAAGGGAGGCCACAGAGATAATGGAGGACAACACTAAACGATGGGCACCACAAATGAATAAGGGACCACAAACATAAGGAGCGAGACCATAAACAGACAATACGTGAGGAACAAAACAAGGACCAGTCGCTCACTAACACTAACGGCCCACACACTCAGCGTACTACCCCCACTACACTGCAATAGGAGTGAGCACACAGACATCAGACCGGAACTGGGCCTACCGAAGACAGGACTCACTGAAGGGAAAGAAGAAAGCGACCATAACAAGGGAGCACATATAGACAGCAACATAAGACACAACAAGGGCGGAGACTGGAACACTAAGGGGGAC
This sequence comes from Allobates femoralis, assembly GCA_033576535.1. Lineage (NCBI taxonomy): Eukaryota > Metazoa > Chordata > Amphibia > Anura > Aromobatidae > Allobates > Allobates femoralis. The sequence goes on along the minus strand of JARQOC010000007.1, from coordinate 16,554,978 downwards.
CAAAAAAACACCAGAAAACATAAGGGAACAAACACGAAGTAGACCAGAAAAACGCACACACATGAAGAACAAACACTATAACAGAACAGAGGAGAGAGACAAAAGGGAACAAAAAGCACAAGATCAACACGCGACTGACCAAGGGAGACTAAAGAGACTGAAAATAAACCAGAAAAACACTGCAGGGGCAGACAACAAAAGACCATATATTCAACAAGCCAAACATAGGACAGACAAGAAACAACCACAGACAAGCAGCAGAGAGAAAAAAGTGGGGCACAGACCAGGCAAAAAAAAAGACACATGAACAGGGGCAGAGACACAACGCACCAGACAGCCAAAAAAATGCACAGGGGCAAAGGGAGAGCAGGGGGCACAAATACCACAGCGTGCCACCACGACCTCCGGTGCGATCAAGGGCTATTCTAGTATGAACATATTTATGTCACTAAGTACCCTAATTATTTTTTACATTTTTTTTTTTGCATTATAAAAAATAGCTATAGCATTTTTCCTTTTATCATTTTTAAGGTATTTGCTCATTTGTTGTTTTTTTGTTGTGTTTTCCATTATGAGGCCAGTGTGAACTCGCACCACTGCAGAGTATCACCTTAGTTCCCCCTCTGGTTTTATTCATTCATGTTTTGTTGCCATCATGCAATCATAGGTTTGTCCAACCTTTGAGCTGGACATGATGTAATGTCTGGCGTCCCATGGTAGGTGTGCTCTGTTGGGGACCGGTCAGTCCTGCTTGATCCTGACCTTGTCACTTCACATCACTGACAGATAGCAAGGTATTAGTACTATTGTTAGGCAGGGACTGTCCCGATAGGGTCACCTTGTCGCTGGTGGGACAGCTTATGCATTCATATTATCATATTGAGGTCACCAAGAACCCCAATTTTTTTTTTGCACTATAGCAGTTTTACTTTTATGATTGTTAGGGTATTTGCTCATTTGTTGTTTTTTTGTTGTGTTTTCCATTACCAATCCGGTAAGAGAATAGTTAATACACACAAAAATAGAAAATTCCTTTAGGCTGGTTTCGCACTGCAGTTTTTCCCTGATCAGGTTTCATCAGGTTTTTGTGCCAAAACCCGGAGAGGAACCAGGAGAGGAACTTGCAGAGAAAAACTATAATTGAAAGATTGACACCTATTCTAAGTTTTGGAGACACTCCTGGTGTGGTTGGCACACAAACTACCGTATATACTCGTGTATAAGCTGACCCGTTTATAAGCCGACCCCCTACTTTTGCCCCCAAACCCTGGGAAAACCTATTGACTCGTGTATAAGCCGAGGGTGGACCCCAGCACAGGTATACAGCAGCCTCCCCAGTGGTACATACAGCAGCAGCCCCAGTGGTACATACAGCAGCAGCCCCAGTGGTGTATACAGTAGCAGCCCCAGTGGTGTATACAGCAGCAGCCCCAGTGGTGTATACAGCAGCAGCCCCAGTGGTGTATACTGCAGCAGCCCCAGTGGTGTATACAGCAGCAGCCCCAGTGGTGTATACAGCAGCAGCCCCAGTGGTGTATACAGCAGCAGCCCAGTGGTGTATACAGCAGCAGCCCAGTGGTGTATACAGCAGCAGCCCCAGTGGTGTATACAGCAGCAGCCCCAGTGGTGTATACAGCAGCAGCCCCAGTGGTGTATACAGCAGCAGCCCCAGTGGTGTATACAGCAGCATCCCCAGTGGTGTATACAGCAGCATCCCCAGTGGTATACAGGCGCCCCCCCATGGGTGTACAGGGTCCCCCTTGCTGCCACTAACCTGTAAAGTAATAATCATTATACTTATCCCTGTCCTGTCGCCGCCGCTCTCCAACACCGCGCGCTCCTCCGGCTTCATCCGGCTTCCTCCTCCGGAGCACAGACAATGACGTCATTGCCTGCGCCCACCGGAGTAGAAAGCCGGAAGAAGCCGAAGGAGCGCGCGGTGTCAGAGAGCGGCGGCGGCGACAGGACAGGGATAAGTATAATGATTATTACTTTACAGGTTTGCGGCAGCAAGGGGGGGCCCTGTATACACAAGGGGGGGCCCTGTATACAGATGACTCGCGTATAAGCCGAGGGGGGGACTTTTCAGCCCAATTTTTGTGCTGAAAAACTCGGCTTATACGCGAGTATATACGGTATATGGACACTGATCAGTGAACAAACTGCAGTGTAAAACCAGCCTTATAGAAATAAAAACACACTGACAACTTTCATTTACCCATTTATCAAGTTCCAACAACATACTAGTGCATCTTAATGAATTAGAATATTATCAAAAATCAATGTCATATTTCCATGTTTCAGGGCGTTCTGGGAGCCCTGAAACATGTTGACTAATAAAATCATTATATTCCCTCTTTGATGTATTGTGTAATGTGGCAGCGTGGTTTTTAACCCTTCATCCCCCCTACTTTATTTTTCTGAGATAATAACCTTTGGGTTTTCATTGGCTGTAAGCCATAATCATCAACATTAACAGAAATAAACACTTGAAATAGATCACTCCGTTTATGACGACTAACAATATATGTGTTTCACTTTATGTATTGAATTACTGAAATATAATATCAAAAAGTTTATTTAATTCATTGAGATGCACTAGTACCTTCCGACGATAATCCATGCAGTCCACGAAAAACACTCATCTCTGCTGCATCGGAAATCACGCTGAAAAGAGTAAGCATCCTATCAGTGCGATTTCTGAGGACACAATGATGGCACCAAGAGCTCCAGCCCTGTCTGCGGTCAGCTGACCATATTACCATGTTAATCACACCAGTTGTGTTTTATTTCTAACTAGCTGTAGTACCCGGCTACGCCTGGGTTAATAAATAACTGCTGTTACCTATAACAAAATAGAATTTGACTATGTCATATTAATGACCTGTAGGACAATAGGAGTTGAGCTGTGATTGGTTGCTATAGGCAACCTAATAAATCTCCAGCCAACAGTAAACCCTCCCCCGGCCGGGCAGTATATATTATGTCACGCTTCCGGGGGAAGGCGCCCTAGAGTGGGCCCACTGGGCCGTGGTACCGAACTCCCTTGGCTGAGCTGATCCTAGTTTAACCAACCCCTATACAGGGATTGTCAGGGGCTAGCCCAGGGGGTCTAAATACCACAGCAGCTAGTACCAGGGGGGCGGCTCGTAAGGTTAGCCTATACTAAGGAACAGAGAAGTATTCCAGGTAACAGGGTACAAGGCTAGGAGACCAGGAATAGTGCTACCGGGGAGGCCTGACCAACAGTCAGCAAGGCAGAAGCAAACTGACTTAATAATCAGGCACCTCCCATCAGAGGAGGTGGCCTGATATACCATGGGAAGAGCAGCTATTGGTCAAGGGGAGTGTCAGGTTGGACCGTGCCGGCCCCTAGAGTCACAGGGAAGGAGTGCACCTAGCACGCCGCTGATTGGTCACATGAATAAGACCATAGTAATGTGCTCATGTGCGAACCCGGCGGTCAGCTGGCAGGAAGGGAACATGGCGACGGCTCCGAGACACAGTACGCCTGGATGCAGGACGCCCGGTCGGCAGAGAAGGAGATGCCGACCCGGGAGAGGCGAGCTGGGAAGCGGTGCCAGGGGGCCTAACATTACCTCCTCCCTCACGCACCCCTCCTCCGAAGGCGCGCTAAGAACCTCGCCAGAATCCCTGGCACATCAATGTTCTCCCGTGGCTCCCAGGTCCTCTCCTCAGGACCAAAGCCAGCTCAGTCAATTAGGAAGAGGGTCTTGCTTCTACTCTTCTTCATGGCAAGGATGTCCCTGACTTCATAGACATCCTCGGAGCTGAGAGGCCGTGGCACAGTACCGGAGGAGGGATGATAGCAATTCAGCACCACGGGTTTCAACAATGAGGCATGGAAGGAGTTAGGGATGCGAAGTGAGGCAGGTAGTCTCAGCTTGTAGGCAACATCGCTGATGCATCCTAGGACTTCGAAGGGGCGATATAACGGGGCCCCAATTTGTAGGATGGCACCTTTAGCCTGACGTATCTGGAAGAAAGCCACACTTTATCGCCCGGGAGAAAAGATGGCGAATCCAGACGTCTCTTATCAGCATGTGTCTTCATCCTGCCGGAGGCTTGTGTAAGAGCATCTCTGGTCTCACTCCAGATCCTGGAGAAGTCCATAGACAATGCATCAGCTGCCGGATGTTGAGGAGATCGAAAGAGGTAAACCATGATGTTGGACGAATACCACGAAAAAAAGGGGATTTAGCTGCCGACTCACTAGAGTGATTGTTGTATGCGAATTCTGCCCAAGGAAGGAGACCAGTCCAGTTATCGTGATGAGCGCTGGCAAAGTGCCAAAAATAGGTGGTGAGGACTTGGTTAATGCGCTCCACCTGCCTATTAGACTGAGGATGATAGGCAGAGGAGAAGTCCAGCGTGACATCCATATGCTTGCACAGCGCCCTCCAGAACCACGGAAGTGAACTTGGACTCCCCTATTGGACACGATATGGCGAGGAAATCCATGGAGCCGGAAGATGTGTTCAATGAATATCTTGGCTAACTCAGGAGCGGATGGTAGACCGGGTAAAGGAACGAAGTGAGCCATTTTGGAGAAGAGATCCACGACTACCCATATGACCGTACAGCCGGAGGAGAAAGGGTGATCCGTAATGAAATCCATCGCTATATGTCGCCAAGGAGCCGACAGGACCGGAAGAGGCAGTAGACGTCCAGCCGGCAACTTTCTGGACACCTTATTCCTATCACAAGAAGGACATGAAGCAACAAAGTCGTGGACGTCTTGACGGATAGTAGGCCACCAATAGTGACAAGTGATCAAAGAAAGACTTTTTAACTCCAACGTGACCGGCAATTCTCGACGAGTGTCCCTATGATAGGACCGTCCTCCTCTGATTTTGGGCGACGAATGTCTTACCCGGTAGAAGTCCAGCTACACGTAAGGGAGTCACATTGATTATTTTGGTAGGGTCAACGATATGGAAGGGCTCTGTCACTGTCCCCTCCGGGTTCGCACCTGCAGCTGCTCCCTCGGTGCCTGCCTCTGCATCCCTCACTCACCGGCCGCTCCGGGGGTCCCGCTCTAAGTGCCTCCGCCGTGCTGCCTCTGTCCGCACGCCTCCGGTCCCCTCTTCTGCTGCGGCTGCTTCCAGCTCTCCCCTGTCCTCCTGGCTTCCTGGTAGGTCGCATAGGGTGCGCGCCCGTAGCTCGTGCACATTCCAAAAGGGCCAGTGCGCCCAATTTCCTGTCATCCCTCTCAGCCAATCGCTGCTGAGGGGTGGCTACTTAATCTCAGGTTGTGCATTCAGTCAGTGCCTGGGCAATCTTCTGTGCTCCTTGAGTGCCTGTCCAGGTCTGGCTGTGCTGCAGTATTCTACCTATGCACTGACATTTACACCTATGTTTTGTATTCTTGCAGAGGGATCCTGTCCAGCCTCTCGTGATCTCCACTCCGGTCCCAAGACTTCTCCAGCAGTTCTCCAGAGGATCCCTCTCCACTCTTGCCTTCCTTCCTTGTATACTGTGAGCTCTTGGAGTCGGTTAACAGGCTCCGGGGTCATCGGTCCCCTCACTGCAGGTCTGCGTCAGATCCCTGTATAGGGGGTCACTGTCGCAGGGCTCCGTGGGAGGTTTCTGGTGGCTCTGACCCTGTGGCCCTCTTCAGGGGTGCTGTATCTTTTGCATTTGTTTTTCTCTGTAATAAAACCCCTTAACCTGCTTTCAGTCTCCTGAGTGTTTCTGATATCGGCATCCACAGACTCTGTGGTCCAGTGGGTCCCCCCTGTCCATTCCGCCTGTGCTGGCGTGACAGGCTCATCTTCCACATCCGATGGCTGGAAAGACCGCAACAGGGCATCAGCCTTGACATCAGCCAGGTACAAGCTTTTGCTCCCTTAACCCCTTCATGACCCCGCCTATTTTGACCCTAAAGACCTTGCCATTTTTTGCAATTCTGATCAGTGTCCCTTTATGGAGGTTATAACTCGGGAACGCTTCAACGGATCCTAGCGATTCTGAGACTGTTTTTTCGTGACATATTGGGCTTCATGTTAGTATTAAATTTAGGTCGATAATTTTTGCGTTTATTTGTGAAAAAATCAAAAATATGGCAAAAAGTTTGAAAATTTTGCAATTTTCAAATTTTTAATTTTTCTTCTGGTAAACCAGAGTTATGTGACACAAAATAGTTATGAAATAATATTTCCCTCATGTCTACTTTACATCAGCACAATTTTGAAAAAAAAATTTTTTTTTTGTTAGGAAGTTATAAGGGTTCAAAGTTCATGAGCAATTTTTCATTTTTCCACCAAAATTTACAAAACCATTTTTTTTTAGTGACCACATCCCATTTGAAGTCCCTTTGAGGGGTGTACATGACAGAAAACACCCAAAAGTGACACCATTCCAAAAACTGCACATCTCAAGCTACTCAAAACTACATTCAAGAAGATTATTAACCCTTCAGGTGCTTCACAGGAACTAAGCAAATTGGAAACAAAAAAAATGGATATTTTAATTTTTCTAACAAAAATGTTCTTTTAGCCTTAATTTTTTCATTTTCACATAGGCAACAAGATAAAATGGATCCTAAAAATTGTTGGGCAATTTCTTCTGAGTATATCGATACCTCATATGTGATCATAAACCACGGTTTGGGCGCACGGCAGGGCTCTGAAGGGAAAGAGCGCAATTTGACTTTTGGAGCTAATTTTCCATTCAAAAAGTGAAATGGCGCTCCTTCACTTCTGAGCCCTGCCGCGCGTCAAAACAGTGGTTTATGACCACATATGAGGTATCGGTGCACTCAGGAGAAATTGCCCAACAAATTTTAGGATGAATTTTATCCTGTTACCCATGTGAAAATGAAAGAATTGAGGCTAAAAGAGCATTTTTGTGAAAAAAAAGTACTTTTTCCATATTCACAGATCAATTTGTAAAGCATGTGGGGGTTCAATATGCTCACCACCCATCTAGATAAGTTCCCTGGGGGAGTTTAGTTTCCAAAATGGGGTCACTTGTGGGGGAGCTCCAAAGTTTAGGCACACAGGGCCTCACCAAACGCGACATGGTGTCCGCTAACAATTTGAATGGAAAATCAGCTCAAATTGTTTGCGGATACCATGTCGCATTTGGAGAGCCCCTGTGTGCCTAAACATTGGAGCTCCCCCACAAGTGACCCCATTTGGAAACTAGACCCCCAGGGAATATATCTAGATGCATCGTGAGCACTTTTAACCCCCAGGTGCTTCACAAATTGATCCGTACAAATTAAAAAAGAAAATTTGTGTGAAAAAAAAGTATTTTTACCTTATTACGGATCAGTTTGTGAAGCACCTGGGGATTCAAAGTGCTCACTATGCATCTAGATACGTTCCCTGGGGGGGTCTAGTTTCCAAAATGGGGTCACTTGTGGGCGAGCTCCAATGTTTAGGCACACAGGGGCTCTCCATACGCAACCTGGTGTTTGCCAACAATTGGAGTTGTTAGCGGACACCAGGTCGCGTATGGAGAGCCCCTGTGTGCCTAAACATTGGAGCTCCCCCACAAGTGACCCCATTTTGGAAACTAGACCCCCCAGGGAACATATCTAGATGCACAGTGAGCATTTTGAACCCCCATGTGCTTCACAAATTGAGCCGTATAAATGAATAAAGAAACTTTTCGTGAAAAAACATACTAGTCTAGTAGTTGCAATTCGCAGCATAGGGTCTCTCCATGCTGAGGATTCCAGCCCCCTAGTTGCCAAGTTGTACCTGGCTGGCAACCAAAAATACGGCAAAGCTCCATGTCATTTGATTTGTAGAATTTAAAAAAAAAAATGACATGGGGCTCTGCCATATTTTTGGTCCAGCCAGGTACAACTTGGCAGCTACGGACTGCCACCAGCCCCCAGCTGCCTCATTATACCTGGCTGGCAACCAAAAATACAGCGAAGCCTATTTTTTTTTTATTTCTAGAATTAATCTAGAAAATAAATGACATAGGGCTCCGCCATATTTTTGGTCCAGCCAGGTACAACTTGGCAGCTACGGACTACCACCCACCCCCAGCTGCCTCGTTATACCTGGCTGGAACCAAAAATACAGCGAAGCCCATTTTTTTTTTTAATTTCTAGAGCTAATTCTAGAAAAAAAAATTACGTGGGGCTCCGCCATATTTTTAGTCCAGCCAGGTACAACTAGGCAGCTGGGGGCTGGAATCCTCCGCAGAGAGAGGCCCAAGCGTTCTGGGCCCCCCATGCTGCGAATTGCAGCCCGCAGCCGCCCCAGAAAATGGCGCATTCATTGAAGCGCCATTTTCTGTCGCTGTACCCACGCTCTTCCAGTTGACCTGGTGCCGGTGGCTAACTGGGTAATAAAGGGGTTAATGCCAGCTTTTTATTGGCAGCTGGCACTAAGCCCGAGATTCATAATATAGGGCCAATGTTAGACCCGCCATTAGGAATCTCTAGTACGGTAAATAGTCAATAAATACACAGAGAAAAATCTTTTTATTTGAAAAAAAAAAAACACAGACACAATTCGGACTCCATCTTTATTATAAAAAGATCCGACGTAGTCCACAACGAAGGTCCCACGACGCTCGATCGCTCCGACGTAGTCCATAACGAAGGTCCCACGACGTTCGATCGCCTTCGAGAGGACAAATCCAGAGAGAAGATGAGGATGTTGTCCAAATATACCACCACACAGGTGTACAACAAATCACGGAAGAGGTCATTGACGAACTCTTGGAATACTGCGGGAGCATTACACAACCTGTATGGCATGACCAAATACTCAATGGCCGTCCTGGGTATTGAAAGCCGTCTTCCATTCGTCTCCGGCACGTATGCGAACGAGGTTGTAGGCACCTCGTAGGTCCAATTTCGTAAAGATGCGAGCCCCTTTTAGCCTGTCAAAGAGCTCCGGAATCAGTGGCAGGGGATATTTGTTCTTGTTGGTGATGGTATTCAAACCTCTGTAATCAATACAGGGTCGAAGGGTGCCCTCCTTTTTCTTCACAAAGAAATGCGGCCGCACCTGCCGCACTTGCCGCAAGATCCATAGACATTGTATGGGGCTTGCCGCAAGTGCGGCCGTTATACGGTAATCGCGGCAGTTGCGTTTTTTTCACCGCAACTGCTGCAATCAGTGAAAGCAGCCTTACGCTGTTAAACAAGCGCATTAATTTGCTATATTTTGGGAATTATAAAACACACCCCAAATTGACAGGAGGAAAATAAAAAGAAAAGAATTTATGATAAAATGGGGGTGTGACGAACTGCACCTTGCAGCCCCACCCTGACATCTCTCCAGTGGGGCACCACACTCGCTCACAACCCTTTCAGGCTAAGAAACCTCTCTGACTTTCCCAAGGGAAACAAAGCCTAGCGAGCACATTAGGACTGAAACCAGTTCCTTGTTGGATAAAGGCCCAATCCATTAAAGGATTATATTAGGCCAGAAAGCAGCCACGTAGCATGTAATGTTAAATTGAGAACATTGACGTGTGAATTCGTGGATCCACATACAATAGCAACCTAGGATTAATTTATATATTTAATCTCTTTAAAAGGAACCTTTTACTCTAAACACACACAACCATGAGCGGTTTTGTGCTCATATCTATAATCCTTTCCTAACAGTCCTTTATGTATTAGCATACATAAATGGATCTTTAAAAGAAATTATTTCTAAAGATCGTTTGAGATGCTGATTAGGGCTTTGACTAGTCGAGGCTGCTTTAGTTCCCCTGTGGGCGTGATAGCCTGCTTTACCACCGCAACAACGTCATTGCTATAGAAAGCCACATGCCGCTTTGTATATCTCAGCACTGACCACCTCTGATGCCAGGTGTATGCACCCTATCTTCAGAGAAGCTCTCTGCACTTGATCAGAAGTTGTCCACACTACCGGTCATGCTCACTGCTGTGAAGCTGGGTGCATGCGTCCTGGCTTTAGAGAGGCATAGTGCACGTGGCCAGATATGTAAACGACTTCTGATCATGCACATTGAGCCTCTCTGAAGCCAGGGTGCATACACCCAGTGTCAGAGAAGCTCAATGCTCAGATATATAAAGCTGCGTAAAAGCATTTTTTTTTTAAGCGATTCCAATGACGCTGCAATGGTAAAGCACAAGGGGTCTGCTGTGCCTGGTGATTGCATGAAGCAGAGCATCTGTGTCTCACTAGAAAGTAGATAGAGCTCACCAGTCACCCGCTCTCCTGCTGCTTGCTTCTGGGGTAAACCAGTAAGCTTCATGAATATTCACTGCACTGAACTGCAACAGCCAATCACAGACACTCTCACAAAGACTGCGCTCCAACAATCTCTACCAGTGTCTGTGCTTGGTTGTCATACACATTAGTGTGTGGACCTGCTGTCCGTGTGTATAAAATTAATAATAGAGAAAACAGTGCGTAGGGTTTCGCTGTATTTTTCATTCATGGCACAAATAAAGTGGGCAGCTGTGGGCTGCCACCCTCAGCTGCCTAGTTTTACCTTGACTGACAATGAAAAATACAGGGGAGCCCATATTTTTTTTTTTAAAGGGAACCTGTCACCCCAAATCACCCTTGTAAACTGTAAATACATGTCCCTGAAGCATAACACCACAGTCCTACACATCCCTTTGTGGTGTTTTACTTCAATATGAAAGTGCACTTTAGTCGTTTGCCAACTTACAAAATCCATGGCAGTGGGGCTTCCCAGGCCTCTTTGTCTAAGAGGCGGTTCCCCTGTGTGCCGCTGTATTACGCCCCAATGGGCGTTTGTTCAATCTTTCTAGCGCGGGCACGAATCCTAATCTCGCGCCCGTGACGTCACGGTCATGTGATGCCGTGACGCGTCAATTCAGGGCGGGCGGGGCGCTGTTGTGTGACGCGCACCCGCCGACTTCAGTAAGCGATCTGCGCATGCGCTGAAGTTGGCCAGTGCGCGTTCACAGACAGAGGCGCATGCGCAGATCGCTTACTGAAGTCGGCGGGTGCGCGTCACACAACAGCGCCCCGCCCGCCCTGAATTGACGCGTCACGGCATCACATGACCGTGACGTCACGGGCGCGAGATTAGGATTCGTGCCCGCGCTAGAAAGATTGAACAAACGCCCATTAGGGCGTAATACAGCGGCACACAGGGGAACCGCCTCTTAGACAAAGAGGCCTGGGAACGCCCCACTGCCATGGATTTTGTAAGTTGGCAAACGACTAAAGTGCACTTTCATATTGAAGTAAAACACCACAAAGGGATGTGTAGGACTGTGGTGTTATGCTTCAGGGACATGTATTTACAGTTTACAAGGGTGATTTGGGGTGACAGGTTCCCTTTAATTAAAGTAAATTATTAAAAAAAATAACTATGTAGACTTCTTCCTATATTTAATAGCCATCCATGGTAAAACTAGGCAGCTGGGGGCTGGTATTCTCAGAGTAGTGTGGTCCCATAGTTATTTCACCCCCCACACTGTAGAATAGCAGTCTGCAGCCACCCCAGAATTTGGCGCATTCATTAGAAGCGCTTTAACCAGCTCTTCCCGATGCTCTAGTGCAGTGGCATGGGGTGATAGAAAGAGTTGATGACAGCTGAATATTGACATCTTGTCATTAAGCCCTGGATTTGGTAATGTCAAACGTTTTCTGATACCTGCACATTACCAATCTGGTAAGTGAACAGTTAATAAATGCAGAAAATTCCTTTATCTAACATATAAAGCTGAATGTGTGTATGTATGTCCGGGATTGGCATCTACACCATCGCAACTACAGCCACAAAATTTTGCACAGTCACATGTCTGGACCCCGACAGCATCATAGGCTATGTTGTGAGGTGAAATTTTAACCCCGCACGTTCCAATTCACCAAACAATTTTGCCCCTATCTACATAATGGGGAAAAAGTGAAAGGAAAAGTGTTGGAGGCAAATTGACAGCTCCCAGATGTGAACAAGGTGACTTAAAGAATGACAGCAATGGCACCAAAGAGTATATACCATACAGTTGCTAAGGTGGGGCCCCAACATAGGATACTCACCACACATGGGGATATGAACACACACACAAAATACGCCACACACTACCACGTGCTTGAACAAATATACCACCCTCAACACACATTTCACCACACATACACTAACCTCGCCACATAATCGCCCTAAAACACACACAAGTCTGGTATTATCCTTCAAAAATATAAATCTGATTAATAAGCAGCAAAACTACAAGGGAAATGTACCATATCTAATATATAAAGCTGAATGTGTGTGTGTGTGTCCGGGATTGGCATCTACACTTTCGCAACTACAGCCACAAAATTTTGCACAGTCACACGTCTGGATCTTGAGAGGCTATGTTGTGAGGCGAAATTTTAACCCCGTGCGTTACAATTCACCAAAGAATTGTGGCCCTATCTACATAATGGAGAGAAAGTGGCAGTTACCAGTTGACAATTGTGAATGAGAGGGGCTTAATGACAGCACCAAAGACTAACAGCATATACCAGCATATAGTCACTAAGGTGGGGCCCTGACATGGAATAATCACCACGCACGGGGACCACATGCACTCAAAGAGTAACAGCTAAGGTGGACCCAAACATTGGATACTCACCACGTACCCGAACACAAACACACACACCACAAGGAGACACACACCACACAGACAACCCCCCCACAGGGACTCACACACATACACACCCTATAGGGACACACCCCACAGCGACATGCACACATACACACCCCACAGGGACACACACACACACACACACACAACCCACAAGAACACACAGACTGGAAACACCACAGAGACACCCCTCCCCCCAAAAGGACACACACCACAGGGACACCCCTCCCTCCCAAAAGGACACACACCACAGGGACCCTCCCAAAGGGACACACACACCCCCAGGGACACACACACCCTAGGGACACACACACCACACAGACAGACACGACACAGATGTGCACAAATTGCCTCACACCACTCGCCTCATACGTCTGGTATCTTTAATTTCCAAAAATAAACATGTGATTAAAAACAGCCAATGTGCAATACATGTGCCATATAGGGAATTAAGGTAGATGTCAGTCACATGAGCTGTCTTTTATGTGTATGTGTGAGGTAATATGTTAGGCCCCCTGCCACCGCTTCCCAGCTCACCTCTCCCAGGTCGGCATCTCCTGCTCCTCTGCCGACCGGGCGTACGGCATCCAGGCTGTCGCCATGTTCTCTTCCTGTCAGCTGACATTACTATGGTCATATCCATGTGACCAATCAGCGGCGTGCTAGGTGCACTCCTTCCCTGTGACTCTAGGGGACGGGACGGGACGGTCCAACATGACGCTCCCCTTGACCAATAGCTGGTCTTCCCATGGTATATCAGGCCACCTCCTCTGATGGGAGGTGCCTGATTATTAAGTCAGTTTGCTTCTGCCTTGCTGATGTTGGTCAGGCCTTCCTTGTGCTCTGCGTCCTGGAACCCTTGCTGTGCTCTTCCCCGATAGCACCATTCCTGGCCTCCTGGCCTTGTACCCTGTTACCTGGAATACTTCTCTGTTCCTTAGTATAGGCTAACCTTACGAGCCGCCCCCCTGGTACTAGTTGCTGTGGTATTTAGACCCCCTGGGCTTGCTTCTGACAATCCCAGTATAGGGGTTGGGTAAACTAGGATCAGCTCACCCAGGGGAGTTCGGTTCGACGGCCCAGTAGGTCCACTCTAGGGCGCCTTCCCCCGGAAGCGTGACAGAATAATCAGGCCATGGTCCCCGCTGGTACCTCGTTTTCAGCGCAAAAGGATCTGGCTTATCTTCATGAAAATCAGAACCGTATTATGACTTTTCTTCAGTCTTTGGATACCCAGTTAGCCTCCCTTCAGACCTCCGACCCAGTATCTGCCACTCAGCTCGTGAGCCTACAACAGGAGCTGTCAGTGCAACGAGACACGCAGTCTCGCATGCTGTCTTACATATCCGTGATGAATGATCGTCTGGTCTCCTTGCAATCGGCACCAACGACCTCGGGCCAGTCCGTATCTGATGACCGGTCCCCGGGTGGCGTTTTGACCCCTTCGCCCCGACTTGGACAACCACCTAGATATATTGGAGACCCTAAGACGTGCCGCAGTTCCCTCAACCAATGTAGCCTACACTTTGAACTGCTGCCACAGCAGTATCCCACCGATTGGGCCAGGGTGGCTTTTGTGATGTCCCACCTGGAGGGCGAGGCCCTGGCGTGGGTTAACCCTCTCTGGGAGCGTGATGACCCTGCTGTCTCTCACTTGTCGACCTTTCTGGAGACATTCCGGAGGATCTTCGATGAACCCGTCCGGGTTGCATCTGTCACGGAGTCTCTCTTCAACCTCTGTCAATGGACGCTCACCCTTGGGCAGTACGCCATCCGCTTCCGCACACTCTCCTCCGAGTTGGGATGGAGTAACGAAGCACTGACTGGTGCTTTCTGGCGTGGCCTGTCAGGCAGGATAAAGCATGAACTCGCGGGTCGGGATATTCCAGCGGAGCTGGAGGCCTTGATCTCTTTAGCCACTTGCATAGACTTGCGGTTCCAAGAGCGCTCCCGTGAGTCCGCCAGGGAGAGGAGATCCGTCCGGCCGCTTCTCTATGAACACAGTCCACCCTGTACACGGCCAGTGGTGTCCACGGCCGCCTCCCTTTCTGAACCTATGCAGGTGGATCGGGTCAGAATGGCGGAACGACGCCGAGAAGAGAGGCTATGCCTGTATTGCGGAGTTGCATCCGATCAGACCTGGAATTGTCCTGAAAGGTCGGGAAACTCCTCCGCCTAGGTCAAGTACGAGAGGCTATCCTAGGAGAGAACGATGCCTCTCAACCTCTTACCCTGCCCGTGCAGGTGATACGTCCGCAGAGACGCTACTCTGAGTTAGCCTACGTGGATTCAGGGTTAGCAGGAAACTTCATTCGGCAAGAGGCAGTGACTCGGCTCGGTACCCCTGTAATACCCCTATTGACGCCTCATGTAATCGTATCGGTGGATGATAGGCTGCTGCAGGAAACCGTCACCAAGGTGACAGAAGAGGTGGAGGTGCAGATCGGGGCCCTACACCTTGAAAAGATTGCCTTCTATGTCCTTCCTGGTCTCTCCCATGCCCTGCTCCTCGGGCTTCCCTGGCTCCGAACTCATGAACATGTCCTGGACTGGCGCTCACGGGACGTTCTGCGGTGGGGTCCTCTCTGCCACGAGAGGTGCCTGCAGTCCGTTATACCACCCACTTCCCCGCAACAGGCTTCTGTTCTTCCTGGTTTACCTGCTGCGTATTGGCAGTACGCAGATGTCTTCAACAAAACGGATTAGCAAATAGAAAAACAAGCGGTGTCAGAGGTTTGGAGCGCTAAAGAAACCACGGGTTGGTGATTAAATTACCGATAATTTATTGCACGAACAGCAGGGGTCCAGTATGCCACAACGCGTATCGACGCACAGATGCGTCTTTCTCAAGTGGATCCACTTGAGAAAGACGCATCTGTGCGGCGAAACGCGTTGTGGCATACTGGACCCCTGCTGTTCGTGCAATAAATTATCGGTAATTTAATCACCAACCCGTGGTTTCTTTAGCGCTCCAAACCTCTGACACCGCTTGTTTTTCTATTTGCTAATCTCCTTCTCCCTTGTTGGGAGTGCGGTGTGTGAGCTGCTCTAAGATCCACAGTACCTGGCAGTACATCATAAAGACCCACCCTTGAATGATCAACTGATACACAGTGTGGAGCTGGGACGGAAGCCAGTGCAGCGAGTCTGCCTCTTCGGGTGGAGGAGTGAAGGAGCCCACCTCCATCTCCAGAGGAACTAAGGAGCCGACCACCAGGCCCGGAGTATCTGAGGAGGAGGGAATATTGGCCCTTGTCAGTACAGTGATCCACATTAAGCCATTAGTCTGGTTGTGCGGGGTGTTGCACAACCAGTAAAGGTTAGTGCAAACATAGTAAAACCGTGTATTAAGTTCCTCCAGTTGCAGTGTGGCGCAATATCTGTTTTTTCTTTCAACAAAACGGAGGCAGAGGTCCTCCCACCTCATAGGCGTTATGATTGCCATATTGATCTACACCACCCAGGGGACGCATCTATCCGTTGTCCCCGGCTGAGTCACAAGCCGAGTACATCACGGACAATTTCGCCAGGGGCTTCATCCGAAAATCCATGTCTATGCGGTAATCGCGGCAGTTGCGTTTTTTTCACCGCAACTGCCGCGATCAGCGAAAACCGCTGATATGTAAGCAGCCTAAGAGGTACAAAAAATAAAAAAACACATCAGAATTAAGTTTTGTTTGGCCACAAAGGCAATTAAAATATTGTCTCTACTCAAAAATATCAGTAAAAATGCCAGCACTTACTAGATCACGAAAAGTATAGGTGTCCCGGCTCTTGGAAAATGGCACCAAAAGCAATTTTTTTTCTTTATTATTTTTTATTACTAAAAAAAAACAAACCTGTACATGTTTACCACCTACGTACTCATAATGACCTGCAGAATCATATTGCCAAGTTAGATTTACCATATAGTGAACATAGTAAAAAAAAAATTATGAATATATAACACAATTGTGGAATTACACTTTTTTTTGCCATTTCACCAGACTTGGAATATTTTCCTTAAAGGGACCCTGTCACCCCCAAAACGCCTCATAAGCTATTAAAAGATGTCCCTAGAGCATATTAACACTTAAATGCATCTAGTGAAAATGTAGATCAACGTTATTAAACTCACTCACTAGGCATGTTAATGAGTGGCTACTGTATTCATAGTCACCCAGGCAGGCTCTCCCTCCTTAATAGGCGTGATCTGGAATGCTGATTCAAATGTGCGCCTCCCCGCTCTCCTCTGTGTCGGCGGGGCTGCAGTGCGGCTGTATGACGCGAATCGCGTCATTTCCGGCTTCCGGTGACGTATGTACACCCGCGCCGCTCTGTTAGCTTCAAGCCCTGCACTGCGCATGCGTGCTGGAGGCATAAAAGAGCGGCGCGGGTGTACCACGTCACCCGAACCCGCAAATTACACGATTCGCGTCATACAGCAACACTGCAGCCCGGCCGACACAGAGGAGAGCGGGGAGGCGCACATTTGAATCAGCATTCCAGATCACGCGTGATATTATGAAGAGGGAGAACCTGCCTGGGTGACTATGAATATAGTAGCCACTCATTAACATACCTAATGAGTGAGTTTAATAACGTTTATCTACATTTTCACTAGATGCATTTATGATCAAAAAGGAGTGTAGGATAAGTGTTAATATGCTCTAGGGACATCTTTTAATAGCTTATGAGGCGTTTTGGGGGTGACACGATCCCTTTAACTTCCAGCAAAACACAAGCCCAAACACAGCTATGTCAATCAAAAAATAAAGGAGTTATGGCTCTTAGAAAAAGGAGAGGAAAAAACAAATGCGCATGAACGAAAAATGGCCATGGCGTGAAGCGGTGAAATCACCTGCCTAAAACTGTGTGTCTGGGGGAGGAGGGGAGAACTAGAGAGAAAACAAAACAATCAAGATATGCCATCAATTGTTGATTGTTGGGTTTCGCCAGTTACGTCCTTCCCCATTTGTCAAGACAATGTGAGAGTGACACCAAGAACCCATCATACTCTGCTGACTGGCTCCACACTCTGGTTTTGTAAAACACACAGACAATGAGTTTTTGTTTTTTTTAAAACTACCGGTAACTTAGCTTAAAAGAAAACAAACCATAAGTTAGTCACACAAATAACAAACCTACTTGTTTTGCAAAAAAGATTGTATCTAGGCGGGAGTCTTGAACTAAAGATCCATATGGCTCTTCTCCTGGTTGCCATTTGAAGAGGAAAATTAAACCTTGCACAGGCCTGAAACAGACAATCAACATGTTATATTCAACAGTCATTTCAAAGCTGCTTGAATTTGCTTACAATTAAATAAAAGCAGTCAGGACACTTACTACTGAAGCTAAGGTGTGGCTTTAGAGGTTATCAACAAAAAACACACATTTTATAATAGTGCCTGTGCTGAGAAATCAATCTTTGAAGCCAAGCACAGAGTACACTGTGGGCAGGCTGGTGCATTCAGAGTAAATCGACATGCCACCAACTCTGACATCATTTACACCTCTCCATGTACCACAGACAATTACTTGAAGACAGCTCCTTGTTACATCCTGACATCAGTTCTGCCATCGTCCAACCAGTATTTCTGTTTGGACCCTTGGAGTGATGTGAAGGATGACAACTAGTGATGAGCGAGTGTAATCATTACTATTTGTTAATCGCACGGATAGTACAGTATTCGTGATACTCGTTACTCAGTGAGTAACGCTGGTACTCGTGAATGATGTGTCTATTGTTATTAATATGACACAAATTGACAGCTCCTTTCAGTACACAAAGGCAGTCGGCACCCCAGTGGGAGCAGATTGAATGGTAGGGCGCTCTCTGGGGGGCACAGCAAGGTGCATTGAAATCGTAAAAATGCCCACCCTCCCGTCCTCTCCCGGAAATGCTCGTTTTATGTCCATGTGTGTTAGGCGGTGCCTATCACTCATTGACTAACATTATTAGGACGAATATTTGAGTATCAAAAACTAGTCGTTACGAGTATAGCGAGTGCAAATATTTCACTACTCGCTCATCACTAATCACAACCTGATACAAGGAAATGGTTTTATCCAACTATGGATAAACATTTTACACTAATTCTGCCAATTAGATTTGGGTGCAAAGGAGTTAGACCGTGCACAGTCTTGGAGCAGAAGACTCAATCAGTGAATCCCCAGCCACGCTACCTACCTCTGAAATCTCAGCAGTGACATCATTCAAAGACTGACCAGAGGAAGAAGATCATTACAGACAGCAAACTGAGGAATTGGGGAATCAGACAGGGAGAAGATCCCTGTGTACAGTTTAGCCCCTTTGCAACCAAATCTAATTAGCAGAAAACTTCAAATGGTGATTAAAGAACAACAAAGTGGATTTCTTCAAAAGGAATCAACTGGATTAGTATTCCAGCACCATTACAACTATGTATTTACATGACAAAACAATGCCATGAGGTTCTATTTAGGTATCACACCATTTGTAATCACATTTCCCACTCAATTCATGAAGCTGGTCAACATTTAACTAGAGGCCACTTTACCTTTCTCCTATACCAGTCTTCTGGACTCTGTTCCAGCCCCAAAACGTCTAACTATGGACTCAGGACGATACAAGCATTGCATATGCGCACACACACGAGCGCGCGCATTGCCGCTGGTTTAATACTCACACTCCAGCGACTTAACCATTACTCCTATCCCATGGTCAACTCTTGCTCCCATAACTTCAAACTGTCCACCCTGCTCTGTCAGTGGAGCATAACTGCTGATGTCATCCAGATTGACAGACAGCTCCCTGATACCTAACTGTAGGGATCTGGCTGTCAATCAGCAAGACTTTTCAGCAGTGACACTCTTTAGATGCCACAGAAGAGTTGTATATCTCTTCATAAGCCAGGGAGATCTGACCTCAGCATGCCACCTCATCAAAATTGACATGAAAAACACCAGTTTTTCATAAATTGGGCCCATTTTGTATGACCGTATATCACAAAAAAATATTTGCACATTTTGCTATAGAGTTGGTGTTATTCTTTTATTACCATATTGATGATATAGCATCATGGTCGTCCCAAGGTTCTCCAGTCCAGCTCTGTATATATATTAGTTGTGTGTAGTATGTAGTGTATACTGATGTGTATATACTGATGTGTAGTACTTGTTTGTACTGTATAGTGTATGCTGATGTGTAGTATATAGTCAGCACAGGATGCGAGTATAGGGTCTTATTTTTAACTGTGGGAAACAAGTGATATAAGAAGGGCTTGTTCCTATAGTGGAGAACTCCTTTAATAAATTAAGCTGCTGGAGTAATATTCAACAACTTCATTAATTAGGAAATGTACTAGCCCCGTGAGCATCCAACACAAATGTACACACATACACACTTATATACCCTGTACATACACATTATATAGAATATTATATATACACTGTGCGCCTATTAATGAAGTGAGTGAAAATTACTCCAGCCGGTTCATTAATTAAGAATGGCCATGCACAGCGTGTCTCAATAAATCAGGACCATTGTTCTTGGCAGCACATCACCCGGTGTAAACAGGAGAAGTGCTGCTGATAACACGATCTGTATGGGGACACAATGATTTCTTAGATCAAAGGAGTTTGAACAGTCACTATCAGTGATCATCCTATCCCGATGATCTATTCGTGATTGTTCTATCCCCAATGATTAGTGATCATCCTATCCCTAATGATCTATTAGTGATCGTTCTCACCCCATCGTTCTTTCTCAGCCTGTGTGAGGAGTCAGAATACAAGCGCAGAATGACATTACTATAGCCGATGGCGCTCATTTAAAGGTCTGAAATCGGTTTCAGTAAATACAACTCAAATGTTTGTGTGTGATGGTGCAATTTGTTAGCAGATGGGGCCCCACTTTTAACTTGTGCCCAGGGCCCAACTTTGTCTAAAACCGGCCCTGGACATGTTGTCTCCCCAGCTCAGACTCTGTCCCAACCTCCACCAGATTCACACAGTGAGTAGTCAGGGAAACGCAGAGTGCCTGTCCACAAGCACTTGTCCACATGTCTGTCATTAGATGGATCTTCCCACTAACTCTGTTGGTCAGAGCACAGGCGATGTTGCTGGACACATGTTTGTGTAACGCAGGGATGGCACACTAAGATAAAGTGACAGCTGGGGATCGAGTAATGTGGGACGGCCGCCACCAAGAGGTTGCGGAAACACTCAGTTTCCACAAACCTGAACGGCAACCTTTCCAGGCAAGTAGTCAGGCAATGTGGCCGTTTAGTGTTTGGGCCTGAGTATATGTTAAAGTCACAAAGCCGTTTAAAGGGAACCAACCACCCCAAATGACCCCCCCGGACTGTTAATATGTGTCCCTACACCCAGCACACACATTTGGGGCAATTGTTTTTGCTAAAAAAACTGTTTAGTAGAAGCTAAGATACATGTTTATAAAGTTTAATAAATCGAGACGGCTGGGTGTTACCTAGCTTTGTCCACGTGCAGTGTTCGTGCCTGTGATCCTCCTCTCCCCCCTCCCCTCTCACTTTCTAAGAGCCTGGCCGCGACATGAAAGGGGCGGGACTAAATAGTGGCGAGCCCCGCCCCCTTTCACGACGCGATTTAGCCCCGCCCCTTTCATGACGCGGCCAGGCTCTTAGAAAGTGAGAGGGGAGGGGGAAAGGAGGATCACAGGCACGAGCACTGCACGTGGACAAAGCTAGGTAACACCCAATCGTCAGAAGTTATTAAACTTTATAAACATATATCTTCGCTTCTACTAAACAGTTTTTTTAGCAAAAACGATTGCCCCAAATGTGTGTGCTGGTGTAGGGACACATATTAACAGTCCGGGGGGTCATTTGGGGTGGTTGGTTCCCTTTAAGTTTTTGTAAGGTCTGAAGACATTTTATGTGGGGGAAAGCCCTCCCTTGGTCAAACTGGGCAGATGCTGGGAGAGGTCCTAATAAATGTGGGTAGCAGAGTATACAGGCGGCTCTGTGGGTAGCAGAGTATACAGGCGGCTCTGTGGGTAGCAGAGTATACAGGCGGCTCTGTGGGTAGCACAGTATACAGGCGGCTCTGTGGGTAGCACAGTATACAGGCGGCTCTGTGGGTAGCACAGTATACAGGCGGCTCTGTGGGTAGCACAGTATACAGGCGGCTCTGTGGGTAGCACAGTATAAAGGCGGCTCTGTGGGTAGCAGAGTATAGAGGCGGCTCAGTGGTTAGCAGATTATACAGGCGGGTCTGTGGGTAGCAGAGTATAGAGGCGGCTCTGTGGGTAGCAGAGTATACAGGCGGGTCTGTGGGTAGCAGATTATACAGGCGGCTCTGTGGGTAGCAGAGTATAGAGGCAGGTCTGTGGGTAGCAGAGTATTGCTGTTGAGACTGCAGGTTTCTGTTTATCACAGAATGCCATTGGGCACCAACAGTGCTGTAATCTAATGACTTTTGCATCGGGGACTCATCTACTTTACGTCTATGCTTTGCGAGGTAGCGACCCAGGGGAACCCGCTTGGCACGGGGAAATGACATCAACGACTACATTGTAATGGGACATAACCAGCGGATTGTTTTTTTTTTGTCATAAACCGCCTTCATCACATCAATCATAACACTATTTACATTTTCATATGACATAACTTCCACATTAGTACATCACATGACATTACATGACAGGACATTCACATGAGAATCAACGGGACCATATCATCACCTATTGTCGGTCCCAATGGCGGTTACCTCCGCCAATCACCCTGACAGGGATCTTTCCCCATCCTGCTGTAGGGATCCTCAACCTACTCCTAGGGAGTCTCAACCCACACTGCATCATATACATCATACTTGGCACTTTTACATAAGCCATCAAATATGTTACACTTTCAACGGGTCCTTCTCACGACTACCCAGTCGGACCCAAAGGCGGTTACAGCCACCTGACCTTCACACCTGGAAACATCATATGGTACTTTTCCATACACCACTACGAGTCACCCAGTCACATATTACACAGGGTAATTATACATACGCCCTTGTGATACACATATGCCTTCACACATAGTCAACGGGACCATATCACGACTAGCACAGTCAGTCCCAAAGTAGGCTATACCTATGCCCGCCTGGCCCTTGAGCCATCATCGGTCTCTCTCGCCGTCCATATGACCGCCTGGCCCTTGAGCCGTCTTCGGTCCTCATCACTGGCTGGCATGCACACATCAGGTGCACCAGCATGGAGCTGACAGGCTCCCTTCACTTCCCCCACCGGGGATGGATCACTTCCAGCACGTCCTCACATGGCAGTGATGTGGACTGCTCCGACTCCCATCGTCCTCTCTTCACTCAGACACCTGGCAGGTTCTCATCCAGGTTGCCTCTCACAGCTGCAACACAGTGAGTCAATCAGCCCATCTCACTCACACACAGACCTGAGTATGTAATTAACCCCCTGTGCACCATTCATGTTTAGCCCAGCAAAGCACTCACACACACAGGTTCTGACACAGCCGCTCATCAGGCTCATGAATCTGTCAGGTCTACAGCACTCACACACAGGAAAACAGGCCGATGTGAACAGGTTCCTATGCGGTTATCCCATGTGATGCACCCGGCCAGGGGTCACATCACCACAGCTTATATGCATTGGTTTTGTCACACTGATGCTGTTTAGGGGTATCATTTGTGCGTTGTTCTCTTTAGGCTTTGTGCCTTTTCGGCTTTCCTTTCAGAGGAGTCATGTTGGCATTGATATTTACACTTAAAGGGAACCTTTCACGTGGATCTAAGCCCCTACACAATAACTACCTGTCCCTGCACCTTCCTAGCTGCTCCATATCTATCCCTCTCTGAGCTAAAGGGGCCCTATAAAACTGCAGAAAAATAACTTAGAACTTACAGCAGTCCCTGAGGCTGGGGACTGAAAAGGCGGTCCCAGGCTCCATTCTGCCCTCCTCGATGCAGCAGTGCACACCCCGCTGGGCGGCATTCTTTCTTCATCTCTGCCTCCTCCATTTGGAATCTCCTGCCCTCTTTACACCTATCATGCACCGGCCACTACGTCACATCAGGCGCGGTGAATTATGGGCCTGATCACGTGATCGTCCCCAGTGCATCATGGGCTTGATCACGTGATCGGCCCGGCTCTGCGCATGCACAATGTGCTTATTGAAGCTATTTAAATTAAATTAGCGCAGGTGGGTTAGACATGCACTTGTGCTGGTTTAGACGGTGCCTGACACGCCAACACGTGTTGGTTTGGACAATCCCTGACACACCATTACGTGTTGGTTTTGACTGTCCCTCACATGTCATTATGTGCTGGTTTGGATGGTCCATGACACACCATTACATGTTGGTTTAGACAGTCCCTGGCACATCATTACGTGTTGGTTTGGACTGTCCCTGACACGCCATTACATGTTGGTTTGGACTATACCTGACACTCAAATACATGTTGTGTTGAGGGTTCCTGACATGCTATAACACGTTTGTAACAAATTTGCCACCAAACCTGGTAGCTCTATAGTGCCTTCTCTAAACTCAGGCCAGTCAGGGAACTGCCCGAGGATAAAAGAGGCCACAGTTGCCCTGTCATGTTGGTTCATTAAGGTGCTACTCAGTGGGTGAGGTATATGCCTTCCAGTCCTGGCCAGAAGTACATATAATAACCGCCACCCCTGTCACTGACAGAAGCCCTGAATAACACAAGCAGTAACTGCTGCCATCAGTTTCGCGTTTGATATAAGTCCAGTCCGTGATTAGGCTTATAGCGGGTAAGAAACCAATCCAGGTAGCATATATTGTTAAATGAGCACATGGACATGGGAATTCGGGGTCAAGATAAGTGTGCAACTCAGGATTAAATGTATGTATTTAATAACTGCAATGGCACACTAGATAATATTTCAAGGTATTCTAAAGATATTACCGAATTTACAGTCAGTTATGTAAATAAAAGATACATGGAAATACACACAGATATACAGGCAAATGTGATCAGTTAACGGTTCCTTGACTCTTGGTATACTTGGGTATACTCTAGTTTGTGATGTAATGAGGCCTCCTAAGAAGTAATACACTGACGAAATATCGCAAGGGCATTTTGAGACCCTCCACCGCACCGACCGACCTCCCCCTAATGTGGGTTGGCTTTTCCATACCTAAAAAATGGCTATGAAAATGCAGCCTCTCCCATAACTATGCCAGTTTTTTTTTTATTTTAGCTTTTTGATGGTAGGACACATGACATGTCTGTGGTCATCCCACTGGCCAATATTAAGTTTGGGGTAGTTAGGAAGATCGTACAGTTATGCATAAATATGCGTTATGATCCCATAACTCTAGGTGTTGTATTTATGATTGTCATATTTAGGGGAGTGAAGTGTAATGAACTATTAATACTTCTTCCCCTTGCTCCTGTATTTCTGTGCTGTGTGTGAAACTTCTTTGAAATCTCCTGAAAGAAGGAAATTACTTCTCACCTCTCTCTGCTAGGTTCGTGGGGGAATCTTCTTTATGTGTAACTAGCTGTACAACCCGGCTACGCCCGGGTTAATAAATAACTGCTGTTATAGCTATAACAAAATAGAATTTGAATATGTGATATTAATGACCTGCAGGAAAATAGAAGCTGAGCTGTGATTGGTTGCTATAGGCAGCCTAATAAATCTCCAGCCAATAGTAAACCCTCCCCCCGGCCGAGCAGTATAGGTTACCTCACACATACACATAATAGACAGCTCAAGTGACTGACATCTGCCTTAATTCCCTATATGGCACATGTGTTGCACATTGGCTGTTTTTAATCAGATGTTTATGTTTGGAAATTAAAGATAGCACACATAGGAGGAGAGTTGTGTGAGGAGATTTGTGCACAACTGTGTCTGTCTGTGTGGTGTGTGTGTGTGTCCCTATAAGGTGTGCATGTGTGTGTGTCCCTGTGGGGTGGGTGCATGTGTCCCTATAGGGTGTGTGTGTCCCTGTGGGGAGGGTGGGGGTTTGTGTGGTGTGTGTGTGTGTGTGTCTCTTTTGTGTGCGTCTCTTTGTGGTGTGTGTGTTCCTGTGGGGTGAGTGCATGTGTCGCTATAGGGTGTGTGTGTCCCCGTGGGTGTGTGTGTCTCTGTGTTGTGTGTCTCTGTGGTGTGCGTGTGTGTTCGGGTGCTTGGTGAGTATCCAATGTTGGGGCTGCACCTTGGTGATTATACACTTGCTGTTACTCTTTGTGTGCGTGTGGTGTGTATACATGTCCCCGTGTGTGGTGAATATTCCATGTCAGGGCCCCACCTTAGTGGCTATATGCTAGTATATGCTGTTAGTCTTTGGTGCTATCATTAAGCCCCTCTCATTCACAACTGTCAACTGGTAACTGTCCCTTTTTCTACATTATGTAGATAGGGGCAAAATGGTTTGGTGAAATGGAAAGCGCAGGGTTAAAATTTAGCCTCACAACATAGCCTATGACGCTCTCGGGGTCCAAACGTGTGACTGTGCAAAATTTTGTGGCTGTAGTTGCGACGGTGTAGATGCCAATCCTGGATATACATACACACATACATACATACATACATTACACACATTCAGCTTTATATATTAGATTGTCTTTGATTCCTCTCTATCACCTAGAGAGCTTTCTTTGTGTGGCAACTGCTGGCCAGGAAGGCAATATCCTCAGATTAATTAACAGATCCAGGAGATAAATTAGCCCTTGGTGCAAAGTGATGGGTTCTCTCCTTGGAGTGAGGGGACGATGGTGACACCTGACAAAATGACTACTATACGAATATTGCTTGATAAGTCAGAAGATATATCCCTTTTTTCCCTCACAGTGTTGGTTTCAGGTTCCATGATATGTTATGGTTTGAGGGTTCCAGGCATGCTATATTGCGTTGTTTAATGTTTTTATTTTTTTTTTTTATTTGTAATAGTAACTAAGGTTGTGTGACGCGTTGGCAGGCTGTCAGTTTGTGAAGTGCATCACCGCGGTGGCTAATTAACTGTGCCTGCGAAATCCCAAGGCACGCACATGCAATTAATGTGACCACCATCATCTACCTGTACAAAAATGATGGCATTTGATTAACTGCAGCTGTGCCAACCCAGTTAATCATGTTGCATCATCATGGATCCGGCGGGTGGTACTATGCAAGGGGCTGGTACCGCCAGCAAGCGCCATATTGGGACACTCATCAGTTGGGTGTCCCAATACGGCCTCTAAAAAAAACAAGGGAGAAACAGAGGTGCAGGCTGTGCCTTATCACTCGTTACCACTAAAATGGTGACCCTTGCTCACCTGGCTTGGTTGTGTTCACCCACAACCGGCATGTATGCCCGAGATGACAGCTGCCGCAGGACCCACACCGCCACGTAAACCGTGGGAAAAAGATCCAGAATCATCCAAGATAGGAGTGGTGTGTCTCTGGTCCGCGCTGCTGCCCGATAAAAGATACACAGGGAGCCAACACTTGTATCTGCTGCTCCTTTATTCCTCCTTACACCAACATGTTTCGGTGCAAACCTTGCACCTTCCTTAGGGTTAAATTACATATCAACACAGATAATTGCCTTATATACAGTTTTACAGCGGATGTTTATTTCCCAAAAAATCAGCCATGTCATCTGTGACATCAGAGGGGAGAATCCCTGTGACGTTTATGGTACAAAAAATAGATTAAATGATTTTACCTTATTGTAACTATCCGCACTTTATCAACATATTACAATTAAAAAAACATTCAAAGTTACAACAAATCTATTTTAAAATCATAGTACCATTATCTCATCTTTATCTTATCAATTTAAAAAATCAAAAATTATTGTTGCGGAAAACAACATTTGCGGGTGCAGAACCTGATTGCAGATCTCAGTGGAATTGCTTTCTTTATTTTATTGCCTTCAAAATCATTCTCTGAAACCGCTCTGCTGTCTTGTCCATCTATTAATGAGGAATATCAACATATGTCTATCAACCATATAAGCATTTATTATAAAATAATCTTAAAATCTTTATTAAATATAAATGTGGTCTAGTTGTTTATATCTTGTTATCCTAACCCTAAAGTAACTCATTTTCTATTAAGCTAATTTAAAATTATACTCCTCTATATATCATTGTGGTTGGAGGAAAGCATATTATAAATGATTTAAAAAAAAAAAAAAAAGCTATATTAGGCCCCTTTCACATGAGCGTTTTACGCTGATCGCGGCAGTTGCAGTTGCTCCATGCTCAATGTGGTACACACAAGGACACAGGACAGAGGTTGAGTCAACTTTAATCCATGTCAACTGGCTGCAAGTGTGATTTAGTGATTGCCAACACCTTTTAGGTGCCACAGGTAAGTTACAGGTGCTGTTAATTACACATATTGGAGAAGCATCACATGATTTTTCTAACAGTGCCAATACGTTTGTCCACCCCCTTTTTTATGTTTGGTGTGGCATTAGATCCAATTCGGCTTTAGGACAATTCTTTTTGTGTTTTTTCATTGAAGACAAATTAAATGAAGATAATAATACCAAAGAATTTGTGATTGCAATCATTTTCAGGAAGAAACGGAGTATTATCTGACAGAATTGCAGGGGTGTCAATACTTTTGGCCACAACTGTATAAGGCAATTATCTGTGTTGATATGTAATGTAATCCTGAGGAAGGTGCAAGGAGGAATAAAGGAGCAGCAGATACAAGTGTTGGCTCCCTGTGTATCTTATCGGGCAGCAGCACGGACCAGAGACACCAGTCCTATCTTGGATGAATATGGCCTCTTAAGCATGCTTCCAGCGGCGCGCTCCATTCTGGGATATGGCCTCATCCTGACGGAAGTTGGAGACAGACGAAACTTAGTAAGTATATATTAGATATACCTCCTTAAAAGGGATGTGAGGTTAAGATTTTGAGATTTTGCTGTGACAAGAACTGTTGGTTTAATCTGCAGGTACAGGCCACTAACACTGCCTAAATGTCTTTCCCTCTCCCTGCTCCAAAAGCTCTCCCCGCACTAGTCACACCAAGCAGAGATCTTAAGATTTAACTCTAAAATAGTGTGATACAGCAAGTTTAAACAACAGATAACTCTCCCTGTGCTCCGATGCTCTAACTATGCTAACACTATAGCAGAAACAGGGATCCAAGGATCCTAATGAACATGGTTAGTCACAAAGAAGCTATTGAAACACGTATCGGGGTCGCCCCAACCACGTGCTGTATAATCTACGCCCGATCTCAATGGGTGAGTGGGTCTAGCAGTGTGGACTGACATGGCACATGGTGCAGGAAGGTTTACAGGATGCTTTGTATGTTTTACTATGTATTTTTGTAACTTTTACTCTCATTGTATACTGGATTGCTCCCCTTTGTAAATGATCATTCTGCTGACCATTTTTATATACCCATGTTAATGAGGCTTAGTTGTTATGTAGCTACTGTCTGTCCCTCACAGTGTCACTATTCCTGGTCTGTAATTTTTGTAACTTACCCTGTCTTTTTATTGTCCAACTGGTGTTCACCTGAAAAAATATTGTGCACTTGCTATCCTAGTTGGATCTGTTATTTTCCCTGACAGGGTTTATGAGGGTACATGAGCTTGATTTTTCAGGTTATAAATATGATCACACTATGCTGTTTCTGGATAGAATGTGCCCAAGATGGTGGCGGCGGACCTTATATATACCCTCTGCGGCCAGCTAATCACACTAATGTCTGTTGCATTACTGCGACTGGCAAGTAATTGGCAAACAATCCCAGTGGCTGAAAATCGGGTGCCAAATGTGCTGGGCGAGACACTTTAATCTCACGAGGCGAGGACTAAAATACTTGCCAAGTAACGAGTAAACTGACTAGCTTAGTATTCGTTCAAGTACTGAATAGTGACGAGCATATTCGCTCATCACTGATAAAGACTCAATATTTACAGCAAAGCTGTAGAACTCTGTCATTTTCACCAGCCCATGGGCAAATTCCACAGAGCCACCAATTTTTCACATTTTGTTTTTCTTACACAGTGCGCGGACACACATCATTCGCTACTAAACACTCCTGTGCATGCGACACTGGATCACATCCCAGTGATGGCCAATGCCATTGAAGTCTCAACCATACTTTGGGACATTTGGAAAAATGACTGTCAGAAGAAGACTTAAAAAAAAAAACTTAAGTGCTACCATGACTCCTGTGTCTGCCAACAATAAAGCATCCCGAGACCATTCCTGTGTATGGTTCTCCTACATCTAAGGCAGTGGGGCCAATTCACAATTTTGCCTAAGAACACAGTGAAGAATAAAGAATGACATCTAAAAATCCTGCAGAGCAACGTATCCTAATAATACAGAAATATTTTGGTGATGAACAATGCTCAGCATGTAAGACCATGTCACAAGGAAAAAATTAAAAACCAAGTGGTTTGGTGAATAAAATATTGAAAATTTAGGACCTTTGCCAGGAAACTCCCCCAAACTCAATCCCATTGTGAACCCATGGTTAATCCAGAGGGTGGAGAAAGAAAAAAACAAAAACACAAATTGTGATGATGATAATAATAATAATAACAATAATTCTTGATATAGCCCCAACATTCTGCAGCACTTTACATTTCGGAGGTTTATATACAATCATAAGTAACAGTTTAACAAATTGCAATAACTAAATGATGAGCCTGCTCGTAAGAGCTTGCAATCTACAACTCCAATAAATGATTAGACAAGAATGGGTTGTCATTAGTCAGGATTTGACCCAGAAACCGAGATGCAGCATGAAGTACAGTTTTGAAAAATAAGGGTCAATGCTATAAATATTGAGTCTCACATAAACGAGATGCATTTCTCAATGAGAGTCTAAAATGCATAAACCGCTTCTGATTCTAATACAGTAATCATAGAATCATCAACTAAAAAGAATCTAAAAACACAAACAGCAAA
Source organism: Allobates femoralis (assembly GCA_033576535.1). Taxonomy (NCBI): domain Eukaryota; kingdom Metazoa; phylum Chordata; class Amphibia; order Anura; family Aromobatidae; genus Allobates; species Allobates femoralis. The sequence goes on along the minus strand of JARQOC010000007.1, from coordinate 16,524,532 downwards.
CTTAGAAAAATCTAAACTTTAGCTCTATACAGATGCATTGTGAAATCTGGAGCTAGGTCCATGTTAAAGAAAAAAAAGTGTCTCTATCCTATATAAAAGGATGTAAAAAAGATACAACTACATTAAGGAAGCATTACAAAACAATAAAAAAAATATTAACCTTAAAGAGGACCTGTCACCCCCCTGCTGCATGGCAAACTAAAGGCAGTACTGAATGCAGAGCGTGTCTGCTGCACTCAGGGAAGTGCTCCCCCATGTCTCTAGCCCCCCTGTAAGCTTTAAAAAAGACATTAGAAAACTAACAGATAAGTAGTGTAATGGGTGTGATCTTATTAAGAGGTCTTCACTGCTGGCACAGTCCTCCAGCCTCCTCCTTGTGTATTCTGCCCCCTTCTATGTCTCTGTGCTGCAACCTGTTCTGCTGGCTCTGCCCACCTCCTCTCCTGCTCTCCGAATAAAGCATAAACAGGGCAGGAATCTGGTGCTGACATCAGGCCAAATGCTTTGTAGCCGCTCTGAACAAGCTCTATGTGGCAGGCTGAGTGACAGAGAGCAGGAGAGGAGGAGGGCAGAGCCAGCAGAACAGGAGGCGGAGCAGAGACATAGAAGGGGGCGGAATACACAAGAAGGAGGCCTCTTAAGAACCCACCCATTAGACTACTTATCTGTTAGTTTTCTAATGTCTTTTTTTTTAAAGCTTACAGGGGGGCTAGAGACATGGGGGACCCCTTCCTTGAATGCAGTAGACATGCTGCATTCAGTGATGCATTTACTTTGCCATGCACAAGGGCGTGACAGGTCCTCTAAGTGGTGCAAGGCAAAAATAAGATAATTGAGCTTACTGTAGATCTTCAAAGTGTTCTTGTTCTAAACTCCAAATTTCTTCTACTTGAACTCCTTTACAGCCTACACAAAACATGGAAGCAAAACATTAGTTGACTACTCTAAATAAAAAAGGACAAAATGTATGGGGCAATACCTTCAAAGGGAAATATGGCTCTGCAGCTGTATCACACAAGATGGGATAGAGATACATGGCTCTGTGAGCTGCATCACAAATGATGGGAATTAGACATGTGGCTCTGCATATGATATGCAGGATGTACCTCACTACTAGGGGATCAGATACGCAGCTCGGCAGGCTGCATCACAGATTATGTGGATTAGATACGCAGCTGTCAACAAAGCCTTTCAGATGTATAATACAGGGATGACTAAATGAGAATAGAGGAGAGCAAACACACCTGAAGTGGCATGCAACAATCAATGGCACACGGACAAAACGCCCTGTTATGGTGCTGAAAACCCACCACAAAATGCATGCGGTTTTAGTACAGTTTGTGGTCGTGTTTTTTTTTTCTATACTGAAAGGGTGAAAACCGGGCACAATCGATAGGAAATGTTTATCAAACAATATTGGGAAGTAAAGTCCCCCAATCAGTTGTAGCAGGCGCCCATCGTCCTCCCTGTACACCCTCCCCTCCCTGCACAGATGTAACCATGAATTCCCTGATTTGATGGAATAAAGCTTTGCACAAAGAAATAACCTTGGTGAGTGCCAACTGATTCTACCAAACTTTTCCTTATTATTTTCACTATAGTCAGTGCCTGGGAGGGCTGAAAAATGCACCAAGCAATTGACTTGCTCATTCTTTTGTCCTGATCACAACCTGCATCAAAACAGCAAGGAAAAAAAAGCATCCTTGGCACAGCACTTCAGAATTCTCAGACTTTGCTGGGGAAAGGACAGACATGCAGTTTTTTGACAGAAAACACAGCAAAAATGCTTACAAATACTCACCATCAGCACATACCCAGTGTCCAAAGCAATGCAGCATGGTCATTGCACTACTGTGCTCGGAACACTGCAGGGCACGCACACAGGAGTGGTGAGCACAGTTCAGGAGTCTAGTATTGTACTACTGTCAGGATACTACTGGGAGAAGTTAGGCAGGGATTATAGGTATGGGCCCAGAACTGCTGGTGTCCACCTGGGCACCCAGACCCCTTATAGGTTCCCTTTAAGAAATCAGCGATTAAGTTCTCTGACTCCTTCAAAATGTAGGCCTGTGAGGGATAGCAAGTTTTTTCAGGTGTTAACAGCATTTCCTCCTCTGCCATCAGACACTCCAAACTGGTACCGCGCCTTGATGGTTTAAATATGCCACTGCAGTACTGTTGTCTGACATAACCACCACATTCTTCCCTACAATCTTTTCTAAGATTGCTTGAATGGCTTTCATTATTGCTACCAAATATTTTTTATTTGAAGAACTGTCTAAGGCGGGCCCCCAACCACCTTGGAAGAACTGATCCCCTAGGCTGGCTCCATAGCCTCCTTGGCTCGCATCTGTAGCAATTATCAATGATAATTATCAACAGACCACGGCACTGCCTTGGACATTCCTATTGTCCAACCTCCAAACCAGGGATCTTTGGACCCTTGTAAATAGCTGAAACTTGCAGTCCAGATGCCTTGAACTTGGTGACTTGACTGTATACACTGTGTGTAGAATTATTAAAGGGATCCTGTCACCTCCAGAATACCTCCTAAGCTATCATAACATGTCCCGCCAGCATCTATTCACTAACCTCACACTCCTTTTGTCTCCTAAAAGCATCCTGTGAAAGTGCATAAAAACGTTTTAATACTTACTCATTAGGGATTATAATTAGCAGGGGCTATATTCTTTAGTCACCAGGGCGGGCTGTTCTGCAAGCTCCAGGATCCTCCCTCTCTCTGTCTGCTCTGTTTGTGCAGGCTTTACCCTCCCCCCCTCTCTATCACTTACAGAATGCAAATCATTAGTCCTGCCTTCAGCAGCACATAACAGCAGCACAGACAGAGAGAGGGTGGATCATTCAGGCTGCAAAACAGCCCGCCCTGGTGACTAAAGAATATAGCCTCTGCTAATTATAAGCACTAATGAGCGAGTATTAAAATGTTTTTATGCACTTTCACAGGATGCTTTTAGGAGACAAAAGGAGTGTGAGATTAGTGAATGAATGCTGCAGGGACAGGTTTTGATAGCTTAAGAGGCATTTTGTAGGTGACAGGATCCCTTTAAACAAGTTGTATTTTTAGAGGATTATTTTTATTATTGATCAACAACTATGTTCTCAATCAACCCAAAAGACTCATAAGTATCAAAGCTTAATATTTTTGGAAGTTGGAGCGTTTTTTTTTTTAGATTTGGCTGTCTTAGGAGAATATCTGTTTGTGCAGGTAACTATTAATGTGCAGAATTATTAGGCAACTTAATAAAAAACAAATATATTCCCATCTCACTTGTTTATTTTCACAAGGTAAACTAATATAACTGCACAAAATTTAGAAAAAAGGAGATTTTTGTGTACTCACCGTAAAATCCTTTTCTCTTAGCCTCTAATTGGGGGACACAGACCGTGGGGTGTTATGCTGCTGTCCACTAGGAGGCGACACTAGGCAAAATCTGCAAAAGAGTTAAGTGGCTCCTCCTCTGCAGTTATACACCCCTAGAACAGGAAGTGCTTCTCCAGTTTTGTGCTAAAGCAGTAGGAGAGCTAACAGACAATAACAGTGACACAGGAGTCAACGCAGGCAACCTGTGTAAACAATATAGTTAACAAGGTAATAACAGTAACAAGGCCTGAGCCAGACAGGCCCGTGTGTAAACCGTCAAGAGTTAGCAGAGTAATACTAGTACCACAAGTCCTGTAACTAAGCAGGCGCTTGTGGAAAACAGTGAAGTTAACGAAGTAACAATCGTATAACAAGGCCTGTAACTAAACAGGCTCACAGTACTACAAGGCCTGGAACTAAACAGGCACAAGTTTAAACAGTCAACAGTTAACAGAGTGATAATAGGCAAACACGTGTAAACATGTTAACCATGTAACAGCTGAGAAGCTATGCAAGAACTGTAGAAAAAGCCCACAAGGGCAATAGGGTGGGTGCTGTGTCCCCCAATTAGAGGCTAAGAGAAAAGGATTTTACGGTAAGTACACAAAAATCTCCTTTTCTCCTTCGCCTCATTGGGGAACACAGACCGTGGGACGTCCCAAAGCAGTCCCTGGGTGGGAAATAGCAATGGAACTAGAGACACTGAACACAGTCAGTGAAGAACTATGCACCGATAGGCGGGCTGCTGCCGCCTGGAGAGCACGTGTACCCAGACCTGCATTTGTCGAGGACTGAGTGCAAGCACTATAGTGGCTTGGGTATGGGTGTAGGCTGACCTTTTGGCTGCCTAAAACACCAGTTTCGCCGATACCTCTTACCGAACTGTCCAGGAGGCTTCCACGGCTATAGTAGAATGTGCCGTGACCTGCTGGAAGGGATGAGTTTTCGAAGGTATAAACGTCTTGGATGGTTACAGAAAACCACCTGGTTAGGGGAGCCGTAGAGGCTGACGTGCCTTTATGTCGGCCCATTGGAAGAAGGATAAAAGGAAAATCTGACTTCTTAGTAGGGCACTGTGTTGGGCACCTAGACGCGTAGGGCCCTGACAAGGTCCCGCATATGTAGGTCCTTCGCAACCGGACAGACCGGAGTCGGGCGCGGTGATGGCAGAGAAATGTCTTCATGTAGGTGGAAGGAGTAAGCCTACCCTAGAAAGAATAATGGAACCAGCCATAGGACAAGCATGTCCAGATGGAAGACTAGAAAAAAAGAAGATTACATGAGACCGCTGCAAGTCCCGACACTTCACCAGAGACAAATAAATGCCACCGAACCATACTACTATTTGGATGAGGATGCTAAAGGTAATATCCCATCGAGGCTGAAAAAGGTGGTTCCTGTAGTGCCGTGAGGACCAAGTTCATGGCCCCCACGGGTGTAGTCTTGTTGCATGGATCTTAAATAGCAGACCCTTTGAAGGAAGGAGTTTATAGAAGTCTGGTGGCAAGACGTGTTTGTAAGAGAGTGAAAAACAGCTGAAAACCTGCTGTGTAAGAGACCCTAAGGACAGACCTGAGTCCAGGTCTGAGTGGAAGAAACGCAGAGTCCCTGGCATGAAGTAGGGGCAAGGGGAAAGACCCCTAGAGGTGCCCCAGGCAAACAAACTAAAAACGATTACACGTGTGATCGGATATCGCTGATAAAGCTGGTGTCCTCTCTGTGACTACGGTTGTCACAATATCCTGGTGAAAAAACCTCTTGGGTTAAATTCTAGGTCTCAAAGGCTACGCTAGTAACCTTGGATGAGAGGAATTTTGAGGGAGAACTGGCCGTGATCGAGCAGGTCTGGACTGTCTGTTAGACGTCCTGGTACTGCTGCTATAAATTGGACGAGTCTGCGCAGCAATCGCGTGTGGGCAGTCTGAGACCGCAAAGACGATCCCGCGACATTCCAGTTTGATATTCCAGACTGTTAGTGGGGAAAGAATATAGGAGAGACGGATACCGGTCCAGGCTTGGACTAGTGCGTCTGTCCCACTGACTGTGGATCCTGAGATCAGGCCAGGAAGGCCGGGATCGTGGCATTGAGGCGTGACTCCATCAGGTCCATATCTGTGGTGTCCTGGCGTTGGCGTTTCAACAGAGGACTTCTAGATAAAGGGGCCAATCCCCTGGGTCCATCCCTTGGTGGATTAGAGAATCAGCCTCCCAGACGTGTACACCTGGTATGAGAACAACTGGCAGTACAGTGTTCCAAGGTTTCTACCTAGTAAAGGATGTGGTGAACTTGTCATCGCTTAGAGACTGCAGGTTCCACCCTGGTGGTTGACATATGTCACAGTTGTGGTATTGTCCGACTGTATCCGGACATGTTCGAATGCCAGAAGGAGAATGATTTCAGTACTAGAGATACTGCACGAATGTTCGTAGACTGAGGGGCATCTTCGAGACAGGGCAAGGCTACTGCCATGTGCATTGTGATGGGGGTACATCGCACCCCATCCTGTTCTCGTGCAACACCTAAGCATGGATAATTGCAAAGACCGGCGATTCAGCTGAACCAATGGAACCGACTTGCAAGCTGCTTCTATGCGGTCTAGGACTCTTATAGCAGTTGTGAAGGATTGGAGAGACCTCTGACTGAGGCTGTGGGTTCCCAGACGAAGAATCCGTGTCCTGTCTGGGGAAATTTGACTATAGCTGTGGATGTGCAACCAGAGGCCGCCGTGTTCATGCGATGCTGTGCATCCAATACGGCTGAGACTCCATACGTGATGCTGTAGCATGTGGCCGTCAGGAGTATGCAGCAGAGCTGGGGATCCTGGAATACGTGTGCTGTGCTGCAGCATGTGCCTTGGAATTGCAGTAGACCTGTGGAGGTCGATCCTACCAAATCTTCTCAACGAGCACGGTGTAAATACCACTGTTCGCAGACCTTGAAAGTCATGCATTGATAAAGGGTCATCCAGATATGGGAGACTGCTGAAATGTAGAATAGACATTGCCAACTTCAGGCTGGGAAAAAAGCCTTGTAGTCTTTGCGCTTCAGTCCTTTTTGGCCTTGGCCCACTCCCTGGGCTGGCACTTCGGAGGCTCCAACGTCAGGAGGAGGGTGGGCGTGGCGGGCGAAGGGCGGACAGAGGGCGGGTAAGCCAGTGATGTCACATCTAGGCCGAAGGCAGGGCCTCGCGTTATTCGCAGGACCCGGGAAAGGCAGAGGCCCGGCGCGGAGCCGGAAGTCATGAGCAGCGCTGGCCGAAACCGGAGGCTGTGCTCGCGATAGTTCAGTCGCCAGTGTCCTGCGCAGCACACAGCGAGCGCTATCCCACCGTGAGTATCCTCTTTTGACTCCCGAGTCGAGAAGGGACAGATTGCATGGAAGAGTGTTCGGGCCACGGTCATACGGGGTCCAGAAGGGCCCTCCATTGGTTAATGCGGTCGGGGGTCTGCAAAGTCCAGCTTTGAAGCGGGCTGTGCAGAGTGCTCGCACGTGTCATCTCAACCTAAGTACCTAATATAGGTATAGGGAGGAGATTGGCGACAGGGCTCGTATTCCCCGTTCTGCGACCCCGAGTTTCGTTTTTATAGTTTGGGGACGGAGGCCGACCAGGCCTTGGGCCGTCACAGCTTCAACCCGAGTCCCCCACAGTGGGAAGTCGAGGAAGGAGTATGGTTTATAGTAATCTCGGCCACGACCCAGCGCCTCCAACGGTGGGGAGCTGAGGAGGGAGTGTGCTATGGGTCTTAGGGTCCAGAGACCCGTAGCTAAATTACTCGTGCAGTTGCGGGTCACGGTGTGTCAGCCTGAGCCTTGTGAGACTTGACTGTCATCACCGCCTACCAGAACTCCAGCTGTGGGATTTGGAGAGAATTGGCAAACGGTCCTGGGACCCTTGCCATTGTCAGGTAAATGTAGAGTACATCAACTTCCACTGGGCACTCCAACAATGGAGGGCCAAGTGAAACGTGAGAGTCAAACTCTTAGTAATTCCACCACCCTAGTCCTCTCAACTGTGTGGGGGCCTGGGGAGGGGTCTGATGGACGAGTATTTTGAGCCGTTGGAATAGTAACTGGGCTCCGCCAACGTTGGGGGACCAAGGAATAGGCATTTTTGTCTCGCTTCAACCCAGCTCCCCCAGGGCAAAGCCATAAGGTTGGACAAGTGTACCAACGGGTACCTGCATCTTGCATCTGGCATGGTGTTAGGAAAAAACAAAACGTGCGTTGGCCAGTGCGCTGATTACTACTGTAGATGCAGTTACACTGCTCCTCGTAGTATTGTCCTGAGGGGGGGGGGGACACAAACTGGAGCAGGATATATCGCTGCTGATTGTCCTGCCGTTTTTGTTGGAAACTGCCGCACAGCGAAGCTGCGCATTGTACTCTCCAGAGTCGCTGTGCGTGTGCCCCCCGCCGTGCTGTACTCGCTGTACCCCCGCATAGCGGATGCTGAGCCATGGCTTTTGGAGAAGCCAGAGAATGATGGGGGGCATTGCAGACCGGCCGTACCTCTGTGGCATGGCAGGCTCTGCCGTATGTCCCTCTTCCCTTTGTTGCAGGCACTGTAGGACTCCTAAAACCAAGGCCCCGGCTGCACTGGTGTGCCTTGAAGGGCACGGCAGGGAGGAAGTACTGTTGGGCTCCCAGTGTTTGTGGGGGGCCTAGTGCTCGTTGTACCCCCTGCTGGCTCTGCATATGTGCCGCCATGCCAGCAAGGTGTGGGCACGTGACTGTCCGCACACAGGACAGCTGACCTACATGTGTTCATGACATGTGTCAGCTGTCTGTGTAGTGTGTGCACAGTGTCCGCACACAGGCTATGAAGCTGCTGTGTGCAGTGGCTCAAGGCTGGCAGCTGCGGTGACAGGAGCAGTGCCTGTGTCCTTTAATGGCCGCCGCTGCTTATAGGAGAGGGGTCATCCTCATCCTGTGCCCCCCGGAGACTGGCTGGCTGATAATGGCCGCCAAGATATGTGAGTGAGGAGGGAGGGGGGGCGGGGCGCTGAGCAAAAAAAAGAGCGCGGTCCTTGTAAAAAACGCGCCCTCTGTGCTCCGGCCCGCCCCCTGCTAGGACGCTGGCAGCGTCATCCTCGTCATCCGGGGGGGGGCGGGCCGGGGGCGTGGAGAAGGCGGCGGCTTCGGTGTAGGCCGAAGCGTGCTGGGTCCTCTGGGATCATCAAAGTGCAGCCCTGCTGGCTGCTGCAGGGACGCAGGCAAGTTGTGTCCCTGCTAGGGAAAGATCTCCCTCTGCTATAATAGCCCCCGCAGAGGACCCAGAGTACTGGGCCCTCTGTAACCACCAGGATGCAGCCCTTAGTGCTGGCTGCTGCAGGGACACAGGCAAGCTGTGTCCCTGCTAGTGCTGGTTGCCCCGTTGTTGGCCCCCCGGCCCCTTCAGGAGGTACACAGCAGAGCTGTGTGCCCTGGTACTGCGGCGAGCAGGCTGCCGCTGAGGGGTAAGAAGTCTTCAGCAGGGCTGGGGATTCCTGGGTGCCTAGAGCAGGTCCGAGCTGCTGCACCAGAGGCTCTACCTGCGGTGTCTCGACCTAAATGAACCCCAAAGGGGTATTTAGGGAGGGATGCTGCTCCACCGTCAGGTGCCTTGTCCTTCGCCTCAACCTCAACCCAGTAACCCCAACAGTGGGGAAATGGGGAGGGAGGGTCGTTGTCTCAACCTTAACCCAGCGTCCCCAACATTGGGGGGCCGAGGAGGGAGCGGCATGTTAGGGGGACCAGTCGACCTCAACCAGGCGCCCCCAACAGTGGGGGGCCGAGGAGGGACCATGCCGGGAGTCTCGTCAGAGACCCACTTTTCTTCTTCTTGAAGAAAAAAATTCAAAAAGAAAGTTTTTTAGGAGCACTAAAAAAAAATCTGTGTGTGCCTCCTAGACACTAAGCAAAAACTGGAGAAGCACTTCCTGTTCTAGGGGTGTATAACTGCAGAGGAGGAGCCACTTAACTCTTTTGCAGATTTTGCCTAGTGTCGCCTCCTAGTGGACAGCAGCATAACACCCCACGGTCTGTGTCCCCCAATGAGACGAAGGAGAAAACCATTTCTGACATGCAAAAACAAAAACACAAAAAAATTTGTAAACAATATAGCCACCTTTCTTTATGATGACACTCAACAGCCTTCTATCCATAGATTCTGTCAGTTGCTTGATCTGTTTACGATCAACATTGTGTGCAGCAGCCTCCACAGCCTCCCAGACACTGTTCCGAGAGGTGTACTGCTTTCCCTCCCTGTAGATCTCACATTTTAGGAGGGACCACAGGTTCTCTATGGGGTTCAAATCAGGTAAACAAGGGGGCCATGTCATTTGTTCTTCTTTTAGACCTTCACTGGCCAGCCACACTGTGGAGTAGTTGGATGTATGTGATGGAGCATTGTCCTGCATGAAAATCATGTTTTTCTTTAACGATACCGACTTCTTCCTGTACCACTGCTTGAAGAAGTTGTCTTCTAGAAACTGGCAGTAGATCCAGTTGAGCTTCACTCCATCCTCAACCCGGAAAGGTCCCACAAGTTCATCTTTGATGATACCAGCCCATACCAGTACCCCACCTCCACCTTGCTGGCGTATGAGTCAGAGTGGTGCTCTCTGCCCTTTACTGATCCAGTCTCTGGCCCATCAAGAGTCACTCTCATTTCATCAGTCCTTAAAGCCTTTGAAAAATCAGTCTTAAGATATTTCATGGCCCAGTCATGACATTTTATCTTATATTTCTTGTTCAAAGGTGGTCATTTTTCAGCCCTCCTTACCTTGGCCCTGTCCCTGAGTATAGCACACATTGTGCTTTTTGATACTCCAGTAAGGTTGCAGCTCTGAAATATGGCAAAACTGGTGGCAAATGTAATCTTGGCAGCTTCACACTTGATTTTCCTCAATTCATGGGCAGTCATTTTGCCCCTTTTTTGCCCAACACGCCTCTTGCGACTCTGTTGGCTATTTGCCATGAAACGCTTGATTGTTCGGTGATCTTTCTTCGAAAGTTTGGCAATTTCAAGACTGCTGTATGCCTCTGCAAGACATCTCACAATTTTGGACTTTTCAGAGCCTGTCAAATCTCTCTTCTGAACCATTTTGCCTAAGGAAATGAATTTGCCTAATAATTAAGCACACCTTATATAGGGTGTTGAAATCATTACACAATACTCCTGCTAATTACAGAGATGCACATCACCTGATTTACTTAATTGATAGTTGGCTCTCAAGCCTACACAGCTCGGAGTAGGACAACATGTATAAAAAGTATCATGTGATCAAAATACTAATTTGAATAATAATTCTGCACACCGTGTACATAGGATCTGCCACTGGAGCTCTCATTTGGAATTGTGCCCACTGAACGGCAGAAATTGTGGCAATTTAGAAGCCCAACAGGGACACTGCTTTTCTCACAGATGTCATCTGTTTTCTGCTTGATTCTAAACAACTTTTCTGGTGGAAGTAAACAGACAGATTCCTAAAAAAAATTCTGAATTTTGAAAAGGTCTGTTTTCAATTTGACCCCATTTATACGACAACCCAACTCTGTCAGAATTGACAGTACCTGGTTTACCATCACTGAACAATACCTTTTTGATTTCTCAACCACTAAGTGATTACAAAGATAGCTTTCTTATATAGGATGTCATTTTGGCTATTGCATTGGTAAAGACCCTTCAGTTCCAAGGAGATGCCAAAGAGAAGACACTGGTATTCTAAGTAAATTAAGCTTCCACCCATCTTTACCGGTAGCGGGATTTATTTCTGGTGATCCTGTGGTTTGGGACGTGATAATAAGCATCTTTTAAATCCATCACCGCCATGAAGCAAAAAAAAAAAAAAAAAAAATGGAAATGTGATTTTCCACAGCAATGACAGCACCGTAAACGAGAGATGATACCCAGGAACAGGAAACCTACAGCAAAAATAAAAGAGAGCAGCACCTCTCCCCACTCAGTGTGTTTCAGAGTATCCAAGGTAGCCACCTTACACACATGTTGGAAATTATTATGCAAATTGGTTTTCAGTGTCATAGGTGTTTTTTTTGTCAATGAAACCCATTGATGGCATTGTGTCTCAGGGTTCTTTGGATCACTGAAATTAATCTCAGATATCTGTGATAATTAGTTTGAAAGGTGAGCCCAATAAAAGGAAAACTGGGTGTTCCACAATATTAAGCAGGCCACAGTTTTTAAGTAACATAAGAAAAAGGATATCTCTGCTGCCCAAAAGCAACTAACAGTGCAATACCTTGGACAAGGGATGAAAACATTAGATATTGCACCAAACTTAATCGTGATCATCGCACTGTGAAAAGATTTGTGGCTGATTCTGAGCACAGACGTGTTCGTGCAGATAAAGGCAGAATGAGGAAGGTTTCTGCCAGGCAAGTTCATCAGATTAAGAGAGCAGCTGCTAAAAAGGCCTTACAAACCAGCAAACAGATAATGGAAGCTGCTGGTGACTCTGGAGTCCCTTGAACCTCAAGGCTTGCTGTGGTGCATAAACCTACTATTCGGCCACCCCTAACAATGCTCACAAGCAGAAACGGTTGCAGTGGGCCCAGAAATACATGAAGACTCATTTTCAAACAGGCTTGAGTGCCGAGCAACCCTGGATGGTCAAAATGGATGGAATAGTGGATGGTTGGTGGATGGCCACCATGTCCCAACAAGGCTGCGACGTCAGCAAAGAAGTGGAGGAGTCATGTTTTGGGCCAGAATCATTGGGAAACAGCTGGTAGGCCCCTTTAAGGTCCCGGAAGGTGTGAAAATGAACTCTGCAAAGCATACAGAGTTTCTGACTGAACTTCCGTCCATGGTACAAAAAGCAAAAACCTGCCTTCAGGAGCAAAATCATCTTCATGCAGGGGCGTAACTACAATAGGTGCAGGGGTTGCGATCGCACCCGGGCCCTGCAGCCTAGGGGCCCCCAAAAGTCCCTTTGGCCCATAGAAAAAGACTAATACTATGAAAGATTTGCAATAATTGGGGGCCCCGTAGGAGCTTTCGCATCGGGGCCCCTGGGCCTGAAGTTACGCCACTGTCTTCATGCATGACAATGCACCATCTCATGCTGCAAAGAATACCTCTGTCATTGGCTGCATAAAAGGAGATAAACTCATGGTGTTGCCACCATCTTCCCTGACCTCAACCCTATAGAGAACCTTTGGAGCATAATCAAGCAAAAGATCTATGAGGGTGGGAGGCAGTTCACATCAAAACAGCAGCTCTGGGAGGCTTATTCTGACATCATGCAAAGAAATACAAGCAGAAACTCTCCAGAAACTCACAAGTTCAAAGGATGTAAGAATTGTGAAGGTGATATCAATGAAGGGTTCCTATATTAACATGTAACTTAGCCTATTAGGATGTTTTGGAGTTAAATAGCTTTTTATGTCAGTGATTGTGACCTCCTAATGCTGCAAATTCAACAAATGAGCATTTTCAGTCCTTTCAAACATATCAAATGTTTAGAAACTCTACTCTGCCTAATAATTTGCAACAGTGCATTTAGAGTTTTTTTTTTACATTTTGAAGATTATACTGTTATCATTAAGAGGTTTCTTCAATAAAATTCAATTTATACTCTAACAACTTTTATTACAATGACTGTCATTTGTACGGACCATTTAGGATAATCAGAGAAAAACAATATTTGCATAGTAATTTGGAACATGGTTTATTAGTCAACAAGTTTATAACACAACACCATATAAGCAAGTGCCAAAAGATTTATTATAATATATATAGTGATATGGCGGCCAGCCATGGTGAGGATTGCTAGTATACATCGCACAGGCAGAGGACTGATGTAATGTGAACATTTCAGTGTCTTGCAACAGTAGCTAGGAGTTAATGCAAGTATGTGTGTGCATGAGTGAACACACCTCCTCCAGGTGTGTGGTCAGGGCTTGTGACTTCTCGCTGGTCAT